>JAKSZT010053883.1:21424076-21436633 GCA_026826555.1 Tolypeutes matacus
ACACAAGATGGCCATAATAATACTGGTGTCAGGGGCAGCTTCCCACAGATTCCTTTGCTCATTGAATATATTTGACAGTTGACTTAAAGTCTTCAACTAATAGTTCTAATGGATGAGCTTTCTCAGGGATGGTTTCTGGCATTTTTTTTTTTTCCTAGTAATAGACCATATTTTCCTGTTTCTTTGTATTTCATACTTTTTTTGTTGAGAATGGGATATTTTTTTTTTTTTTTTTTTTTTTTTTTTACCGGGTGGTACCGGGGATCGAACCCTGGTCTCTCCATATGGTAGACGGACGCCGAACCTTTTGAGCCACATCCGTTTCCCAAGAGAATGGGATATTCTGAGCATTATGCTGTTATAACTGTGGAAATCTAGCTCCCCCACACCTCTGGGACTGCTAGGGGTTCTGTTTGTTTAGATTTTGTTTTTTGTTGTTGAAGGTTGAAGTCATCAACTTCATAGTTTTCCAAACTCATTTTGCTCCTGAGTGGGGAATGGCAAGAGAAAAGAGAGAGACAAAAAGTACTACCTCTGGAGAAAAGCTAAAGACTAATGAGTTTGTATGGCTAAGAGAATTCAAAGTGAGTCGGGAGGCCATCCCAGAGGATGCACATCTCAGCAGGATCTCATTGACAGCCAGAGTAGCTAGGACCCTAAATGGTGAAGCTCCCCAGGGCTCTGGAGACACCCAGACACCGTAGTCAGGGCAGACAGCTCAGGAGCTTGGCCCCCTTCCAGTGGCCCTAATCTGGTATTTATGCTCCCCAGTGTGACTGAGTTAGACTCAGCAGTGGTTTCCCTATGCATGATTCTCTGTCCTTCTATTTGAACCTATAATTAGTACTGGAGTTGGTAGGTGTACATCCAAGAGACTTAAATCTTTGGGCTGTCCGTGTGCCAGCTGAGCCCTGAATCTCAATGGAATTGCAACACCTACTCTCCAGTTCAATGGACTCATCCAGGACAACTAACGGGGAGGAGATGATGGACAAACAACATACTAAGGAACCAAGAGTGCCTACAACTGTAAGCAAGAGAGTCCCATCCATCAGATGTATGCGATTGAAGCCCCCCTCAATTAATGGTGGAGTGGGCATCATCATCCCAGAGTCCTCAGGATTGGGAAACAAACTATGGACTAAAATAAACTTACTAGTATTCTACTACAGACTTATTGTGACTCTAGCAATGGAAGAAATACCATTGTTGTGGAGGCAGTGACCCATGGATGTTCTGGGGTTAGGGAGAGGGAAAAACAAATGTAATAGGGGGGCATTTTCAGAACTTGGGAATCATCCTGAGTGACATTTCACTGACAGATGCAAGCCATTATATATCTGGCCATAACCTACAGAGTCGAATGGGAGAGAGTGTAAACTACAATGTAAACTATAATCAATGCTTAATAGCAATGCTCCAAAATGTGTTTATCAATTGCAATGAATGTACTACATTGATGAAAGACATTGCTAATGTGGGAAAATGTGGGAGGTATGGGGAGCAGGGCATATATAGGGAATATATGGGGAATCCCCTATATATTCTCTGTAACATTTATGTAATCGAAATATCTTTTAAAAAGTAAAAAAAGTGAAAAAAATATAGGCTACATATAAATGAAGGGTACTGGTTTTAAGTTTTCCAATTAAAAGTGAAGATTTGGTGCTCGCTTCGGCAGCACATACGCTAATATTGAAATGGTACAAAGATTAGCATGGCCCCTGCACAAGGATGACACGCAAATTCGTGAAGCCTTTCATATTATTATGTATCCAGTACATTTGATTGAGAAATGTATGTTTTTATTCAACTGTGTTTTCTTTTTAGTTTTTAATTGTTTATATTTTCAATTATTAAATGTACAAAATAAAGTTTAAAAAAACAAAAGAAACGAAAGTGAAGATTTGCAGAAAACTATGCATAATGCTAGAAGGTATTAATAAACTAGCAGAGAGGCAAAACAAAACAAAACAAAACAAAAGTGCTACCTGTTTAGGACTCTGCTGCTTTTGCCTCAGGGGATTTGGAACGATGATGGTTGCCCTCAGAGCTGGCCCCTCAGTGATCTAAAATAACTGATCACTGATCGAAAGCAGTTATCAGCAACCAGACCACCCAGCCCTGAGTCTGGAGGCCCAGCTCCTACTAGCCAGCTGGGGCTCCATCAAGCTGCATCAGGAGCATGGGCTGCAGTTCTGCTGCCTGCCACATGGCTAGGGGACAGGTGTCGGTAGCAGCCTCAGGGAGGGCGAAATCTACCAATACTAGTGCAATACATCAGCCTCTTTCTCCAGCTCTTCCCTGGACGCTGCTCAGTTTTCCACTAGACTCCAAAGTTTAGAAATAGTTGATTCAGACAGTTCCTGCCAGTTCAATAGTTGCTTTGGTGGAGAGACTGATTCCTGGAGCTTTCTACTCTGCCATCTTCCCACAGTCCTCTCCTTGTCAAATGTTCTTTAATTAGGATGTATTCCTTACATATTTGTGTGTATACATATATATATTTTAACAAATCAATTTTATTGATACATATTAATAAAGCATACAATGCATCCAAAATGTACACTCAGTTGTATTTGTTATAATCACATTATATATTTTTAAAATTTTGGTTAGTAAGTTTTATTGCCAGTGTTAGTTGTTATTAGCTGTTACACTGATATCTGATAGTGCAAGGTTTTGGTTTAGGGTGCTGGCCAGGGACTTAGCAGGCACTACACAATTGCTTTCCTAATTATTTTGACTGGCAAAGAACATGTATCTTAGACTCTAATGGGATATATACTTTTATTGTGGTAACATATATATAACAAAAATTTGCCACTGTAATCATTTTTTTACTTTATTCATTTTATTTATTTTAATTTACCCCCCACCCCTCCCCCAGATGATTCTCTTGCCTGTCTGCTCGCCTTCTCTAGGAGGCACCAGAAGCCGAAACCCGGATCTCCCATATGGGAGGGGAATGGCCAAGGCCTGAGCCACATCTGCTTCCCGTGGGCTGCAGCGTCAGTGTGTTTAGGAGTCTGCTTGATGCTGCAGGATGCGGCGCTTAGCTCTCCTTGCAGTGGGTACAGGCATCTGCTTGTCTTCTTTAGGAGGCACGGGGACCAAACCCGGAACCTCCCATGTGGTAGGTGGGTGCCCAACTGGTTGAGCCACATCCACTTCCTGTAATCATTTTTAAGTGTACAATTCAGTGGCATTGATTACTTTTACAATGTTATACTACCAACATCACCCTTCAATACTAAAGCTTTTCATCATCAAAACAGAAACAGTGTACCCTGTAAGCAATAACTCCCCAGTACCCCTCTTCCCAGTCCTTAGTAACCTCCAATCGACTTTCTGTCTCTATGAATTTGCTCATTCTAGCTATTTCATGTAAGTGAAATCATACAATGTTTGTTATATATATGTTATATAAAATGAGTTCACACACACCCACAGGAATGGATTAAATTTAAGCACATGTTTTTCTGGGGTATGTACAGCTTCAAACCACCACAACATGTATCAGCGCTCCAGTTCTTTTTGTGGCTGAATAATATTCCATTGTATGCATATACCACGTTGGGTTCACGCCTTCCTCTGTTGATGGACACGAGTTGTTTTCACGGGTATAGGCTATTGTGAATAGTGCTGCAGTGAACCTCAGTATGCAAGTCTGAGTTCCTGTCTTGCTTTTATTTTTAAATTTCTATCTCTCAGGAGAAAAGTCTTCTATTATTTTTCATAATGACAAAGACTTAAATAAGGCATTTTGTACGATACCTCTAGCATCTCATTTGATCCTCCCTGCCAGCTAAGGAAAGATTCCTTCCTCTATTTTACAGATGAGGCTCCGAAAAATCAAAGTGACTTGCCTGGGATCTGATCCTACCTGGGTGCAAAAATCTAGATGGGTCTGGTCCTGGGGTAAGGGAAAAGGGAATCCATATCCCACCCCTGTGAGTCAGGAGAACTGGTTGGTCTATTTCCTAAGCAGATTTTCGTTTAGCTTGAGGGCATTTCATATGGCTTATAAACATATCTTCTAAAAATTATATTGATAAATATAAAGATGGGATAGGCTTCCTGGAAAAGTAATGCGCTTCCCGTCACTGGAGGTGTCCAAGAGAGGACCATGGAATGTCCTAGAGGAGCAGTCAGACCTGGCACTGCAGTCTCCCTTCTCAGAGCTCAAAGGTGGGACTCCTTCCCGGCGCACTCGCTCTGTGGTCTCCTGGGAACGGGACCACTTCTGTCCTCTCACACCCAAACTCCACAAGGTATTTTCCTCCATCTGACTGGGCGCTCCCACGCGGGACTCTGGGACTCCTCCTTCTGAATCTTCATCATTTCCAGGCACTCGTTCCCCACCACGGAGGTACAGCACCGACTGGGTGTCAGGCCCTGTTCCGGACGCTCCAAATCGTGCAACCAACGTGAAAGGTAGGTATCGCACCCCCATTTTAGAGAAGAGGAAACTGAGGCCGGGAGTGGGAAGTGGCTTGCACAAGAGCGCTGGCGGCGGCCGCCCGGGCCCGCCCCGCCTGGGCGTGGCTGCGGCGCAGCTGCGGGCTAGGTGGGTGGGCGGGCGGGCGTCTCACTCCCTCGCCCCCGGAGCCGCGCAGCACCATGGAGCCTGTGCCGCTGCAGGAGTTCGTGCGCGCCCTGGACCCCGCCTCCCTCCCGCGCGTGCTGCGGGTCTGCTCCGGGGTCTATTTCCAGGGTGAGTGGGGGCCGGGACCCTGCCCTGCCCTGGGGCCCGCCGCGGCCAGGCTCTCCCTGGGTGCGGGGCGGGGGCAGAGGCGCCGCGAGGGCGTTCGAAACCCGGGGGACTGAGCCCGGGTCTCATCCCTGACGCCGCCACTGCCCAAGCTGTGTGATTTAGGGAACACACTCGACCTCTCTGGGCCGCAGCTTCTGGAACGGGGTGGGTGGGGGGTAGGAGGTGGGGTCGCTGACCTGCCCCGCAGGGTGGTGATGCGAAGTCAGTGAGCTCAGGCACGGAAGGTGCGCGGGACCGACCCAAGCCGGGCTGGAACCACGCAGCGCATTTATTGAGCGCGGACTGGGGGGTGGGGGGGTGGGGGGCGCAGCGTTAGGACATCCTGACGCGCAGATGTTGCTGGATTCTTAAGTGCTGGGTCAGACAGCTTGTCTGCAGTTCTCCCCTCCTCTTGTGTCCCCTGCGTCCTCCCACTCCTCCCCACTGACTCCCATCTTCACCGTCTTCTTTCAGTCCCTCCGTCCCATCTCCGGCTTTGCCTCCGCTTGGCAACGGGCAGTATTCACCTAAACCAGCCCCTTCGGTTCTCGGCTTAAATGGCTCTTCCTCCGGGAGGTCTTCCGGGAGCCTCTGCTTCTTGCACGGCCCGCACATCCGCTACAGTCCGCCCAGCAGGGGTTCAGTCCCTAGAAATTGCCTGAAAGAACCCGAGGTGAGGGAGTGACAAGCAGTGGAAGGAAAAGGACGGCTGCTCAGTGAATGGGACACCGGGGCTGCCCTGGGGTCGCTGTGGGCGTCCGTGTGGGGGAGGCAGGAGAGGCGGAACAGAGAGGTGTCATGTCGGGGTGCAGTCTCCTTCCTTAGAGAGCAAACTAATGCATGGGTGCCCCCCCCTCCTGTCCCTCCGCTGAAGGAAGAGTGGCCACAGCAGCTTCCATTAATGTGTTCTGAGGCCCAAGTGGGGTCCTTGACCAAGGCTAGGACACATGGAGGACTACAAAGGGAGTGGTTTGCACCAGGTACCCTCGGGTCTCTGGCAGATCTGGGTTCAAATCCTGGCTCTACCCCCTGGGGGCTGTGTGCAGGCGCTTGTCATCTGTTTTGCTCTGCCTGCCTCCAGCCCCCGGACCAAGCCCCTAGTCTGCTGTCCGCAGCGTGTCACCAGCCCAGAATTTCCTCCTTCTGTCTGACCTGGATTCACGGGTTGGTGGAAGGTGGTGGAAGTTTGGGAGGAGAGAGAGGAAGCACCTGGCGGGGTGCAGGTGCGGAGGTGGGGGCCAGAGGCAGGGGACAGAGAGCGATACCCACGGGCAGGCGGGACTCTCAGAAGCGGCACAGCCGCGAGGAAGGGGGAACCGGCTTTGGAGGCAAACCCCCCACTTCTGCGTCCTATTAGCTGATGATCTCGGGGCACCCACTCAGCCTGTCAGAGACTAGGTTTCTGTAGTTAGGAAATGGAAACTGCCCGTCCCTCCTAGGGCAGTCGTGGCGCTTAAATTCGATGCCGCAGCTGCAGCCCTTAGCTCTTTGCGGGGCATTCTAGGTGCTCAGCACCCGCACCTGCTCTTCTCACCAGCCTGGAGGGTCCACCCGTGTAGATAGAGCTGGGTGTTTGATGAGCCTGTGTTTTCCTGGGTGGGATTTTCACCAGTTTCTCTCGGCAGGTGTTAAGGGCTGGGGGGCAGGTGGCCAACGAGGCTCCACCCACCTACAGTTGCCCACCCCCCTCAGTTGGATGGCGATCTGGTGCTGTGTGTGTGTGTGATCTTTACTGAGCGCCCTCTCTGTTCCAGGCATTGCATTAAGCCCTTTAAACCAGAAAAGTGGGGCTGCTGCGCCTGAACCTGGCGGCCCAGAGCCCCACCAGAACCCTACCAGTGCCCCCCAATCCCACCGGCGCTTCCTTCAAAACCAGCTGGTCTGAAGGAGAGCACCAGGGCAGGTGGCAGGAGGGCCAGGTTCTCACTCTGGTTCTGAGTCACCCTGTCTGAGCTTGGCTTTGTAGATGTGCCGTCAGGCCGTTGGGATTCACTGGAAGGTTTGCTTGTTCATGGATCTAATACATATTTCAGGCCGTGCTGGCTGCAGAGACGCTGAGAGGGCTCAGCCGCGTCCTGTCAGCGCACTTTAGCAAGGCGGGGTGTGAGAAAGGACGGAGGTGCCACAGAGGGGCCCGTGTGACACCGAGAACGGCTGCCTGGGGGCTGCTGAGCCAGTCGCCTTGGTCAGGGAAGGGCATCCCAGGCAGAGGGAGCAGTGCTGGCAAAGGTGTGGCGCTGGGAAGCACAGCACAGGCCTCCCAGTGCTCGGACCTTGCCAAGCAGGGAAACCGGGTCCATGTCTCCACAGGCTCCATCTATGAGATCTGCGGGAACGAGTGCTGCCTCTCTACAGGGGACCTGATCAAGGTCACCCAGGTTCGCCTCTGGAAGGTGGTCTGTGAGAGCCCAGGGACGGGCCAGACCATGGAGCTCGCCCCCGACTTCCAGGGTAAGGCGGCCCCTCCATCCCCCGGGCACCCTGGCGCCCTCCCGGCACATCTGCGCACACTCTCGCAGGCCCACCAACCCCCAATTCTGGGTGGCTCTCCCACCCACTACCACTCAGCCTCGAGACCTGCAAATATCCTCAGTCCCCTGGCATGGCTGCCCCTGCCCCATCAGTCTCTCTGATGACATCTGCCTCTGCTGGGACTTTCTCTGTGTTCTTTGTGTTTGTCTTTGTCCAGGTCCCTGTCTCTGGGTTCACCCACACAACATTCACTCACCAAACATTGACTGACACCACCGTGTGCTGGGCCCTGTGCTGGGGGGTGGGGGTGAGGGCAGCAGGATGAACTAGGTCAGCAGGGGGCTTCCAGGGCAGCAGGGAGATGGGCACGTGGCCAGGCAGTGAGAGGAAGGCCACCCCTACGCAGCACCAGCTTTAGAGAGAGCTCTGTGCAGCCCCAGAGTGGGGGTGGGGTGGGGTGGGGAGTCCCTGCTTCAGGCTTCCCAGAGGAGGTGACACCTGAGCTGGGTTTTAAGGACAGTCCTACTGGAAGAAGGACCCCAGGTAGAGCATTTGGTGCTCCAGAAACCCTTGGCAGCTCAGCTAGCGCAGGAAGCCTGTAGCGTGGTGGACCAGAGACTCTGGAGCCTGGAGCCACCAGCCCAGATGCGACTCTCAACTCTGCCAGCCACTGGCTAAGGCCTTGGGCAAGTTCATATGACCTCTCTGTGCCTCAGCTTCCTCTCCTGTGAAGTGGGGATAATCGGGCTTGGTGTGAGGATTAAGTGCGCTAACGTGCCTGATGTGCTTAGAGCAGGCACACCCTCAGGGCTTGCTCTCATTACTGACTTATTGCGATTACTGGAACCCAAAGTGTCGGGGGCACGGATTTAAGGTGAGGGGTAGGTGGTGGGGCGGTAAGCGGGAGCTCGTATGACATGCTGACGCATTCTGGTCTTTATTTTGGAAACAGTGAAAGTAAGGAGGGTTTAAATATGGAAGTGATATTTTTATTCTGTATTTTGAGGTTTTGGGTTTTTTGTTTTTTTTTTTAAGATTTATTTATTTATTTATTTAGTCATCTATCCCCCCCCCGGCCGCCCGCGCTCGCCGGGCCAGCCAACCACGCCGTGCGGGCGGGCCCGCCCCCACCAGGAGGCCCTGGGAACCGAACCCGGGGGCCCCCCATATGGCAAACGGGAGCCCCACTGATTGAGCCACAGCCGCCTCCCTGGGTTTTTTTTTTTTTTTTTTTGCTTTGAAATAATTTCAATTTCCAGAAGACTTGCTAGAACTCACATACACGCTTCTCACCAATTGTTAAACATTTTGGAACATTTGCTTTCTCCCTCTCTCTCTCTCTTTCTCTCTTTCCACACACACACACACACACACACACACACACATACACACACACTAATATACGGGCGTGACAGGTTGGCAACGTTCGAGACTGAGGGGTTCATGAAGTAGGAAACTGAGGGAGTCATCACGTGTGCCTGCTGGGAACTGTGTCTCTGTCTCTGGCAACAGTGCCTTTGTTTCCGTGCCTGTCTGTCCTAGGAAGAGTCGTCCCCTCCCCTCCCCTGCCCTCACTGTCCCCTCACACATGGTCCCTTGCTGCCTCCCCACCCAGCCCTGCAGCCCGGATGCCCAGATGTAGGCCCACCCTTGGCATCTGTCCTCGGGGGATTCTGGCTGGAGCAGGCCGGGGCCTGGTGTATCAGCACGGGGCCCAGCACAGGCCGCCCCTACCGTGCCCAGTGACTCTCACGCCCCCTGCTGTGCCCCACAGGCTACTTCAGCCCCCTCGCCGGCCTCCAGAGCTACAGAACCTTGGAGGAGCTGGTCTCTGCCGCAACCCAGAGGTCCAGGCGGCTGCCTATTTGCTTCATGTCGACTCACAGAATTGCCACAGAGGGCAGGGTGGTGCCTGAGGAGCAGCCCCTCACACTCGAGGCTGTGGAAATGCACCGCGGGACCCCCTGTGCCCGCTGTGTCCTGAGCACGGGGGCCCAGCAGGTCACTCTGCACCTGCCCCTGTGCCAGAAGGGGCCCTTCCGGGAGCAGGAGCCTGGCGCCCCCCAGACCCTGCTCCAGGCCTTGCAGGACCCAGCACTGAGTGATGTCCCCCTCACCTGCCCCACCCTGCCCTGGAGCTCCCTGGTCCTGAGGCCCCAATATGAGGTTCACGCCATCATGCACAGTGAGTTGCCGCGGAATTGGGTGGGGGCTTGTGGGGGAGGGCGGAAAACCCCCTCCCCTGGGGATAGTCCACAGAGTGCCCAGGCGGCTCACCGGATACACAAAATAGATATAACAGAGTAGAGATTCCCAAAGATGTGGGAAATGAGGTGTAAAAGGAGGTAGGAAAATAACGTAAGGGTGAGGTCCCATGTACTTACTCTTTAGGATTGGGCAAAAGTTGGTTTCTGTGCTTGCTAGCTAGCAGCTAGTGCCAGGAGACACCATGTCACAGAGTAAAAATTTGACCAGTTGCTTGGGAGAAGCGTTCTTTTTGAGCATCGTCCACTTTGTACCACTTTGTATTCTCTGGGGGAGAGTGGGATCACTCCTGTAGGTCCTTGAAGAGAGGACCCTGTGTCTGAGAGAATCCACCAGCATCTTCCAGAGGTTATTTTTCAAGCCATTCCTCAGTGCAGGCTGGGGCAGCATGTGGCGCAGGCTGGGGAGACAGAGAGGCAGAAACTGTCCAGCGTGGGCCAGTCAGAGGCAAGCCCGAGCCGAGGGAAAGCAGAATTCCTAGAGCACAGGGAGTTTGCAACTCAGCTCCCTCCAGTTACTTCCCGAGCAGTTTTTATCAAGCTTCCTGGCAAACCCAAGGGCCAAGTGGGGATTCTTTGTCCCTGCCCTTAACTACAACAGCTCTTAAACCTTTTTTTATTATGGAAAGTTCCAACTATATTGAAAAGTAGGGAGCAGCATAATGACCCCCCCCCCCCCCCCCCCCGCCAGGCCCCATCACCCAACCTCACAATTATCAACTCATCTTGTTTCATCTCTCCCCATCCCACACACTGGATTATCATCATTTCATTTCTTTCGTAAATTCTCTAATGCGTAGGGTTTTTTTTCTTTTTTCTTTTAAAATGAAGCTATTTTTTTTTTTTTTTAAGATTTTATTTATTTATTCATTTATCCCCCCCTTGCTGCTTGTGCTCACTGGGTCAGCCAACCACGCCGTGCGGGCGGGCTTGCCTTCACCAGGAGGCCCCAGGAACCGAACCCGGGGCCTCCCATATGGTAAACGGGAGCCCTACTGATTGAGCCACAGCCGCTTCCCCGAAGCTATTTTTAAAATGGCTTTTTACCACACATTCATCTCTGCCTGTACAGTTTAGAAATATATCCACTCAGATCTAATCCTGGTGCACATTATTTATCAAAAGAAAAAAAAAGATTGTCTTCTCATTTTGAAATTCAACAGAATAGTCCTAGCTGCTGTTAAAAACAAGATGTACCATTTAGGTGCACCTTCAGAATGACAGTGCTTCCTGTTTGAGAAAAGACGATAACAAAAACGTCAAAAAAAAAAAAAAAAAGACCTTTTAAAACAGATCCACAATACCATTATCACAGCAAAAAAAAGAAAAGTCACAATAACTCCTTAATACACCAAATGTCCATTTGGTGTTTGAATTTCCTCTCTTGTCTTATACATTTTTTTCACAGTTTATTCAAATCAGGATCCATCTAAGGTCCACACATTGCAAGGGGTTGTTTTGTCTCTTTTCACCCATAGGTTCCCCTTCCTCCTATTTTCCTTGTCATTTGTTTGTAGGAGAAGCTCTGTCACTTGTCCTGTAGGGTTTCCTAGGTTTGTGTTCTGCTCACTGCGTCCCTGTGGTGGGGTTTACCGTGCTCCTCTGTCTCCTGTACCTCCTGTTGTGTTGGGGGTCCTAAGACCACCTCCAGGTGCAGTGGTTCTCCAGGAGGACTCACAGGACCCAGCAACTAGTCGTCCTCATGCTGTGGTTTATTACAGCGAAAGGCTGCACAGCAACATCAGCTGGGGAGAAAGGCACACAGGGCCGTGTTGGGGAAACCAGATGCACGCTTCCCAGAGTCCTCTCCTAGTGGAGTCACACCCAACAAGCAACAAGTGGAACAACGTGCACAAAATGAGCTCCCTAGAGGGCAGCAGATGTAGCTCAGTAGTTGAGCACCTGCTCCCCATGTATGAGGCCCTGGGTTCAATCCCTGGTACCTCCTAAAAAAACTAAGCAAAAAAAAAATAAGCTCCCTAGCGGCTCAGTGCCTGGGTTTTTTATTAAGGGCTGGTTATGTAAGCACCCTCTGCCTAGCACGGACCCAAATGCCAGGCTCCCAGAAGGAAAGCATCAGCCACTTTGTACAGCTTAGGCACAGAGAGCTGCTCTTAGCTCTTATCAGGGAATGGTGGGAACCCTCCTGAAATCCAACCTCCCAGGCACTGGCCAAGGGCCAAGCCAGCGAGCAGGCCTTTCCAGGGACGGCAGTGTCTGGCCAGCTGTGGGACTCTTTCTGCACACTTGGAAAATGGTGCTTAGATCCAGAGGTTTGATCAGATGCAAGAGATACAGTTTTTCTTTGCCGCTGTTTTTGTGATGTGTGCAGCATTGACCATCATCGACAGGACCCAATATTGCATTAGGAATTGCATCCTTGGGAAATGGATGTGGCTCAAGAGGTTCGGCGTCCGTCTACCATATGGAGAGACCAGGGTTCGATCCCCGGTACCTCCCGGTAAAAAAACAAAACAAAACAAAACAAAAAAAAAGGAATTGCATCCTAGATATTTTAATCCTATCACTCCTTCTTTATTTATTAGCTGGGGAACGTCAATAAAGAGCAACTTCCCTTCATCTATTCTTTTTTTATTTTTTTATTTTTTTTATTTTTTTAAGATTTTATTTATTTATTCATTTATCCCCCCCTTGCTGCTTGTGCTCGCTGGGTCAGCTAACCACGCCGTGCGGGCGGGCTTACCTTCACCAGGAGGCCCCGGGAACCGAACCCGGGGCCTCCCATGTGGTAAATGGGAGCCCTACTGATTGAGCCACAGCCGCTTCCCAACCTTCATCTATTCTTTGGTTATCTTTAGGTACAGAACAGGAAATACAGGACAAATGCTTGATTCTTTTCTTTCATTTACCAATTTTTAAAACAAAGAGTTGCACCCTTAGCATCCTTCAAAGGTGATTATCCCATTGTTTATTTGCTTGCTACTATCATTTTTTTTTTTATCATTATGAACTCACAGGTTTAATGTTCTGATGCATTTCAGTACACTGAAAGTATTGTTCTTTTTTTTTTTTTTTTTTAAGATTTTATTATTTATTTATTCATT
>JAKSZT010053883.1:21436733-21505808 GCA_026826555.1 Tolypeutes matacus
TCACCAGGAGGCCCCGGGAACTGAACCCGGGGCCTCCCATATGGTAAACGGGAGCCCTGCTGATTGAGCCACAGCCGCTTCCCAAAAGTATTGTTCTTATTGATGCTCAAGTTCTCTCATCTTTGGCCGGTGGGAGCCTTTTCAAGTTGGTCTCTGAATCCCCTTGACATGCCTGCATGGTCTGGGATAGACTGTGTTTGTTTTCTTTTTCTTTTTTTTTTTTTTTTAAGATTTATCTTTATTTATTTATTTATTCCCCCCTTGCTGCTTGTGCGTGCTGTGTCTATTTGCTTTGCGTTTTTCTGTGTCTGCTTGTCTCCCTTTTGTTGCGTCATCTTGCTGTGTCAGCTCACCGCGCCGTGCGGGCCAGCTTGCCTTCACCAGGGGGCCCCGGGAATCGAACCCAGGGCCTCCCATATGGTAAATGGGAGCCCAACCAATTGAGCCACATCAGCTTCCCCCTCATATCTTGATTTTATACATCAGGGGACTCATCAATGCCCAGAGAAGAAATAATTAATCTAAGGTCATTTAGTCAGGGGGGGCGGATATGGCTCAAATGGTTGGGCGTCCGTCTGCCATATGGAGGGACCTGGGTTCGATCCCCGGGACCTCCCGGTAAAATAAAAAAAAAAAAAAAACAAATAAGGTCATTTAGTCAGTGTGTTGTGTGTTTTTTTTAAGATTTATTTAATTTATTTATTTCTCCCCCCATCGTTGTTTGTGCTCGCTGTCTGCTTTCTGTGTCCGTTCGTTATGCACTCTCTGTCCATTTGCTCTGTGTTCTCTGTGTCTGCTCATCTTTTTTTTCAGGAGGCACCAGGAACCAAACCCAGGACCTCCCATGTGGGAGGGAGGTACCTAATTGCTGGAGCCACCTCTGCTCCCCTCTTCAGTGTTTTTCTTGATTTGGTTTTCTCTCTCTTTAAATCCAGAAAGGATCTGGAAAGGCAGTTTATAAAATTACACTCAAAATTAAATGAAATTTTAAAAAGTGGTTGAACTGATGAGATATTTGATGATATTAAGGAATTGTCAAATTATTATTATTATTTAGAAGTGGTAATGGCATTGTGGTTGTTTTTTTTTAAATCCTCCCTCTTTTTTTGTTGTTGATACAAACTGAAATAATCACAGATGGCATGAGATAATTCTTTTCATTCAAAATAATCCAATGGAGGGGGACTAAATGGAGGAGTGGGCACAGATGAAAGAGGCTGGGCCCTGAGTTACATGGGGGTTTTCACTACACTATTCTCTCTACACTTAAAAATGTTCAACGTTTTATATAATTTTTTTAAAAGGAGGTTGAAGAAAAAGAATAAGTGAGAAATCTGGTACAATAGGAAAATGCTGGTGGGAAAGAAAAGAGGCAAACAGGAAAGGGGGCAGCAAGCCCAGGCCAGGGCTCTGCCAGGGGTGGAGGGTCCCCCGTGGGGCCCGTGTGCGATGTGCCCCTGACCTGACCTCCCCTCCGCAGTGCGCAGAACCATCGTCAAGATCCCTTCCACCCTGGAGGTCGAAGTGGAGGATGTCACTGCCTCCTCCCAGCATATCCACTTCATCAAGCCTCTGCTGCTGAGCGAGGTCCTGGCCCGGGGAGGCCCCTTCCCCCTGTCCACGGAGATCCTGGAAGTTCCGGAAGGGCCCCCTGCCTTCCTCAGCCCATGGATGGGCTCCTTGCAGAAGGGCCAGAGGCTCTCAATCCATGGCCTGGCCTCCCCATCCTGGCGGGTCCTGGCCTCCAGCAAGGGCAGGAAGGTGCCCAGACACTTCGTGGTCTCCGGGGCCTACCAGGGCAAGCTGCGGCGGCGGCCGAGGGAGTTCCCCACGGCCTACGACCTCCTGAGTGCCCTCCAGCCAGGCCGGTCACTCCGGGTCGTGGTCACGAAGGACTGTGAGGGTGAGGAGGAGCAGAACCCCGAGTTCACCTCTCTGGCTGTGGGTGACCGGCTGGAGGTGTTGGGGTATGGCCAGGCCCATGGGGCCCAAGGCAGGGAATTAGACGTCATGGTGTGTCAGAGGCTGAACGATGAGGCTGGGGAGGAGGGGGAGGAGGAGGAGTGTGGTGAGGAGGCCGGGGCCCAGGAACCGGTTCTGCTGCCCCTCTACACTCCTGGGGGCTTTGTGGAGGAGATGAACGACAGCCGGCGCTACAGCCTGGCGGACCTGACTACCCATTTCTCACTGCCCTGTGAGGTCAAGGTGGTGGCCAAGGACACCAGCCACCCCGCTGACCCGCTGGCCTCCTTCCTGGGCTTGCGGCTGGAGGAGAAGATCACGGAACCCTTCTTGGTGGTCAGCCTGGACGCAGAGCCTGGGATGTGCTTTGAGATCCCTCCCCGGTGGCTGGACCTGACTGTCGTGGAGGTGGAGGGGCAGCCGGGCCAGCCGGCTGGGTCTCTCCCTGCAGTCCCGGTGGAGGAGCTGACAGAGACCTTCTACTACTGCCTTCGGAAGTTACCAGCCTGTGAGAGCCACGTGCCTCCACCCAGGCCCCCCAAAAATCGGGGCGTCAGCGGGCAGAAGAGACAGAGCAGGAAGGAGGAAGGCATCAAGGTACCAAAATAATGAAGGTGGGCAGGGAGGGGTCACCTTCCAGAAAGAACTGGGATCCCTGTCCGACCTCCCATCTCTTCTTGGTCTGTCTGGCATCTGGTTTCTCTTACAACTGTGTAAACCCTAATATAAGTCATGCTTTGCACCTCTTGTTTGTATTTGAGTCTCACAATCTGGAGGTTGTCTATATTTTACGGTTGAGAAATTGTGGGCTCAGAGACCCCATGACTTGCCCAAGGTCACACAGCTAGTAAGTGGCAGAGCCTGCACTTGAGCAGAAGCATTCTGGCCCCAAGTGCACTGTGCTTTTCCTCTCTCTCTCCCCTGGCTGGCACGCCCTGTTTCAAGCCTCATCACTCTCCACCTGAACTTTTCAAATCCTCTTCAATCCCTCCCCGATGGCTATCAGAGTGGCCTCCCCAAATCCCTCCCTGGGCACGGTTGGGCCTCAGCCCCAATGTGAAACCTTCAGTGGCTCCCCAGTGCCAGGCAGAAAATGCAAACCTGCTAACAGGGCGTCCAGACGCCGTTAGGAGGTGACTCCAGCCCTGCCTTCCCAGGCGCATCTTCAGCACGCCAGGATTCCTGCCTCCTCATCTTCCACGTGCTGTTCCTTTTGCTAGGAACGTTCTTCCTCCTTTCAGACTCTCGTTTCCTCTGCGGCGTTCCTTCTCGGCACCCTCTCTGCGTGTTGTGTGCAGCTCGAGGGAAGCCCAGAGTTTTTTCAGTCAGCTCGCTCAAGTCTCTGCTAGCGTGGGGCCGGCACCTCCCCTTCTCCAGGACGGGCATTGGCAGTGCCAGTGAGCACCTACAGAACTGAGCCAAACTGAGTCACGGGAGGCAGGAAAGGGAAAGTCAGGAAGACGACATTTACGTCCCCGCGTGCTCCGTAGCCCGTACAAGGCCCTCTGCCGAGCGTCTGCTTTCTCCCCGTAACCCTGGGACATGGGACATCGCTCACTCCCAGTTAGCCCCCATCGGGTGCCTGCTCCGTGGCAGGTGCCTTATAGGATTTGCCCCCCTAGCTCCTAAAACTGCCCTCTGAGGTAGGCGCTGATGTGATCTCTTTGTACAGTTGAGGATGCTAAAAAGATGACTACTGAGCACTCAGTCCCCAAAGGGCTCATATCTTTGGGGGTGGGGGGCCCTTTTGTCCCCTACCAAAGAACAGGACAAAGAATGAGCCGGGACCTCTGAACGCAGCCCCTGTGACAGTGCTGGAAAGAACATGGCACAGAGCGGCCAGACCTGGGTCTCAGCCTCGCCTCCTGGTGGAAGGGCCTTTGGGCCCAGCCCCTGCTTGTTGCCCTTGAAGCTGTAACGCTTCCTCTGGGCATCAGCATTCTCTGCTGCTGCTTGAGGGAGCTGTACTGCTTGTTGTCTAAAGCGTGGTGTCGGGGGAAGAACACAGACAGGCTTCTGGGTCCAAACCTTGGCCCAGCTGTGGGTCCTTTGAGAGAGGTTTGAAAAGGCACATTCTTTCCAAGTCTAGTTCCTCGCGTGCAAATGGGAATTAACAGCTACTCGGAGGCCCCTTGAGGATTAAATGAGCAGATCTGCACATACCTTCTGACACGTGGTAGGAGTTCAGTAAACGCTCTCTTCCCTCTAGGGCCCTTCCAGCTCTGGTGCTCTGTTCTGAGGCTCTGTGACTGCTTTCCTGGAGTGTGTCTATTTTGCTTATTCCCCTTCAGCAACAGATTTGAAGAACATTGGCCAAGCGCCTATATGGAGAATTCCAGGGACACCCTGTTTCCAGCCCCAACCCCATCTTCATCACCCACTCT
This sequence comes from Tolypeutes matacus, assembly GCA_026826555.1. Lineage (NCBI taxonomy): Eukaryota > Metazoa > Chordata > Mammalia > Cingulata > Chlamyphoridae > Tolypeutes > Tolypeutes matacus. The sequence continues at coordinate 21,441,080 of JAKSZT010053883.1, forward strand.
TGCCTATTTTTCTCCCCTGCCAATGAATGGTTCATGTGCTTGTAGCAGAAGCACCGGGGGGTCTGGGGGGGGGCCGAGAAACCCGACCCTGCACAGGAAGTAGAGGGAGGTAGGCCATGACGCTAAGTTACATTTCATGGACTCTGCTGCTGATTTTCCCTCTTTTTTTCCCCACTTAAAGTCTTCTCAAGTCTTAAGACCGGTGCAACCCACTCTGCTGCCCCAAATCAAGACAAACACCCTGCCAGAGTTATCTAAGCACAGCTTTGATGTGTACAGCAAGATTCCTGCTCACAAGAAGGGCCTCAGGCCTGTGGGGCCAAGCCTGAAGGATCTAGGTGAGTCCCTGACAGCCCTTGCGTCTCCCTCCCCACCTCTGCTCCCCTACTGCTTCCTTATCTCCCATGGTGCTGGCCATGACCTCAGCCAGGGGCAGACCCTTCTGTGGTCCCAGTTTGATGGATAGACCTATACGGGGGGTCTCAGGCCCAGGGAACCTACTGCCCTTTCCTTGTCCAAGCAAGGAAGATGAGTTCAGCACCCAGTGCACTGCCCTCCCGTGGCGTACAGGCCCGTTTGGGGATGAAATGCTTCAGCTGGAGCCGGGGTTCTCAAGCAGAGCTCTGAGCACCCACACAACAGTAAGCTGAGGTGCTCATTAGCCCTGCAGGTTCCTGGGCCTCAACCTCGACCTGCTAAGTCCAGATCTCTGGGGCGGGCTCCAGGAACTACCAGGGTTCATTTCACTCTGAAATGGTTGCCAAGTGTTCAGACAGAACAAACTGGTTTCTGGGCGAGCAAGAAGCTTAGAGAGCATCCAGAGCTGAGGAGGCTGTGCCCTAAAGAGGAGAGGGGACCTGCCTAAGGCCTAAGATGTCCACTGACTTGGACTCTTTTGCAGATAAGGATGAACATGATTATGAAGAGATAACTGAACGCTTTCAGAAAACCATCTAGGTGCTGAAGGGACCATGCTTCCTACAAGCTGCTTCTCAGGGGATCCCAGAGATATCAGCCAACTGTCACAAGCCTTTAAAAGACCTTGGCCAAGGCCTCATGGAAATCAGACTGTGGACAAGGAATGTGTGGACAAGGAATGACTTTGTGGGGGATGCTTTGAAATGGGATGGACACTGCACCAGCTTCCCTCAGGTTCTAGGTTCCTGCCACTGAAGCTGGCTTGTTTGAGCTCAGCGTCCAGCACAGGACTCCCTCAGCCTCGAAGCTTGGGTATCTAGAGGTGCCACCTGGGTTCTACTCAAACCCAAGTCCCCACCAGTTGTCCCACCGGTCAGTGCAGAGGAACCAGGCAGCCGGCCTCAGTGATGGCAGCACAGTGCCCACCACCTCTCGGTAAAGGGGAGTTGATCCTGCTCGCACAGTATCATGAGAGCCTTTTACTGTGCCAGCCTCCCTCCCTCCGCCACCCCAACTCAAGCTCTAACTAAGGCCCTGAGAGGCCAGGGCTGTGCCTTCTTCATCTCTACTCCAAGCACCAGGCACATGCTAGGCACTTAGTAAATCAGTGTTGTATGAATGAATGCGGAAACCTGGCTTTAAGAATTGAATCTTAGGACCCTGCCTCCAAAACTGGTGGTGAAGCTAGGGGGAGTAATTAAAAAAGCTGAACCTTGTGGAGACCGGAGGCTTCAGGAAGCTGGCAGGTGGTCCTAAGATATTGCCAAAGTTGTAGGTGATTGTCCAAGATTTCATTCTAAAACTAAGCTTCATACAAATGACAAGATATAATTTATTAAGTTCTGCCTGCATGCCAAACCCTTTACAAACCCTAAGTCCTCAACTCTGAGGTAGACAATGGCTTGATTTTAAAGATGAGAAAACTGGCTCAGAATGGTCAAATGCCACCGTGACAAGGCAAACAAGTGCAGGAATTAGGAGCTGAGAATCCCACATCACTCTGCCTCAGCCATGACTATGAGCAAACTGTTTTAATCTCTCTAAACTTTAATCTCTTCACATGTAAAGTAAGACTAATAGTTATCTACCTCACCAAATTGTTTTAAGGATCAATTGAGATAATCTTTGTAAAGTGTTTAGCATAGTGCCTGGCACATAATAAACACTCAATAAACGTGCTGCCGCTTTCCCCAAAGTCTGCTCTTTCCATATCTCTTCTCTGTGTCCTACCTGAGGAATTCATGCCAGTGTTTAAAATAGACTGTGTCTAGACTATGGAGATGGAGTGCACTGGTTGGATAGAGAGCTGCACCTACCAGCGCAGCAGAGAGAACACAAGCCTCTGTCCGTGAAAGGACTGACCCAACTTCTGAGGTCAGTGTAGGCCTGTTGGGTCTTGTTTCCTGAAGTGGTGAAACTTTGGTATCCTGAACTGGAGCAGGACAGGGGACAGACAAAAAAAAAGTGATTTAGGAGTCTGCAGCTGAGGTGGGAAAGAGGGTCGATTTCCAGCTCCTGGATTCTAGGCACTGCACCTAGCTGTGCCCTTTTTTGCCTGCTAACATCTCTCTGGGCTGTCCAGATCCACCGACTTCCCTGGCCTCCTGTCCTCCGTAAGCCTGCATGGAGGTCACAGGTGACAACCAAGCAGCCACTCCAGGCTGTTGGGCCAGTCCCCAGTATCCAGCACCTGATCCTCGCTACCCACCAGCTTCCATGATCTCCTCTAACGACAGCAATTCAGGAGGAAATGAGGAAGAGTACTTTAGGGACAAGCAATAAGCAAGACAAAGAGACATGGAAACAGAAAGTTCCTCCCTGGCGTGGAAGCTTCAGGGCCCAGCCCATATTCAAATGATAGCAGTTTTCACTTCCATGTTGTGTTTAATCTTGGCATGAAATTGAGCAAGATGAGTAGCAAGGCCGCAAAGGGGGAGGGAGAAAGGCTGCCAGTTCCTATAAAAAGGGGCTTTCTGTGTGGTCAGTTGCTAAAGTGAGAAAGGAAGCAGTTTCACAGTAGGGAAAGCTGGGCTTAAAAGGAAAACATGCTTGAAAACCATGACGACTGTTTTCTCATCAAAGCAATGGGGTTTGGCAGGGAATGGGCCTGAGGCTGACACCACCTCAGGGTGCTGTTCCGTCTCCTTTGGGTGTTACAATGGGGCTAGGGATTCCCATTGAGCAGTGTTCTCCAAAGTGAGGAGCACACACCCCTGGGAGTACACAAGATGCTGCACTGGGGAACTGAAAATAATTATTAGTACATCCCTTAATATTTATTTTTAGTGTCCTTTTTTCACTTCAGTTTTTGAATGTTTTATAATGTACATAACATAATAAAACAGTAGATGTCAATGACCACCAGAAAATTGAATATAAATTGGAATGTGTGGTGGGTTGGAGCTATATGTACCCCAGAAAAACATGTTCTTAAAGCTAATCCATTCCTGTGGGTGTGAACCTATTGTAAGTAGGACATTTTGATGAGGTGACTTCAGTCAAGGTATGGCCCAGCTCAATCGGGATGGGTCTTATTTAATCCTATTATTGGGGTCCTTTATAAGAGGATGAAATTCAGGTATAGGGAGAGAAAGCCACAGGAATCAAGAAGCTGAACATCAGCATAACCTGCAAGAGAAGGGAGAGACCAGGAGACAGTGCTGTGGGTCTTGCCTATGACCGAAGAGCCCAGGACCGATGGGTCACCAGCAGCCAGCCCCAGAACGCCGCAGTCTTCCATGAGAAAGCACTGCCTTGATTTGGACTTTTTCCTAACTTCAAAATCATGAGTGAATAAATTCCCATTGCTTAAGCTGAACCATTGCATGGTATTTGCCTGAGCAGCGTAGGAAACTAACAGATTTTGGTACCAGGAGAGTGGGGTGCTGCTATTGCAAATACCAAAAATAGGAACTGGGGAATGGGTAGAAGCTGGAGGAATTGTGAGGTACTTGATAGAAAACGCCGAGATTGCTTTGAAGAGACTGCTGGTAGGAATATGGACACTTCCAATGAGGCCTTAGAAGAAAATGGTTAATGTGTTATTGGAAATTAGAGGAAGGGCGATCCTTATTTTAAAGTGGCAGAGAACTTGGCAAAATTGAGTTCTGAGATTGGATGGAAGGCAGGGCTTGAAAGCAATGAACTTGGATATTTAGCTGAGGAGATTTTGAAGCTGTGTGAAAAGTGCAGCCTGGTTTTTCCTTGCAGCTTACTGTAAAAATGCAAGAGGAAAGGGATAAGCTGAGAGCTGAACTGGGCACAAAGCAGAAATTGATGCTTTGGAAAATGCTAAGCTTCTGGAAAGTGAATCCCCAGAGAATAGTGCTCCATGTGAGGGTTTAACTGAACATGGAACCAGCTTGCCATTTCAGGGTAAGTCAGGACTGGAATGCAGTTATGCAAGAAAGATCTTTGGAAGCCTCTATTGTCTGATGGTTTGGGACCCTGTGAACTACATGCAAGGCCAAGTTTTTTTTTTTTTGCATAATTTGTATGAATGCCAGCCTGGACTAGAAGGGACAAATGGAAGGAAGAATTGCTTCAAAGGCAGAGACATGGAAGCTGAGGTCTGAACGGGTGATATCTCTTTGGGCCAGGAGAAAGGGTCCACCCATGTGTGGAAAGGACGAGTCTGCCCCTGTGCCTGGATAGGGCAGGCTTCCACCCTGTTGTTCACGAAGAGTGCTGCCACCCCAGTGTTTGGAGATGGTAGGACCAGTGCCCCAGCATTCCAAGAGAGCCTGGCTGCCACCCTAGTGCTAGGAGGGGGTGGAGCCCATGCCCTGAAGACTGCAGTGTGGAGAGTTTGGCTGCCACCCCAATGCTTGAAGAAGGTGGGGTCTGTGCCTTTTTTTTCTTTATTTTTAAAGGAGTTTTAGGTTATATAAAAGTTACATCGAAAATATATGGGATTCCTGTATACCCCATCACTTCTTCTCATACTTTCCCCCTTTAGCATCTTTCATTGGTGTGGTACATCTGTTACAATTGATGAACACATATTGAAGCATTGCTACTAACCATGGTCTGTAGTTTACATTATGGTTTACACTTTGCACCACACAACTTTATAGGTTTTGACAAATGTATAATGGCCTGTATCTGTCATTGCAATGTCATGCAGAACAATTCCAATGTCCCCCACATGCCCCATGTTACACCTATTCTTCCCTCTCTCTCCCCTCAGAACCTCTGGTGACCACTTCCTTTCTATCAATGTTACAAATTCTTCCATTACTACAATAATAATAAGTCTACTCTGGTCCATAGTTACATTCCCCCTTATGTTTGTTCATTCCTCAATCTTAAGGATTTGGGGATGGTGGTGGCCACTCTGCATCCGATTGAGAAGGGGCTTAGATCCCATGGGGCAGATGGATGGAACTGTCTTGCTTGCAGTTGTACATACTCTGTTTTTTGGGATGGACCTTGTCCATCATCAACCTTTTGATAGTTATTCTGGTCAGGTCTGATGAACTGGGGAGTAGGTGTTGGCTGCAACTCTCTGAGATTCAGGGCTCAACCGGAAAAATTAAAAAACATTTTTTCTTATTAAAGTATTATCATTCATACATGTACATAAAAAATAAGTGTATAGTAAAAGTTGTGAACTTACAAAACACATGTGTAACATTATACAGGGGTCCCATACATCAACCCACCACCACCACCTTGCATTGTTGTGAGACAAATTATGTGTAATTATTACAAATTATGAAAGAACATTATCAAAATCTTACTACTAACTATAGTTCATATCTTACATTTGGTGTACTTTTCCCCCAACCCACCCTATTATTTTTTTTTTAAATATTTTACTATAGAAGTTGTGAACTTACAAAACAATCATGTACAAGTGTAGAATTCCCATACAACACTTCTTCATCAACACACCACACTGTGGTGGAACGTTTGTTACAGATTATGAGATAATATCATCAGATAAATACCACCAACCATGGTCCATAGCATTCACTTGGCACACTTTTTCCATACTTCCCCAATATCAACACAGTACATCTTTGGCATAGATGCATGAAAATTACAGTATTGCTGTTAACCACAGTCCATAGGTTACACCAACTGTATTTTTCCTATGCTTCTCCACATTCCCACCACCCTGCATTAGTGACATACATCTGCTCTAGCACACAGAAGGACACTCTTGCATCTGTACCATCAACCACAATTCTCATCCACCTCTGGGTTCACTGTTAGTCTCTAGCTTTCTTTCAATTGACATTTACATCCCTAGACTACCCTTTCCATTAAGCATCAGTAGTGCTCAGCTCTCCTCTTATCTCCTAATAACCTATACTCTGTTTTAATTATTCCAGGTATTTATTCTTCATATTTAGTTCATATTGACACCATGCAATATTTGTCCTTTTGTGTCTGGCTTACCTGAGCATAATGTCTTAAGATTCATCCATGTTATCATATGTGTCCCAATTTCATTTCTTCTTACTGCAGCATAGTATTCCATTGTATGTATCTACTACATTTTGCTTATTCATGCATTGGTTGATGAATATTTGGGTTGTTTCCATCTTTTGCCAATTGTGAATAATGCCACTATGAACATTGGTGTGCAGATGTCTGTTCGTGTCACAGTTTTCAGTTCTTCTGGATATATTCACAGTAGAGGAATTGCTGGATCATATGGCAGTTCTTTATTTAGCTTTCTGAGGAACTGCCAAACTGTCTTCCACAGAGGCTGCACCATTTTATAATCCCATCAACAGTGAAAGAGTGCTCCTATTTCGCCACATCCTCTCCAGCTCGTTTTATTTAATGACCATTCTATGTGGTATGAGACATCTGTTATTTTGATTTGCATTTCCCTAGTAGCTAGTGATATGGAACATTTTTTCATTTGCTTTTTGGCCATTTGTATTTCCTTTTTGGATAAATGTCTATTTAAATCTTTTTTCAACCAGCAAAGTTTTGAGGAATTTTTTTTTAGGAGGTGCTGGGGATTGAACCTGGGACCTCGTACATGGGAAGCAGGTGCTCAGCCACTGAGCTATACCTGTTCCCCAGGCCTGTGCCTTGGTGTTTGTGGAGGGCCTGGCTACCATCCCAATGCTTGGACAGGGTAAAGCCTTCACCCCAGTGTTTGGGGAGAACATGGCCATAGTAGAAGTGCTTGGAAGGGGTGGGGCTGCCACTCCATCAGGCCCAGAGGACAAAATATTGTTCCATCTATGACTCTCAGAACTTGAAATCTAATGGAGTTTGCCCTGCTGGGGTTTGGAGTTGTCTGGAACCCATGACCCCCTTTTTCCTTCCAATTTCTCCCTTCTGGAATGGACATGTTTATCCTTTGCCTGTCCCTCCATTGTATATAGGAAGCAGGTAACTTATTTTCTAGATTTCAAAGGTCCACAGAGGGGAATTGGGCCACAGGACAGGCCACACTCATAACCGATTTTTTTTTTTTTAAAGACTTATTTTTATTTATCCCCCCCTTGCTGCTTGTGCTGTGTCCATTTGCTTTGCGTTTTTCTGTGTCTGCTTGTCTCCCTTTGTTGTGTCATCTTGCTGTGTCAGCTCAGTGCGCCACACCGGCTGCCTTGTCTTCACCAGGAGGCCCCGGGAAAGGAACCCGGGGCCTCCCATATGGTAAACGGGAGCCCAACAAATTGAGCCACAGCCGCTTCCCTCATAACTGATTTTGATGAGACTTTGTACTTAGCATTGTTACTGAAATGACTTAAGGCTTTTGGGATGTAATGAATGTATTTTGCACATAGAAAGAACCTGTCTTTTTGGGGTCCAGAGGGTGGAATGTGGTGGTTTGAAGCTATATGTACCCCAGAAAAAACATTCTTAAATCTAACCCATTCCTGTGAGTGTGAACCCATTTTAAGTAGGAACTTTGATGAAGTTACTTCAGTTAAGGTGTGGCCCAGCCCTAACAGAATGGATCTTACTTAATCCTATTACTGGAATCCTTTATAAGCGTAATGAAATTCAGACATAGGGAGAGAAAGCCACAGTAAGCAAGAAGCTGAACATCAATGGAACCCGGAAGAGAAAGGAGAGGTCAGGAGAGCCCACCATGTGCCTTGCTATCTAAGAGAGGAGCCCAGGACAAAGGATCACCAGTAGCCAGTCCCTGAACGTCACCGTCTTTGGGGAGAAAGCATCATCCTGTTGATGCCTTGGACTTTTCCTAACCTCAAAACCGTGAGTGAATAAACTCTCATTGTTGAAGATTAACCATTGCAGTCAAAGAACTAAAACACTGCACAACCCCTGCCGAGATGGCAAGGAATTCAGTATCATGGAGCAGCTACTCAGTGCTTCTGGGAATGCAGAACTAGCCAGTTTCTGTCCCTGTAAATCTCTTATTTGACTTTATACTCCCAGTACCTGAGCAATGGCTGACACAAGAGGTACTCAATAAACATGTTTGAATTAATGAATAAGCAGTTTTTAATTGCTGAGCCATCATCTAATTCTATCAAAAGAAAAGACTTCCACCCAGAACCACTGCCATTGCCTCACCCATTTAAGGGAATGCAAATTCCTCAATGCAGTAGCCTGACTAGAAATAAGTCCACCACCCATAAAAGTATCTTATCATGCATTCCAAATTCAAACGCACGTGACTTTTACCTTTTAGCCACTGTCCTTTCTTTCTTTGAGGCAATAATCAAGAATGAACATACTTGCAAATAAACAAATTGGTTGACTGAGTCTGGGTGTCTGCAGCTCTCTAGATGAGTACTCAGCATGTACAGAAAATAGCAGCCAGATGTTTTTCACTTTAGAAACCAGGAAGGTGGAGGCTTCACACAGCTGCTGTGTGAGGCAGTTATAGAATTTTCATTTGCATGTTACATCTCATTAACTTATCTCAAAATTCATACAAAGCGTAGCTTACTTTTAGGAGTTGTCAAAAATATCTTTCAACTAGTTTTGTTTTTTTTCTGCCACAAGAAACATGATCAAGTTGGAATAGCTGTAGGCTTTTGGCAAGTCTCATCTTGAAGTCAAATGGTAGATATTTGATTCAGTTACATGATCACATACTGCTAAGGATTCGAGATTGAAGTGCATTCTAGAGCCTATATTAATGGCAATGCGAAGGCTTTACAGACTTTATTTCATTCAATTTTCAAAACAAGCCTATGAGGAAGTAATACAGTGCTCTCTTCGTAAATGAGGAAATGGAGGTTCTCGGTGCTGAAGTAGCTTGCTCAAGATCCTAACTAAAAAGGCCAGATGATTCCATTTATATGAAATATCTAGAATAAGCAAATTCATAGAAAAACAGAAAGTAGATTAGAGGTTACCACAGGCTAGGGAGAGGGGAAATGAAAAGTTACTATTAATGAGAACAGAGTTTCTGTTTGGTGTCATGAAAAAGTCTTGGTAATGGATGATGACAATGGTAGCTCATCACTGTGAATATAATTAATACCACTGAAGTTACAGTAAAATTGAGAAATTTTTGCTACATGTTACACAAACAAAAAGAACCTCCATTTTACCTTGGGGAAAAAAAAAGTTTTATCAAATGCAGACAGAGATATTTGAGGATTTCATATGCTCTATAAAGCAGGGGTCAACAAATTATGGCATATGTCAAATTTGGATAACCACCTGTTTTATAAATAAGGTTTTATTAGAACACACACACCAAAAGAGGGGGGAGGGAAAAAGAATTCAAATCCAAGTCTCACTATGCAACATTGTCTCAGTTAATAAAGTAGAAATTACACCAGCTTAAAAACAAAAAGAAAAACAAGAACATTTCCACAAGTTACTGCAATAAGGAAAACGATTTATTAAACAAATGGATGCACTTATTTTGTACAAAACAGTTATACTTTTTCCTCTCCTCTGCCCTGCTCCAGAGGCCACCACTCCAGAATCTCACATTTCACATCAACACACTCTTCGGCTGCAGTCATGACAAGAGGCTGAAGGAAAGTACACTTCTGAAAGCAACTCCACAAAACCAAAGTGGGAAACAAAAACAGGCAGAGGTTAGCTGGTCTCTTGGTTAGCTCTCTGATAGGCCCTAGTCCTGCTCATCTTATGCTAACAGCAACATTTTAGGAACAGAAGCTACAGAGCATTTATTTATGTAATATTGCCCAACTCTCTTGGTAGCGTCTCTTCCAATTCCATCTATCCTGATTTTGTAACTTGCTTATTCATAACGTCTTTAAGAAATTCGGCCCTGGTTTACATCCCCATTAACTGTCCATCTCTCTCTGAGCAAAAAAAAAAAAAAAAAAAAAAAAAAAAAGCAGCGAAGTAAGTTTCAAAAGGATGTCAGTTGAGACCTTTTATAGATAAACCTTACTTCCTAGAAGTCAACTGGCCAAACACATGCACAGCTGGAGACAGGCTGAAAATAGATGGAGTTGGAAAATATCTCAGGTATCCAATGAGATCCAGTTATTCTGCATCTGTGGATTTAAAATGATCATCATCCACAGTAGAATAGATGTGTCCCTCGTTGCTAAGAAAATCCACAGCTTGCCTAGAAAGAAAGAAAAAGTATCATTTTCAAACCAATGGGAAAGAATGGAAACTGCCTTTTGGATATGGTCAAATACATAACTTCTCTCACCTCCCCACTTTCTAGAGAAATACTAGTAAAATTGCAAAACTAAACTTATCCGGAGACAAGGTCTATTGTTCTGCCTTGGAACCCTCTCCCTAAATTGTGTAAAGGCAAGAATATAGTTGCACTTAAACAAAGTTAAACAGGGATCTAAAGCTATGGTCCAACTTGCATGTAAAAACTGATAAACAGCTATGCTTAAGTACCCCCCAACCCTACCCTCCCTCACCTTTTAGCTCTCCACAGATGTTGCAAAAAGGAAAGGTCTTTCCAAAAATGGTATGACAACTTCAAACCCTTCAAGGCCTTCAGTGTCAGTAACTTAATAACAACAGCTGAGAATTTATAAAGTGCTTACTATGTGCCAATGATTCCACATCTCACCATCACAGCAATTCTGAGTTAGGAATTACCCTTATTTTACAGGACAGGAAATGGAATTAAATCTGAGCATTTCTTTTCTATCTAGGTCTAGAATAACAATTGTTTTACAATAAAAACTATCACGAGGACCATAATAGTCTGCTTGATTAATTCCTTACATTGTCTAACACAGAATAGGGACAAGAGTGTTGAAAAGACTGTCTAATGGTTTCAGGTCCAGGTAGCCTTCTGCATCCATCTCCATGATAGGGGCAAGTACTGCCAAAGGAACTATATCACCTGAAGTCCAGAAGCAAGAGAACTCACTCCTCCAGACTAAATCCCATGAGAGGTATCAGATCAGTTTTTGCTCAAAACTATATCCCCAGTACATAATGGGTAATCAAGTATTTGTTAAATACAATAACCATCTTTGTGATTCCCCTTCCTAATTTTCCACGGCTGACCAACTTCTCTTCTGTCAATAAGGCTACAGTCAACAGATAGGTGTATTTTTTCAATTCACTTCTTATGACCAGGAAACCCTGGTGAGGTGAAGCAGGTACAATTCTGGAGCCCTAGCTCATGGAAACCATTTACTCACTTGATTGAAGCTACAGTCATGTGTTGCAGCTGGTTCTTGAGATCATGAAAGTTCAATCCTTCAGGTCTTGGGCAAGCTTTAATCAAATTCAGCACCTCAAGAATCAAATCAGAGAAAGATTTTCAGCAACTACCAAAGTAGCTCCCCTTTGCAAACCGGAGGAGTCCCTTTGTAGGAAGGAAACTGAGCTGGATACTTAATATCCTTAGACTCATTAAAGAAGCAACAAAATTTAGGATAGTCTAGGTTTTGTATTTCTGGTGTCATTCAGGTGTAGTTTACCTGGTTTTGGGCCACAGTGAGACCATTTGCTGGCATGAAGCTATTCCCACCAAAGCTCCCTGCTTCACCCATTCCTGGATTGCTGAGAGGTGCTCTCCCTGCTGAAGACTGAATTAAAAAAGAAATTGACAACATTAGAAAATTTACCAAGTTAAATAAAGTATTTGCTATTTCAAATAGCTTGTTAATAAACAGTTTACAAAAACACAATTTAAGCAGAGTTCTTCCAATGATTTTTTACATTGCAAGGGACATCTATTATCAATGAGTATTTCATGAGAAGATAAAATAATCGTCTGAAGTACATAATACCAAGAAGAAAGGTGACTCCTGGCTCCTTTTCTCTGTGATATGGGACAGCAGCCAGAGGAAAATGCCACTGAAAAGCAAATTACCTAGAGATGTGCTAGAATGGTGTCCTTGGGGCTCAATCACTCAAGCATTTATTGAATGCCGACTAGGCATGAAGCATTATAGTAAAGAGAGAAAAGGAGACTTAGTCACCCTGATATCACCCTCTCTCTTTCCTTGACCATCAAATTTCTTAAAATAAGTCTGTAATAAAAAATAAAATAAAATAAAAAGCCTGTAACCACTATTTTCTTTTCTTTTCTCCTTAATCATTCCTCAGTTCACCCCTATTTGGATACTCCCCAAATACACCTCTGAAATGGTTCCCAAGTTCACCAATGACTTTTCTAGCTGACAATCCCAATAATCCCTCTCACACCTCATAATATCTGACCTCTTGGAAGTAACCACTGCTGACCACTCTTTTGAAAATGTGCTCTTCCCTAGGCTTCTTGACACCAGATTCTTCTAGTTCTCCACTTCCCTCCTAAACGATACCTTCTCAGTATCAGCCTTTTCTACCTGTACCACAAAAGCTCACCCAGGACTTCATCCCAGACCTCCTCTTAGGCCACAAATTCTTATTCCCAGCTACCTAATGGATACCCCCACCTAGATAACTCAAAAATACTTTGAAATAAAATATAATTCATTATAATTCCTTCCCCAAACCTGCTTGCCCTGCTATATTTCATCTCAACTAGTAAACCCAAGTCAAATTAGATCTGTCAGCTGTGAGTCGCCATTCTCTCGCCTTCTACAATCTGTCACCATAGCCTATTAATACACTCTTCAGTGCAGCTCAAGCCACCCTCACCCCACCTCCTGGTCTCCTGATCAGTACCAGAGCCTTTAGTCTCGTGTACTCCAATCAACCTCCACATGGCCACCCAGTAACAACCTATTCTGTTTTAAACAGCTTTTAAAGCTTTCAGTGGCTCCCCCTGCCTGTAGAAAAAAAATTACAAAACTCCCAGTTACTTCAAGACCTACCACAACTAGACTTCAAAATCTGTGTTTTATTTTTGACCACTTATTCTCAACTCACTTTACTCCCCAGCTCCCTGGACTTCTTGCCATCCTCAAACATGCTTCTGACCTGAACATGCTGTTTCCTGTCTGGAATGTAACTCCCCATCAGCCTGGTAAACACTCTACTTATCCTTTGAAGCCCAACTCAATTGCCAGGGCCTTTGTAAAGCCTTCCCTGACATTCCTCAAGTAAACTTAGTCATGTTTCTCCTTCTTGGCTCTCATAGCACTCGGCCCAGACTCTATCATAGCACCCACTGCATTGTTTGTATGTCAAGTCCCTTCACCTTTGCATAGTGCCTGGAAGACAGTACCTGCTTTGCTTAACCCACTGAATGACAAAGGATCAAATATGTTAAGTACCCATAACAGACATAAAAGCTCTGTGGAGGATATAGGAGAAATTCCAGTCAGGAAATTAATTCATTAAACAAATGTTAATTAAATGTTTTCTGCTTTGAGGGGGGTCAAAATACAAAAACATGGCCTGTTGGTTTCAAGTTTTCAAAATTATGATGAAACATAATCTTAGATTTTATAATCCAGTAATACTGAACCAAATGTTGTTTTTTTAATCTATCTTTGCTGAAATGATTCATCCCTGCTTGAGGTAGTCCCAACTCATATATCTTTTAGGACCTGGTTTAGGCATCTAGGGGCCTTTCTGATGCCCAGGCCAGGATAGGAAACCCTTCTTTGTGGTTCCATGGCACACTGCGCTTGCCACTTATCACTGTTTAAATTATATGAACCCAAATTATTTAATGCAAACTCTTTAGGGAAAGGATCACCTTTTTTTTTTTTTTTTTTAATGAAATTTTACTATTGAGTGACTTTACTATTTTACATGCAATTCATATTTTTGTTTGTTTTGTTTTTAGGAGGTACTGGGATCAAACCTGGGACCTCATACATGGGAAGCAGGCACTCAACCACTTGAACTACATCTGCTCCTCCCCTTATTTACTCTTCAATGTAATTTTTCTACTATTCATGGTCCTACTCTCAAACCTCCCATTTTTACTTTAAAACCATTTTTCCACATATTTGATACATGTAATAAAAGAAACACTTTAATATATCCACTCAATCCCGTTCTCTTTATCTACTTTTCTCTTGACTCTCTACTGAAACTTCTCCTTTGAATTTGCATTTCCAAATCCAACAGGAGACTTCTCCATCATCTTACTTGACTTCTAGGGCAGTGTTCTACAGTCAATCTCTACTCCCTCCTTCTTCAATTATTCTTTTCTTGATTTCCATAGAATCACATTTCCTTTTTTTTTTTTTTCCTGCCTAACTGGCAGCTTAAGACTTTCACTAGCTCTTACTCTGCTTCCAGAATTTGAAATCTTAAGTGTGCCCCAGAGTTCAGTCCTCTGACCTAACTCCCTAGTTATCTCACCTCATCCAAGGCTATAAACATAATCTATACACTAATGACTCCCCAAGTTCTATCTCGGCCCAGACTTCTCCCCTGAGGGCCAGTCTGAAATATCCAACTGTCCACTAAGTTCTCCTAACTGCATCTCATACTTGGTAAGTCCAAAATAGAACCCTTGATTTTGCCCTACAAACCTACTATTTCATTAAACTGCTAAAATCCCAAACCTATGAGTAATTATTTCTTTAAAACACAGTTTAATTGAGATATATTCACATACCATACAATCTTTCCAAAGTGTACAATGAATGGATTTTACTATAATCAGTGTTGTGCATTCACCACCACAAAAAATTTTAGGACAATTTCATTACTTAAAAAAAAAAAAAAAAGCAAAAAACCCACTCCACACCCCATAGCAGTCAATCCCTCTAACCTTCCTCAGCCTTACATAACCACTAACCTGATTACATCTTTATAAACGAACTTATTTACATTTTATATAATTGAAATCATATAATATGTAGTACTTTACATTCAGTTTCTTTCACTTAGTATAATGTGGGTGTGTTTTTCTTTTTCGCCTGATATTAACATCTTATAACATTAACACACATCTGTTCAGTTTCAAAGAAAAAGTCTTATGCAATATTACCCATATTCATATTGCAGATGAGATTTCACTAGGCTAGACAGTCCCATTTTACAGTTTTTGACCTCCCATCTAGTAATTTACATGACCTTAGACATTCCCTTTAAACCACTCATACCCATATATAATAGCACTACTAGTTAGTTACAAACACTATGTTATGCTTTCACCTTTTCTATTCATTTCCAAAGATTAACACACAACCTTTTTAAAAAAGATTTATTTCTCCCCACCCACTCACTGTTTTGCATTTGCTATGTCTGTTCGTCCTCCTTGTTTCCCTAGGAGGAACTGGGAACCGAACCCAGGACCTCCAATGTGGGAGGGAGGCACACAGTCGCTTGAACCACCTCCGCTCCCGGCTTTGCTGAGTCTCTCATTAAGTTTTCCTCATGTCTCTTGTTGAATCAGCTCGTTGCACCTGCCAATTACACCAGCTTGTTGTCTTTAGGAGGCACCAGGAACTGAACTAGGACCACCCCCCCCCTACATGGTAGGCGGGAGCCCAATCGCTTGAGCCACGTTCGTTTCCCAACACACAAAATTTTTTACCAATTCTGTACAATTTAACCCTCAGCTTTCTATTCTCTAACCTCATTCTATTTTCTGGGACCCATATTCTAGTTATTAACTTGATGAGTTTACACAATATATTTAGTGCATAATAGCACAATTATACAGTATTTGTCCTTTTGTGTCTGGCTTGCTTCACTCAACATAATGTCCTCCAGGTTCATCCATGTTGTCATATGTTTCAAGACTTCATTTCTTCTTATTGCTGCATAATATTCCATTGTGTGAATACAACAGTTTGTTTATCCATTCATCAGTTGATGAACACCTGGATTGTTTCCATCTTTTGTCAATAGTGAATAACGCTGCTACGAACATCAGGGTGCAGATGTTTGTGTCCTTGCTCTCAGTTCTTCTGGGTATACATACCCAGTAGTGGTAATGCCGGATCACATTGCAAATCTATGTTCAACATCCTTACAAACTGCCAAACAGTCCTCCACAGTGGCTGTACCATTCTACATTCCCACCAACAGTGAATAAGCTTTCCTATCTCTCCATATCCTCTCCAACACTTGTAGGTTACTGTCTTTTTATAGTGGTCATTCTAATAGGTGTGAAATGACATCTCATTGTAACTTTGATTTGCATTTCCCTAATCGCTACTGATGTTGAACATTTTTTCATGTGTTATTTCGCCATTTGTATTTCTTCTTTGGACAAATATCTATTCAAGTCTTTTGCCCATTTTATAATTGGGTCATTTGTCTTTTTATTTTTGAGTTGTAGCATCTTTTTATATACCATGGATATTAAACCCTTATCAGACATGTGATTTCCAAATATTTTCTCCCATTCAGTAGGCTGCCTTTTCACCCTTTTGATGAAGTCCTTTGAGGTGCAAAAGTATTTAATTTCAAGGAGGACCCATTTATCTATTTTTCCTTTTGTTGCTCTTGCTTTGGGTTAAGATCCAAGAAACCGCCGCCTACCACAAAATCTTAAAAGATGTTTCCCTACATTTTCTTCTAGTAGTTTTAAGTCCTGGCTTTTATATTTAGGTCTTTGATCCATTTTGAGTTGATTCTTGTATAGGGAGTAAGATATGGGTCCTCTTTCATTCTTTTGGTTTTGGTTATCCAGTTCTCCCAGCACTATTTGTTGAAAAGACTGTTCTGTCCCAGTAACATGGACTTGGTAGGTTTGTAAAACAAACATATTGGTGAGGGATTATTTCTGGACTCTCAATTCTATTCCACTGATCAATGTTTCTATCTTTAAGCCAATACCAGGCTGTTTTGACAACTGTAGATTTGTAGTATGTTTCAAGGTGAGGGAGCAAAAGACCTCCCACATCGCTCTTCTTTAGAATGCTTTTGGCTATTCAGGTGCACTTTCTCTTCCAAATGAATTTGGTAGTTGCCTTTTCTATTTCTGTAAAATAGGCTATTGGAATTCTGATTGACATTGCATTGAATCTATAAATCAGCTTGGGTAGGATTGGCATCTTCATGGTATTTAGTCTTCCAATTCATGAACATATTCCAGAATGTCTTTCCATTTGTTTAGGTCTTCTTTGATTTCTTTTAGCATTGTTTTGCAGTTTTCTGAATATAGGCCCTGTACTTCTTTGGTTAAATTGATTCCTCAGTTTTAAGTCTTTTTGTTGCTATTGTAAATAGAATTTTTTCCTGATTTTCTCTTCAGAATGTTTAATACTAGTGTACAGAAACAATACTGATTTTTTTGTGTGTTGATCTTGTATCCTCCCACTTTGCTGAACTTGTTTATTGGCTCAAAATGTCAGTTTTGTCATAGATATTTGAGAATTTTCTAAATATAGGAGCATATAATCCATGAATAGTGAGGCTTTACTTCTTTTCCTATTTAGATGCCTTTTATTTTTTTCTTGTCTAATTGCTCTAGCTAGAACTTCGAGCACAATGTTGAATAATAGTGGTGACAGGTGGCATCCTTGTCTTGTTCCCTATCTTAGAGGGAAAGCTTTCAACCTTTCCCCACTGAGTACGATGTTGGCTGTGGGTTTTTCATATATGCTTTTTATCATATTGAGGAATTTTCCTTCTATTCCTGTCTAAGTGTTTTTATCAAGAAAGGATGCAGGATTTTGTCAAATACCTTTTCTGCATTTATCAAAAATTGATAAGAAATGATCATGTTGTTTTTTTCCTTCAATTGTAAATGTGGTGTTTTATGTTAATTGATTTCTTATATTGGACCATCCTTGCATACCAAGAATAAATCCCACTTGGTTGTGGTGTTTAAGTATTTTGATATGTTGTTGGATTATTTTTTCAAGAATATTGTTGAGAATTTTTGCATCTAAGTACATTAAAGAGATTGGTCTGTAATTCTCTTTTCTTGTAGTATCTTTATTTGGCTTTGGTATTTAAGTGATGTTGGCTTCATAAAATGTGTTACATAATTTCCCCTCCTCTTCAATTTTTTGGGAGTTTAAACAGGATTGGTGTTAATTCTTCTCAAAATGCTTGGTAGAATTCACCTGTGAAGCCATCTGGTCCTGGACTTTTCTTTGTTGGGAGATTTTTGATGACTGATTGAATCTCTAAATGTGTTTGGTTTATTAAGTTCTTGTATTTTTTGTAGATTCAGTATAGATTGTGCATTTCTAGGAATCTGACATTTCATCTAGGGTGTCCAGTTTGCTGGCAAAGTTTCTCATAATATTCTCTTGTGATACTTTTTATTTCTGTGGGGGTCAAGTTGTAACTTCCCCCCTTTCGTTTCAGATTTTATTTGCATGTTTTCTCTTTTATTATTGTTAGTCTAGCCAAGAGTTTATCAATTTTATTAATCTTCTCAAAGAACCAGCTTTTGGTTTTGTTGATTTTCTCTATTGTTTTTTTGGTTCTTAATTTCATTTATTTCTGCTCTAATCTTTATTCTTTCTTTCTGCTTGTGTTGGGAATAATTTGCTGTTCTTTTTCTAGTTTCTCCAGTTGTTCAGTTAGAGCTTTGATTTTAGCTCTTTATTCTTTTTTGATCTCTGCCTTAAGGCTTTTTCTTCTTTTTTTTTTCTGAGGTATCGAGGCCGGGGATTAAACCTGGAACCTCACAAGTGGGAAGCCAGTGATTAACCATTGAGCCACAATGGCTCCCCTGAGTTGTTTTTTGTTTGCTTGCTTGTTCTTTTTGTTGTTAGGCGACTTTGGGAACCCAATCTGGGACCTCCCATGTGGAAAGCAAGCACTCAATTGCTTGAGCCAAATTGGCTCCCCCTTTTTAATACAGGTGTTTAGGGCTATAAATTTCCCTCTCAGCATTGTCTTTGCTGTATCCCATGTTTTGATAAGTTGTGCTCTCAATTTCATTTGTCTCAATAAATTTACTTATTTCACTTCCAATTTCTTCTTTGACCCACTGATTGTTTAGGAGTGTGTTGTTTGGGCTCTACACATTTGCGATTTTTCCCCTTTCCTATTATTGATTTCCAGCTTCATTCTCTTATGATCTGAGAAGGTGCTTTGTATAATTTCAATCTTTTTATATTTATTGAGACCTACCTGTGACCTAACAGGTGGTCTACCTTTTAAAAAGATCCATGAGGACTTGAGAAGAATGTATAACCCGCTGATTTGGGATGCAACCTTCTGTAGTATATGTCTGTTAGATCTAGCTTGTTTATCATATTGTTCAATTTGTTTCCTTGTTGATCTTCTGTCTAGTTCTATCAAATGATGTGAGTGGTGTGCTGAAGTGTCTAACTATTATTGTAAAGATGTCTATTTCTCCCTTCAGTTTTGCCAGAGTTTGCCTCATATATTTTGGGGCACCATGGTTAGGTGCATAGATATTTATGACTGTTATTTCTTCCTGGTGGATTGTCCCTTTTATTAATATATAATGGCCTTCTGTATCATTAACTTTTTTGCATTTAAAGTCTGTTTTGTCTGATATTAGTATAGCTACCCCTGCTCTTTTTTGATTACTACTTGCTTGGAGCATGTTTTTCCAAACTTTCACTTTGATCTGGTTTGTATCCCTGGGTCTAGGTGATTCTCTTGGAGACAGCATATGGATGGCTCATGTTTTCTTTTCCTGTCAGTCTGTATCTTTTTTTTTTAAAGATTTTATTTATTTATTCATTTATCCCCCCCTTGATGCTTGTCCTCGCTGTGTCCATTTGCTGTGCATTT
This sequence comes from Tolypeutes matacus, assembly GCA_026826555.1. Lineage (NCBI taxonomy): Eukaryota > Metazoa > Chordata > Mammalia > Cingulata > Chlamyphoridae > Tolypeutes > Tolypeutes matacus. The sequence continues at coordinate 21,460,946 of JAKSZT010053883.1, forward strand.
TTCTGTGTCTGCTTGTCTCCCCTTGCTGGGTCATCCTACTGCGTCAGCTCACTGTGCCACGTGGGCTGGCTTGCCTTCACCAGGAGGCCCCGGGAATCGAACCCAGGGCCTCCCATATGGTAAATGGGAGCCCTACTGATTGAGCCACATCCACTTCCCAGTCTGTATCTTTTGACTGGCATGTTTAACCAATTCACATTCAATAATATTACTGTAAATGCATTATTTACTTCTGCTATGTTTCATATGTCATCTTACTTTAGTCTGTCATTTTATATTTTTGGTTACCCTTTCTGCTATTCTTGCCTTCTATGCTCTCCTCCAAGTGTCTCCTGTCTTCTTCTTTCGGGCTGTATGGCACCCTGTAATATTTCCTGCAAAGGCGGATTCTTTTTATGAACTCTCTTAATTTCTGTTTGTGAATATTTTAAACCCATCTTCATATATGAAGGACAATTTTGCAGGATAAAGAATTCTCAGCTGGCAATTCTTCTCTTTCAGTAACCTAATTATATCATACCAATGTCTTCTCGCCTCCATGGTTTCTGTTGAGAAATTTGCACTAAGTCTTATTGGGTGTAACCTTGTATATGATGGTTTACTTCTTTCTCCCTTGTTGCTCTCAGAATTTTCTCTTTATCTTTGGCATTTGACATTCTGAGTATTATGTGTCTTGGAGTAGGTATATTTGGATTTATTCTAATTGGGGTACACTGTGCTTCTTGGACATGTAAATTCATTTCTTTCATGAGAGTTGAGGAATTTTCAGCCATTATTTCCTCAAATATTTTCTGCCCCTTTTCCCTTCTTTTCTTCTTCTGGAGTTCCCATGACACGTACATTGTTGTGTTTTGTGTTATAATTCAATTCCCTGAGCCCCAGCTCAATTTTTTCCATTCTTTTCTGTTTCCCCTCTCTCTTCAATTTTAGCCGTTCTGTCTTCTGCATCACTTATTCTTTCCTCTCTCATTTTGAGTCTGCTCTTGGATGCTTCTGTTTTTTGTTTTTAAGAGGTACCGGGGATTGAACCCAGGACCTTGTACATGGGAAGTAGGTGCTCAACCACTGAGCTACATCTACTACCCAATGAGAGTTAGTTTTTTCTTTTGTTTTGTTTTTAGGAGGTACTGGGGATTGAACCTGGTACCTTGTATAAGGGAAGCAGGCACTCAACCACTTGAGCTACATCCACTCCCTCTAATGTGTGTTTCTTAAAAAGATTTATTTGTTTATCCCCCCCGCCCCCGTTGTTTTGCTCTGACTGCTCTCTCTGTGTTCTTCTGTGTCTGCTTGTCTTCTCTTTAGGCAGCACCGGGACCGATCCTGGGACCTTCCAGAGTGGAGAGAGGCACTCCATCTCTTGTGCCACCTCAGCTCCCTGGTCTGCTGCGTCTCTTATCGTCTCTCTTCTGGGTCCTTTTGTTGCTTCATCTTGCTGCGCCAGCTCTTCATGTGGACCAGACTCCTGTGCGGGCCAGCAATCCATGTGGGCCAGCTTGCTTTTTACCAGGAGGCCCCGGGAACCGAACCCTGGTAGATGGGAGCCCAATCGCTTGAGCCACATCAGCTTTCCTCTAATGTGTTTTTTTTTTTAAAGATTTTATTTATTTATTCATTTATCCCCCCCCTTGCTGCCTGTGCTCGTTGGGTCAGCCAACTGCGCCGTGTGGGTGGGCTTGCCTTCACCAGGAGGCCCCGGGAACTGAACCCGGGGCCTCCCATATGGTAAACGGGAGCCCTACTGATTGAGCCACAACCGCTTCCCTCTAATGTGTTTTTGATCTCACCTATCATGTATCATTCCCATGAGCTCTGTTATTTTTCTATTCAGGTTTTCAAATTCTTGTGTTCACTCAAGTGTCTCCTTGATATCCTTTATCTCTTTAGGCATATTGCCTTTCAACTCTTTGACTTCTGAAATTCGTATGCATCTTATTGATTAGTTTTTTCAAATCCTGTGTCTCATTGGGGGCTTTGATATATTACTTTTCATGGGCCATTTCTTCGATTTTCTTCTTTTTTGTTGTTTTAGTAGTTACCGGGGAAATTGAACCCAGGACCTTGTATATGCAAAGCAGCACTGAACCACCAAACTACACCTGCTCTGTTTTCCCCTCAATATTTTCTTTGTATTCTAATTTTTCGCTGATGTTGAGGCATCTGATTATGGCGGTAAGTTTACTCTGATGTTCAATTTCTCTGTTTTGTAGGGATTTCATGTCAGGAGGCTGAGTGTTACTGCTGTTCTTTTATTCTTGGTTCATCCTGTTCTAGGTCTTTAGGATTGTCCCTGTTAGTTCCTCAAATCTGAGCCCTGGACCCAGTAATGGGTTGCAGACACGCTTCCAAGGGCCTTGGGGAGGGAGGGTGTAAAGGCTGGAAAAAGCTTCTCTTACTTATTTACCTTTAATTTCACCATGTGCACTTCCTTAGTCGGCCAGAAGATGGTGCTCTTCCGCAACCCTCACAGTTCAGAGCCTGGACGAATTATGTCCACTGCAACATGGACTGTATCAATAAGAGAGAGGCTCCTGCGTGGAGGCTAAGGCCTCTTTGGCAGCTTAAGATTATTAATGAATTCCAAAAACAGAATGATTACGTTGTAAACTAATCTATTAATCTGAGTATGATATACCCTTTGATTGTATTAGATTTAGCTGAGATGTCTTTGATTAAATTACCTGTTAAGATTAGGGCTTTGATTCAACCATGTCAATAAGGAGTGACTCAGGTTAGTTCCCGCCCCGTTGGTGGGCCGATATAAACGGGTACATGAGAAAAGAAAAGAACTTTGTCAAGTAAGAGAAAGGAGAAGGTTCGAACAGCTAAGGCCCCAGGGAGTGATGAGCCATCACTGATAGTTTGCCTGATAGTTTGCAGCTGAGAAGGCCCAGAAAGAAATGAGCCCTATGTCAGAGATTGGCGACCATCTTGCTTCAACATGTGGCAACTGACTGGTGAGAAAGTAGCCTTGAGTTGGACTCTTTAGGGTCTTATAACTGTAAGCTTTAACCAAAATAAATACACTTTATAAAAGCCAGCAGGTTTCTGGTACATTGCATCAGCATTCCTTTGGCTGATTAATACAGCCTCTTAAATCAAACTTTCTCAGAGGTAGAGAAGGTGGTTGAGAGTTAAATCTCTTTAGTCCCATGCCAGCTCCCAGGGCAAACAATGGCATGGCCCCTCCCAGCCTGGGAGGGCTCATGGGACACTGCAGACCAAATTTGTTGGCCAAAAGCTCAATCAGCCTTAGGCTGCGTCCCTCTCTCTCCCTTTCATTGGGGATGTGGATCCCTGTGCCCCCCGTGTGTAGCTGCCAGCCCGAGGCTGGAGAATTCAAAATTGTCTGCTCATTGGGTGGGGGGAAGGGTACCAGCAGCTATAGCTGCAGCGTCTACTCACGGTCTTTCCATCCAGATTTTTTTCCTTTGCCCCTCTCTCTTCTGGGTGGTATCCAGCCTTCCCCTGGTGTCTTAAACTCTAGAACAATTTGTTCCCCAGGCCAATTCTGCCTGTCCTCTAGCTATTTTTCTGGGAGACAAGAGAGTCCTGTGTTTTTCTAATCCACATCTTCCCAGAAGTGTAAGAGTCATTTTTTGAACCTTCCTTTTTCTCTGTATTCTATATCTAATTCAGCAGTAAGTCCTATCAACTCTACCTTCAAAATAATCATAATCCAATCACTTCTTATTCCAGGTGCTGCTATCATTTACCTGAGGAACTATGAGTGGTGACTCATATTATTCTCCATAAACTACAGAGTGAATTTTTGAAAGATCTTTTAAAAAGGTAAATTAGTTGATGTCATTCCCTGATCAAAACCTCCCAAAGATTTAGCATCAATTAGAATAAAGTCCATCCTTACCATTGCCTACAAAGCCCTACATGTCTTAGGATTTGTTCCTTGCCTACCTCTTCTGTCGCTTTCCTTGTCCCTCACTTCACTTGAGATATACTGGTCTTTTTGCAGGTCTCAGCTATGCCAAGCTTGCTGCAGCCTCATGGATTTTGCACTTTCTATTCCCTCTGCTTCGAACACTCTTCCCTCAAGTATCTGCATTGCTTGTTTATCTCATTTCATCCATGTCACTGTTCAAATGTCACCTCCTGAGAGGCCTTTCCTGACACCCTATCTAAAATTTTACCATCTATTACTCTCTTCCCCCTACCTTACTTTATTTCAGAGCCCCTGAAACTACTTAAAATTATACATTTGCTTCCTTGTTTATTATCTGTTGCCCTTCAAGAATATAAGTTTGAGGGCAGAAACTTTATGTATTTTGGTCATTGCTATATTCCAAGGTCCTAGAATAATGATTGGCACATAGCAGGCTCAATACATATTTTTCAAATGAAGGAACCAATGAACAAATTTGTCTCTGTATCCCCAGGGCTTAACAAAGTGCTTGGCCCATAGCAGGAAGCAATAGCATTTTTAATGGCTCATCAGTCTCCAATATCTTCTACTGTAAGCAATTCTCCACCCTGCCACCAGAATCATCTGAAGGCTTTCTAATACTAGAATTAACAAACCGTTTATGTGATCCTAGGTGGACCTGACAAATTGAATTCTTACAACAGAAAATTAAAACTTCTGTATGAACCAAGAAAATGAGACAAAATGGAGTGCATAATTTTTCCTATTTAGTCAATAGTTTGGGAAAAAAGCAGCAAAATTTTGTCCTAGCTGGGGTTTTCTTCTCTGAATATAGACGACAGTCCTAGAGCTAAGAGTTCTTTTCTGTGTCAACATAATTTTGTGTCAACACCTGAAGGCTGTCGTAGGCCTTTGCCATGCAGGCCAATGGGGTCATTTATAGGAATTCTTAGAGAAACATGAGTACTTCATCTGGAATAAAATAGAATAGCAAATCTCATAGAGGAAATGTCTTGAGGACTGTCTGATGCTTTTCTTCTGCTTCAACCTTTAAAAATGTTAAGGAAATCAAAGCCAGAGCACAGAAGCAGTCTTCCAGGGAAGAGAGAAAAGTAGTAGAGTGAAGATGCTCACCTGGTTATGGCATTTGCTCAGTGTCATGTGTGCATTGACTACTTCTAGAATATGTGTGGTGAACTCATTCATATCCTCCAGAGGCATGATCTTAAAAGCTACCAGGCTTTTTTTGTTCTATTAAAATTAAGAGAAAAATGTGAATTAAAAAATAAGCACTTTCAAGTCAAAACATATAGTTCTTTTCTTGGTAATAACATTTTGCCAATATGGAAAAAAAAGTGTTATATACTTTATCATTTTAACTCAGGGTTAATCCAATATATGGTTACTAATATGGGAACAAACAAAACCAGCTCAGAGATGTTCAATGACTTGCCCAAAGTTACACAACCAAGCAGAGTCTTCCAACTCCAAACCCAGTGTCCTCCCCTTCTACATCATAGCTGGGAAACAGGCGGAGATCCTGTTGTTTCTCTACCATTCTGTTAGTGTCATATTAACCTAAAAGCCAGTTATTTCCTTTAGAAGAAGAGAATAATAAAATAATGTTGATATTACTCCCACTAAATAGGAAGACTTAGTTAAATCTTAATTATCCTAAATCCAGAAATTGCTTGATGCAGATACATTTTAACTGTCACTTTATTCAAACTGTACCTGAAAAGATCTCAGGTGGCCAGCCACTTTCACATATGTTTCTGGGGGAACCACAGTATTTTCACTGCTTGCGTCCTAACAGAAAATACACAATCATGTCACTAAGTTTTTGGTGATGTTGGTAAAAGTCAATTATGTACAGAAAAAGAAAGTTATAAAATTGAAGAGCTAAATGATCCTAATATGGCACTAACTAGTTTGCTCTGCCTTTGGGTTTTACTTTTTTATAAAATCAGAAATTTGAATAAAAATATCTCTAAAGATAATTTCCAGTTTCAAACCTCTATTTTATACAAGTCATTAAAAAGCAAATAGTTATGGCACTTTCATTCAATACTCTTAAGTACACAATCTTTTTACTGGACATACCTTATCAGCTAGCATTTCTTCTTTAGGAATTTAAGGAAATACTTAAGAACATGCATTAAGATTCAGCTGTAAGAATATTCATTATAGCGCAGTTTAGAATACTAGAAAATTTAAAACAACCTAAATATCCAACAATAAATGTGCCTTAATATAATGGGGTACTCCATAGCTGTTACAAATGATATTGTAAAAACACTATTTATTGTCTGGAAAGACCAGTGTTAACACATGGAAAACAGCTGATTGTAAAACTGTATATATGGGGCCCCGTCCCCGGGTACGCCGCCAGGCCCCACGAACCACGCAGCAAGATGATGGCGTAACAGGAGAGACACACAAGGGAAAGCCAAGACGAGACAAACCGAAAAACCAGGAACTAAGGTGGCACAGGCTGTAGGATGCCTCTCCCCCACATCAGAGATTCCAAGGATCGAATCCCAGTGAAGACAGGTGGAGAAGGATGAGAAGACAGGGCAGGAAACGGACAGAGAGAGTTGCCCAGTGAATGGACACAGAAATAGCAAAGATGAGGGAGGGGGCTAAAAATGGATAAAAGTAAATAAATAAATCCTTAAAAAAAAAATGTATAGAGGAGGAAGATGTGGACTACAGTTGGTGGTAATACTTTGACAATGCTCTTTCAAGATCTGTTGGCAAATGTTTCACAACAATGCAGGGTGTTTGTGGGGGGGTGATGTGTGGGAGCCCTGTGTGATGTTATCTATGTTGGTTTTGTTAAGTTCACGATGTTTACTGAACACTTATAGTTTATGTATGTTCATGTATGAATGATATACTTCAATAAATTGTTTTTTAAAAAAAAAACAACAACAAAAAACTGTATATATGGGATGATCCTATGTGGGTTAAAATACACACCAAAATGTTAACAGTAGTTAATAGGGATAATAACAAATGATTTTAGTATTTCTTTAGACTATGCATATATTATTTACAAGGAAAAAATGCTTATTTTTTAAGTTCTTTTCTGAGTATAAAAACACAATCATAAAAGACTAGGAAATAAAATACATGTATTTAAAAATAAACACCACACATGGATGAAGATCCCATGATCAGGGAAGCGGCTGTGGCTCAATCAGTAGGGCTCCCGTTTACCATATGGGAGGCCCCGGGTTTGGTTCCCGGGGCCTCCTGGTGAAGGCAAGCCCGTCCGCATGGCGTGGTTAGCTGACCCAGCGAGCACAAGCAGCAAGGGGGGGATAAATGAATAAATAAATAAAATCTTTAAAAAAAAAAAAAAAAAAAAAAAAGATCCCATGATCTGGAGATCATCAACGTGTTTTGAATTTCACTCTACCTATCTATTATTTTACATAGCTGAATCTATACCACAGATGAATCTTTGTAGTCCTATGTGGGACATTTTAAAACCTCTTGAGAAAAGGTAAGTTAGATCTCTACTTCCCTCTTTTTACCAAAATAGTTTCCAAATGGATCAAAGATTTAATTATTTAAAAAAATAATTTTTTTAATTATTTAAAAAAATGGAAAATTTAAAAAATACTTTGGGACCAGGGAAAGTTTCCAAAGTTAAAAGACAAACTACAGGGGGTGGATGTGGCTCAAATGGTTGGGTGTCCATCTGCCATATGGAGGGACCTGGATCCCTGGGACCTCCCAGTAAAATAAAAAAAATATATATTGAAGGCACATGGGCTGCCAGGCTCTGTGTGCCGGTGAGCTGCCAGGCCCTGGGAGCCATGCAGCAAGATGATGATGTAACAGGGGAGAGACAAGACGAGACGCTCCGAAAGCTCTGAAAACCAGGAACCGAGGTGGTGCAGGTGGCAGAATACCTCTCTCCTACATCAGAGGTCTCCAGGATCGAATCCTGGTGAAGACTGGAGGAGGAGGATGAGAAGAGATGGCAGGAAACAGACACACAGAATTGCCCAGTGAATGGACACAAAACAGCAAATGGGGAAGGGGGGGTTGAAATGGAAAAAGTAAATAAATAAATCTTAAAAAAAAAAAAAAAAAAAAGACAAACTACAGAAATTGTTTGCATAATTATGGTAGAGGTTAATATTTATCAAACTCATACAAATGAAAAGTAAATAAATATACTCTCGAAAATAGGGAGGCGGTGGGGGAATCAAAGAACCACAAATGAACATTAAGCATACTAAAAAACCCAATCTCACTAAAATAAAAGAAATACAAATAAGTGAAAAACACCCTCACTGACAAGACTAATTTTTTGAACTATCATACTGGCAAAAATTTAAGATTCACAAAACCCACTGTAAGAAAGGGTGTGGAGAGCTGGGCACTCTCATACAATATTGAAGTGTAAATTGGTACCTTTATAGAATCAAGTAAAATTGTAAAACTGTAAATGTAAGTTATAAAAGCATGTAGAAAATGTGAAATTTATGTTTTCCCTCTGAAAACTTTCTTTTAGGAATTCATCTTAAGGAGATTATCTCATAATCATGAAGAAATGTATACACAAAGATATTCACTGGGGCACTGTCTATAATAGCAAATTATTGGAAACAAGCTAAATGTTCCTTGATTGAGTCTACTGTTAAATAAGGGATAAGGTAGTGTTCCTTACAATGGAATAGACTAACCAAAAATGATATAAATCCCAGATGCTTTTTAAATAGTTCTAAAATATATTACAAATAAGCATGGTATATTTTGTAGGATCATGCAGTATTATGCACCTGTGGTGTCTATCTTCCCATTTCATGGTAAGAACAGTGTCTTTTTCATTCTTTGTATATTTGGAACTAATCACAGTGTGGTTTACCAATATTATCTGTTGAATGACTTTTTCTCTATTTTTCTGAGGGGAAGTAAAAAATAAAGAATGTATCACTATCAAGTAATTTCTCCAAAGATGGACTTGTGTTTTTTGAAGTGAAAACAGCATACAAAGTTTTTCTTTATTATCAAAAACAAACAAGAGGTCTTCTGCCAAAATAAAAAAAAAAAAAAAAACACCACAAAAGTTAAAAAGCATATAGTCTCTGATAGTCTATTTTTTTCCATATACATGCTGCTCTGCAAAAATGGGGTATTACTATACTTACTATCGTGTAAGTATAGATGCTCTTGTTCTCTCAAAAACACCTGTAACAATGCAGACATTTCTACATAATTTCCAGTATTTTATAAATGTACCAACAGCTTATTTAATAATCTCCTATTGTTAGCATTGTTAGCATAATTTTTCAGTACTATAAATGACGCTATGATCAATATTCTTATAACTGAATCTTTACTCATGTCTAATTATTTCCTTAATGTGAATCTCTAGCATGGGAGATGCCAGTTCAACATTTTTATGATCAATGATTTTTTTTTAATTAATAGGAAAACCATTTATGAAGCTAGTTGCAATTCTAACAAATGTAACTAGCCATCAGGTTATTGGCTCATTTTTTTTTAATATAATAAACTTTATTTTTAAAGAGGTTTTAGATTACAGAAAAGTTACATTGAAAATATAAGGGATTCCCATATATCCTGTCCCTCAGGTTATTGGCTTTTGAATATCAGCCCCCAGGACCTATTAAATATAAATGTTTTACAGATAAGTATTACTCATCAGCCTCAAAATTTCTTTTAAGGAATTGAAGCTTACTAAATACTACAGTTGATGAAAATCTGGTGAAGCATAAATCTTGTTTTACTTTTGCAATTTCTCTCCTTGCTTTTCTTGGTAAATGCTATCTTGAAACATATCCTTTTTACTTGGTTAAGTATAGCTGGTAGAGAATTAACTATTATTGATGACTCTGATACAGGCTGATTTTTGAGAAAGGTAATACCAACTTATACTCATTCCATAAGGGTAGGATGGTACCCACTTTCCTAGACAATGGCAAATCATTCAATAAGTGCCTACTAAGTGCTAGGCACTGTACTAGCTGCTGCTCTCACTAGAACCAGACATTGTTACTTCTTTTTATTTTCCAATCTAATAAGCTGAAAATGACCTATCTCAATTTTCATTAAATCTGCTTTTGTTAACTGGCAAGGGTGAATATTGTTGTTGCTGCCACTTGTATTTCATCTTTTTTTTTTTTTTTTATGCTGGTTGAGCCCTGAATGTCGTTGCGGCCAACTCCTACTCTCCAGATCTTCAGTCTTGCCCTGGACAACAACAAAACGGTGATGATGGACAAGTCCCACCCACCCCCAAAACAAGACCTATCTATAACTGCAAGCAAAACAATTCCTTCCATCTGCCCCATAATCTGAGTCCTCCAGAGCAGACATCATGCCAAATCCCTCAAGATTGAGGAATGAACAAAGGGGTGGGGTGGTAACCACAGACCAAAATACATTGGTTGATAGTTCGTAGTTACGTAGCGTTAAGGAAAAACCCGTAACAGCGCAGTTGAAGAATGAATGTTTTCAGAGCAGAATTGCTCCATAAGACACTAGCGTAAGAAGGCAGCAAATGGGGGGAAACTACAGCACTCCCTCGCCACAGCACGGAGGTCAGAAAATGACACGGGCAAACACGCCCAAGCAACGCTAACTTTAGAAACAAAGAAAACAGGGGAGAGCACGAATGCAGTCCCCCACTACCACAAACTATGCAGTCGAGTTTCCCACATTTGGGGAAATTGCAGGAGTCAGCACATCCGGAGTGCAATGGATAAGCCTCTCCCTGGGAAAACCACCTTCGTGATCATGGTATCTCCCCTGCCAGGTAAGTATGTATTTCATCTTTTATGAATTATCTGTGCATCTTCTTTGCCCATTTTTCTAAGATAGAGTTGCTCTTTTTTTTTTTTTTTTTTTTTTGCTTTATAAGAGCTCTTATTAATTAAAATAAAAAATGTTTGTTATAGGGAAGCAGATATGGCTCAAGCAGTTGAGCACCTGCTTCCCACATACAAGGTCCTGGGTTCAATACCCGGCCCCAGTACTTCCAAAAAAAAAAAAAAGAAGTTTGTTATATATTTTTCCCATTCATTTAAACAATATTTACTCAGGACCCATGATATAAGTGGCACTGTTCTAAGAGCTGGGGATACAGTGGTGAACAAGATAAAAATCCTCATCTCACGGAGTTTACTTTCTAGTATCTCCTATCACTTGCCTTTTAACTCTAAGTATTTTGGTAAGTAAAGAAGGTTTTAAACTTTATGTATTTGAATTTAGTAACTTCATTTTAGGATTTCTGCTTATGTATTATCTTGCTTATATATTATTATTATTATTTTTTAGGAGGTACCCAGGACCTCATACATGGGAAGCAGGTGCTCAACCACTGAGTTATATCTACTCTCCAGTGTATTATTTTTATGAGGAAAACCTTTAAAAAGTAAAACTAAAAAAGTTCAAAATCTCCAAAGTCCCAAAGTAACTCAACACTGATTCAAAAACAACTGCTTACATCTGTGTCAACCCACTGGCGAACATCCATGGGAGCAGCTGTCATGTCATCTATTTTGTAAACAATGTTGGTTGGAGCCTTCTCTGCATGTCTGATTATGCCCACGATAGTGACCTAGGTCAAAAGAAAAAGAAAAACAAACAAACAAAAAAAGAGTTTGGTTTTCCTGGAAACAAATCAACATCTATGTGTTTTTCAATGAAGTCTTATTTCATTTTTCATATGATTAAGTGACTTTTCCACAAATTCTTTTACATACTTGTGAAATCTCAACATTCCCAATTTTGAACACTTCATCAACCAGTGTGGCAGAAAGCAGCTGGGATATGGTACAAGGTACAATGTGCTGGGCTCGGGCTCTCTGAAAAGAAAATGTATACACAAATCTAAATGAGAAAGTAATAACTACTACTCATTTAACAACTGCCATTTGCCAAGCACTTACATGTACATAACACTGACATTTCAAAAGAAAGCTCATTATCCCTGTTTCAAAGATGGAAACCAAGGTCATATAGCTAACAAATGCCAGACGTAGAATTCAAACCCAGGTTTGTCTGACTCCAAAGCTTTTGCTGAATGGCTAAGTTCGTGTTGAACTGTGGATTCATCACGATGAGTAGGCCAGAGTGGAGACAGCATAAGGAAGTGTGACCTGCTGCCAGAACAGAGCTTTAGGAGGAAACCCCAGCTTCAGGATGGGGGCAGGCTGGAACTGGCTATTTAAGCCACTGAAGAGATGGTAATTGAAGAGTTTGAGAAGGGGCCAGGAGAGACAGTACTCTGTGGAGAGTTGCTCTAGGCTTTGTGATAAAATGTAACAAAAAGTTAGAAGTATGGCTTCCTTTAGGACAGATGTTCTGATAATTAGATGGAGCTCCTAGAGAAAATGGGGTAAGGGCTTGGCCACACCAGACATCTTCAAGGGAAGGGACAGGTTAGGGTAGTTAGAACAGTGCCTAGTGAGAACACTCCAATCACATCCTGAAACAGCCTGTCAAGAGTGGAAACTCTTTTTGTCTACTACTGGCCAGAGGTAGTGTGGGTGATAACATGAGAGTTTTGACAGTGAAAACATAGTAGGTTAGGAATGGGCATTCCAGACTGAGGGCAAATATACACTCCCACAGATTCAGAGAGGAAATATGGACAAGCCAGAAGAAGCATGGCAAATTAAAAATTAGTCTTTCTGTCAGAAATCAACAGGAATAACTATACTACATGTATAACAGAGAACATAGTAGATTCTTGGTCTTCATGGATTTAGCAGGCTCAGCTATGACTTGAAGATCCACGACATGTGTAATATTTCACTTCGCTCAAGTATAATTTTGAATGATGAGTGTGGCTAGGTTGATAGGAGGCCTGGGAGTTAAGACTGTGGGCTCTATCACTGAAGAGCAGTGTGCTCTTGAACATATTTTTCAACCCATCTGTACCTCAATTTTCTCATCTGTAATACTGGGAATGATAAAGTCATTACGAAAATTAAATAGAGTAACGTGCTAAAGCACTTAAAATACTGTCACATCATAAGCATTTAATAAATGTTAACAATTACTATTTAGAATTATTGTTCTTCACTCCTATCTACAATGACTTTTTTTTTTTTTTAAAGATTTATTTTTTTTATTTTATTTATCCCCCCTTGCTGCTTATGCTCATTGTGTCCATTTGCTTTGCATTTTTTCTGTGTCTGCTTGTCTCCCTTTGTTGTGTCATCTTTTTTTTTTTTTTTCACATTTTTATTTTATTTATTTTAAAAACCAGAACATTTATTGCATGACTAATTAGTGAAATCCTTAAGATGAACTGGATGCTGTAACAGCTGCCCTCTTGGGGGTTTAGATGTAGTTCCCTCAGGGAATCCATGCCTGAATCTCCGGTATACAATTTTTAGGTGCCTCATTTGACCCGTACCGGTGGTAATTCATGTTGTGTCATCTTGGCGTGCCAGCTCATCATGCCGCGCGGGCCATTAGCTCACCGTGCCAGGCGGGCTGGCTTGTCTTCACCAGGAGGCCCCAGGTTCGGAATTGAACCTGGGGCCTCCCATATGGTAAACGGGAGCCCAACCAGTTGAGCCACAGCTGCTTCCCTACAATGACTTTTAATAAGGGTGTGAAGGAATCGATTTTTTTTTTTTTTTTCAATTTTACTTCACTGTACTTTTTAGTTACATGCAAACATATATATTAATATTTAGAGATGTACAATTTGTAAAGGTCCCAGGATTTTTCTCACAAAGAATCTATTATATTTTCACCTATCACAGCCGAGATTTCCATTATATGTTCAGCGTAAAAAAACTTAAGAGGTAACAGTGGCAAGAGCGTGAGTTTTGGAGCCAGACAGTCCCACAGACTTGTGTTCAAATCCCAACTTCATGGTCCCACACATGCCACCACCTCTTCTGTAAAATGAGAATATCTATCTTTCAGGTTATAGTAATAAACGAAACATCTAACGTATATAAAGGGCTAATACAAGCTCTGAATGTAATGGGTATTTAATAAATATTATTATTTCTCAGATAAAAAGTTACATATGGGTAACAGATGAGGTGTTATGCCCTCACTTTCATCTCAAATCACTGATATGTTTTTTTAAATTAAGCATCCATTATGTGCTAGGTACTTACTGATCACAAGGTATTTCTCGTTTGTTCCAAAGAGGTATACAGAGGATGTGCCAGCAAAAGTATGTTAAATTTTGGGGAGAAAAAAATACTATTTTCACAGCTGACAAATGAACCACAGGCTACTCTGACAGTACCATAAGAAATTGTTATTTTTATAGATTAAAAAATGGCCAGTATCAATTCAATCAAATATATGGCCTTTTGGGAAGAAGAAAACTATGCTAGAGAGAAACTGTTCACCAGATTTTGGACTTGCTCAGCATTATGTGTGCAGTGCTGGTTCCAGTTACTTAATAGCTATGTAAGTTAACTGAGCAGTTCCTTAATCTCTCTGAACCTCTGCTGTACAATGGAGTGAATAATAAATACCTTACAAGATTATATGAAATAATTTATATTAAAAATATAAGGCAATATTCTAATGTATGGGAATTATCAATGACTATTTTCCCACCAGCACACCTGCCTAAGTTAAAAGTTTAGGTAAAAGCTGTATACAAAACATACAACCTGTTCATAAAATCATACCTGAATGACTCCTAAAGAGAAGCCACATTAACTCTATATTTACAGCAGTTGTTTAACCTCATTTCCTTTTTTTTTTTTTTTTTTAAAAGGAGGTATCAGGAATTGACCCTGGGACCTCATGCATGGGAAGCAGGCACTCAACTACTGAGCTACACTCATTCCCCTAACCTCATTTCTGAAAAATGATATAAGCATTTGGACAGCTTTTTACAGATCACTTCCCCATACATAATCTTATTTTAAAATTCTCAGAACCACCCCGTGATATGAATAGTACTAGTACTATTATACAGATGAGAAAAAACAAGGGCCACAGGTTCAAGTTGCTTCCCTATGGTTGCACTGCTGGTTAAAAGGCAAAGTTGATTTTGAAGCCTACGTCTTCCGGCTCTGAAGCCCATGCTCTTTTTAATAGTAATAACTTGGATCAGTTATTGAAACCAATTATGTAGCAAGCACTAGGCTAGGCACCTTGTATATATTATAATATTAAGTCTCCCAACAACCTTGGGAAGTATATACTATTTAACCCAATTTAACAGGTGCAAAGCTGACTTCCAAGAAGGTTAAGAAATTTCCCTAAGGATATCCTGCAAGTAAAGTTTAAGAGTAATAAGAGAACATTGATCTACGACTTCAAAGACCACCACACTATTTCCCCTCACTACATTTAATTTAAAAAGATTCTTATGCGAATATTCTTGCTGTCCTGATTTTGTGATAATCAGGGTAGGCTAAATATTCGCTATATTAGAAACCATGCATGTGTCCCCAGACTTAGTTTTTCTCCCTAGGTCTGGCTTTTAGAATGCTGGTGATAAACTAAGCCTGATTTATTATATAACCATCCTGTATGGGAAATGACTGTAACTCTAGGTATCTTTGGTCAACCTTAAGAGATATAGCAGGGGGACGGATGTGGCTTAAATGGTTGGGCATCCATCTCCCATACGGAGGGACCTGGGTTCAATCCCTGGCACCTCTCAGTAAAAAGAAAAAAAAGAAAAATACAGAAGGCGCGCGGGCCACCAGGCCCCATGCGCAGGTGCACCGTCAGGCCCCGCGAGCCACACATCAAGATGATGTCGTAGCAGGGGAGTGACACAAGGGAGAGCCGAGACAAGACGAGACGAGACGTGCCAAAAACCAGGAACTAAGGTGGCGCATGCGGTAGGATGCCTCTCTCCCACATCAGAGGTTCTGAGGATAGAATCCCAGTGAAGACAGAAGGAGAAGGATGAGAATAGAGCGCAGGAAACAGATACAGAGAGTTGCCTAGCAAATGGACACAAAAACAGCAAAAACCGGAGGTGGGCAGAAATGGATAAAAGTAAATAAATAAATAAATCCTTAAAAAAAAGTATAGGGAGGCCCTGAAGATCTCAGCTTCAATACTGATGAAAACAGTGGAAGGGACCCAGCCCATTTGTTCCATATTCAAGAGTGAAGCCCACATCTTGAAAAGAAAAATAAAAATAATTTAATTCAAAACTGACACTGCATCTGATGGATTGTTAACAAGATCTAGGCTTCAGAAAATGACAGATGTGAATGAGGTCCATGTATGGGGGTAAAGCATCAAATGATGAAAAGATTCTAGTACTCTCGTTGGAGCCACATTTACTCTTTTTCAACCATGTCACAAGATTAAAGAAGAAATGGCTTCAAAATCAAGAGAAAATACTGAAAATCTCTACTTACATCCAAATTTTAAAAAATAAAATCTTTAGATTAACAAACAAAAATAAAAGTATAGGGGAGTCAGATACAGACTAAAGTTAGTAGTAATACTTTGACAATGCTCTTTCATAATTTGTTAACAAATGTTTCACAACAATGCAAAGTATTTGTGGTGGAGTGATGTGTGGGAACCCTGTATGATGTTATGCATGTTTGTTTTATAAGTTCACGATATTTACTGAACACTTATAGTTTGTGTATGTTCATGTATGAATGATATACTTCAATAAATTGTTTAAAAAAAAAAAAAAGATTCTTGAGTAGATGAAGGGTATAAAATACAAGTTCAGGGGGACGGATGTGGCTCAAATGGTTGGGTGCCCGTCTCCCCTGTGGAGGGACCAAGGTTCGATCCCTGTGACCTCCCGATAAAAATAAATAAATAAAAAAATACAAGTTCAGAGTCTTTCCACGAGACCTATTAGGTATTTTTTTTTCCTTTTTTTTTGTTTTTTTTTAGGGATTTAGTGATGCAGAACCTATTAGGTATTTTAATAAACTTCCAAATAAAGCCAAGGAAACAGTGGATGCAAAGTTAGAGATTTCATCTTTAAAACTTACAGCTATGATGTTATGCATGTTTGTTTTGTAAGTTCACGATGTTCACAGAACACTTACAGTTTATGTATGTTCATGTATGAATAATATACTTCAATAAAGTGTTTAAAAAAAAAAACAAACCTTACAGCACTTAGAGGAAACAAGGACAATAATCGAAAATTATGGAATAAATTGATGTTTACGCCCTTCCTTCGCTGAATAAATTTTCTCTCATGGATGAGTTAGAAATTTCAGGACAGGATAAAATAAAACGAAATATTCTTTTAACCTACTGATTTCTTTTCAGCTTGAGTAGGTGTCGGCGATCCAAAGCCCCCAGGGGACTGAGTGTAGCCACCCGCGCCCCCATAGGCGGAGCTGCCATAGCTTTCAAATCCACCTTGTTTCAAACAACAACAGTATTAGTATCTGCGGTGTTTCCCAAGCCACCGAAAACTCCACAGGCCGGCTCAGACCTCACCCCTCCCAAAAACTCCCACCACCTCCCCACCGTTCCCAGTCCCTGCCCCGCCCTGCTCGGCAGGGCTTCCGACCCTCCCCCAGCCCTTGCCGCCCCAGAGTCGCCCTCTTGCTAAATCCTCCTCGCGACTCTCATCCTCCTTCGCCCCACCCATCATTACTATTCCACATCTTGCTCGCGATTCCCTCAGGAAGGCGGCCCAGTAGGCTCCGGTCTGGTGGGTCGGCCAGGCACCTCAGGACCCCGTGCTGCCACAGCGCTGTAGCTACTTTCCCCTGGCGCCACAAACTCCTTCCCGCGAAGGACGGAGCCAATCAGAGTCCAGGGCGCTTCTCCCTTTAGCCAATCAAAGCTTACGAATCTTACGCTTTCTTCCTGTCTTCACCGAACGTGCTCCTGAAAACACGCAGCCTCCTCACAGAGTGACCAGAAGCCTCTGCGGCCATCTTTACTAAGGGCAGCGGCCCACGAACAAACGGAAGCAAGGAGCCAGGAAATCTGATTGGGCAGCGTCTGAAGGAACAAACAACAAAAATAATACTTCCGCATGCCAAGACATGTAATCCTACCCCGGCCACTTTTTTTCTTCGGGGTCTTGTTTTTCCCGCCATACTGTCACTAATCAGACGACGCCTTCAAAAAGCGAAGTAGTAGAATTTCAGCTTCCGCCTCCCGTCCCGCGGTAGGGCGGCATTTGCGCACCCCAGGGACTCACTGTACCAGCCTCACAGCAGTTCATGAAGTTGCTTGTTCCTTTCCATAAAAAGTCAAGTGCTCTCCTTTTATCGCCACCTCCTGGTCCTGATTCCCCCAGGATGGCTCTAAGACACCTACACACTCTTCCCCATGACGGACTTCAAAAGCTTAGAGGGGAAAGCACTGTGGCTCAAGGGATTGAGCCCCTGCCTACCACATGGGAGGTCCCGGTTTGGCTCCTGGTGCCTGCTGGAGAAGATGAGTAAGACAGTGAGCTGACCCAACAGGCAGGTGGGACAAGCTGACACAATAAGGAGACACAAAGAGGAGAAGCAATGAGAGACACAACAAAGCAGGGAGCTGAGATGGCTCAAGCGATTGAGCACCTCTCTCCCACATGGAAGGTCCTAGGTTGCGTTCCTGGTGCTGCCTAAAGAGAAGAGGAGGAGACACAGAGCAGACAGGAAGCACAAGCAACAAGGCTGACAGGGGAATAAATAAATAAAATAAATCTTTACTAATTTAAATCTTTTAATTATTCACCATTGCCAAAAGTTGGAAACAACCCAGGTGTCCATCAACAGAGGAATGGATAAACAAACTGTGGCCTATTCACACGATGGAATATTATGCAGCTGTAAGAAGAAATGAAGTCGTAAAGCATATGACAACATGGATGAACCTGGAGGACATTATGTTGAGTGAAGCAAGCCAGACACAAAAGGACAAATACTGTATGAATACGTTACTATGAACCAAATATATTGTGTAACATATTGTTTGATTCAAAATAAAAAATAAAAAATTTACATGTAAAAAAAAAAAATCTTAGAGGGAAGTCAATGTGGCTCAAGCAGTTGGGCACCCGCCTACCACATGGGCGGTCCCCTTTCAGTTCCCGTGCCTCCTAAAGAAGACAAGCAACCAGATGATGCAATGAGGAGAACAATGAAAGATAAAACAAGCAGGGAGCAGGTGTGGCTCAATCAATTGGGCACCCCCTTCCCACATCAGAGGTCCCAGGTTCAGTTCCTAGTACCTCCTAAAAAGAAGGTGAGCAAACCCAGAAAGCACACAACGAACAGACACAGAGAGCAGACAGTGAGCACAAAACAGCGATGGAGGGGGAGAAATAAATAAAAGTAAAATAAATCTTTAAGGAAAAAAAAATCTTAGAATGCCCCTAACCCTTGCATCCTTGACACCTCCTCCCGCCAGGCAGACTAATCCTGGCTCAACATCCTCTGTCAATTCAATTATTCTTAGTGCAATGTGGTTGTGTCTCTCCTGTCAAGAGTGGAGCACGTCTATCAGCTCTTTGCTCTTAAGTCTATTAGATGGTTAGGATTTTTTTGTTTTTCTATTTATTTATTTAAAAATATTTATTGGTGGCTTTTTTGTTGTAGGCCCCGTATTGCCCACTGGTTTCAATGGTCAATAAGACAGACAAGGTCACTGGGCTCCTCGACTGTTTTTCTTTTTCTAGAATTGCAGGCATGGTCTTAAGCATTTTATATTTCACTCAGTCTTATGAAGTCGGTAGTAATTGTCGCTACTGACAATGAGAATACTGAGGCAAAGAGAAGCTAAGTGACTTACTCAACATCACACACTGCTAAGTTGTGGGAGTCTGCATTCAAACCCAAAAAGTCTGATTCCATCAACCACCCAGTGTAGTTACTGTACCTCCTTGAATTAGAACTGGCTCACACACTCAAATGACCACTGGGACCAGGCAGGAAAACTGTAAATGTAGCAGATTGGATAACAGAGGGGAAAAAATGTTCTCTGCAGTAAGAAAAACCACCACGCAAGCATAATAATAAATAGCAACTGACATAAAGAGTGTGGGCCCTGTGTTGCCAGGTCATCTAAATTTTTTTTAGCAAAAACCAGAAATCTGGATTTCTACATAAAAAATTTTTGCATTTTAAGTGTTCATAAGTAAATTGAAAAATATAAAAATACCACATGGGTCAAACAAAAGATATTTGTGGGCCAGATGTTGCTTGTGTGTGATCTCTTTTCTGAAAATATTCTGTAAACCTCCAAATCATTGCTGAGAATTGAACAAGATACCGCCAAGGACAGAAATCTGAGACACATCAAGATGACATTATTATATTAATCCTAAAGTGATTAAAACAGACATAGTCTGATAAGTATGAGCATGCTTATGGGAATAGTACAGTAAAATTTTGAAATGAAGACCATTCTAGGAAATGTAAGATTTGGGGTCACTTGTGTTAGTCAGCTTTATTTGGGATTTAACTAGTTAAAAGTTCAGCTGAGAATGTCACACATATAAAAATAAATCAGAACCTGGAGGACATTATGTTGAGTGAAGCAAGCCAGACACAAAAGGACAAATACTGTATGAATGCGTTACTATGAACCAAATATATTGTGTAATATATTGTTTGATTAAAAAAAATTTTTTTTATTATGTATCCATTAAAAAAAAAATCAGAAATGAAACCAGTGTCTTCACTTAAAACATAATAAAATGAATGCAAAACACCCAAATATGATTTTTGCACACCTTTTCAGGAGCTTGATGATCTGGTAAATTGAGTAGAAGGCTTAGTTCTCAATCAGCACTAAAATAATTGGTACTTACCTTTTTCTGCAGTAGTAAATTAATCTCTCAAGGTTTGGTTTTATCAATTTGGAGCCTTTCTGACACAGAGAAGAAATTTCCAAGAAGTCTCCTATCTCCCTCTCTTATGGGTTGAATTGTGTCCCCCAAAAAGATATCTTGAAGATCTAACCACCAGTACCTTAGAATGTGACCTTATTTGAAAAGTGTCATTGCAGATGTAATTAGATTGTGACGAGGTCATATTGGAGTAACTTAATCCAATGTGACTGGTGACCTTTGTCGAAGAAAAAATTGCAAGGGACAATGTGGAACAGGCAAGGATGATTTTATTTATAGCTACAACTGTAGGGGAGAGAGAATAGACTCAACTCTGAGAAGGATGGTTGAGTTTTTTTTTTTTTTTTTAAGATTATTTATTTATTTATTCATTTATCCCCCCCCTTGCTGCTTGTGCTCGCTGGGTCAGCTAACCACGCCATGCGGGCGGGCTTGCCTTCACCAGGAGGCCCCGGGAACCGAACCCAGGGCCTCCCATATGGTAAACGGGAGCCCTACTGATTGAGCCACAGCCGCTTCCCGATGGTTGAGTTTTATAGTCAGGGCAAGGGCAGTGAAAGAGGGGAGAGGAGGATCAGGGGCAAGATTCATAATTTGGAATAGCTAGTATTTGAAGTTGTCCTTCCCTCCCTCCCTCCCTTCCTTCTGCTGTCCTACAGCTGCAAGATCAGTTTCAAGGGGTGCACGAGGAGCTAGGCTAGAACCTTGGTCAAGAGAAAGAAACATAGGATTAGTCAGTCCTTCCTCTTGATTAATGGTCACCTTATAATGGATAAGCAAAATGTGGATGTGCATACCATGGAATATTATGCAGCCATGGAAAGGAACAAAGTTCTGATACATGTGACAATAAGGATGAACCTTGAAGACATCATGTTGAATGAAATAAGCCAGTACAAAGGGACAAATAGTGTATGATCTCACTGATACGAAATAATTAGAATAAGCAAATTCATAGAGTCAGTGGTCACCTGACTCTATGAGAAGAGAAGAGAATGTCATATAATGATGGAGACACTCAGGAAGAATATGGCCATGTGAAGACAGAGGCAGAGATCCAGGGGCTGCAGCTGCAAACCAAGGAATGCCAAGGGTTGCAGGAAAAACACCAGAAGCTGGGAAAAGGCAAGGAAGTATTCTTCCCTAGAGCTTTCAGAGGGAGCATGGTCCTGCTGACTGCAGACATTCATTTCCGACTTCTGGCTTCCATAATTGTGAGCAAATAAATTTCCTTTATTTTAAGTCAGCTAGTTTGTGGTACTTTTTAAAAAAAGATTTATTTATTTATTTATTTATTTATTTACTTTTATCCATTTTTAAACCCCCCTCCCGTTTTTTTATTTTTTTTTATTTTTTTGTGTGTATGTGTCCATTTGCTGGGCAGTTCTCTGTGTCTGTTTCCTGCCCTCTCTTCTCATCATTCTCCTCCTGTCTTCACCAGGATTTGATCCTGGGAATCTCCGATGTGGGAGAGAGGCCACCTTAGTTCCTGATTTTTCAATGAGTCTCATCTTGGCTTTCCCTTGTGTCACTCTCCTGTTATGTCATCCTCTTACTGCGTGGCTCGGTGGGGCCTGATGGCACACCCACGCGCCAGGACTGGCAGCCCACGCTCCTTCTATATTTTTCTTTATTTTTACTGGGGGGTCCTGGGGATCGAACCCAGGACCCTCCATATGGGAGATGGATGCCCAACCATTTGAGCCACATCTGCTCCTAGTTTGTGGTACTTTGTTACCACAGGCCTAGGAAACAAATACACCCTTTTCTAGGTGGGATGTACTCGTAATTATTCTCAAACTGGAGCCTGTAAGGGAAACCCACTACAAGACTGAGAGGAGAGACTGTCCTTTACAAACAATCTGGTGTTTATTGAGTACAGACCATGTACCAGGTACATGTATTAATATGCGTTGTCTGATGATATTTTTTTCCTAGTCCATTTTTTAAAAATTATTGAAGTATATCACTCATACATAAACATACATAAACAATAAAAATGTATAGTAATAGTTGTGAACTTACATCTGCTGATGTTTTTGACCTGCTATTTTAGCCTCCAAAGATATTTTGCCTCCACTTTAAGAATACAAATATGTCAAACATTGACCCAACATTGATGAATTTTCACTGAAACATAATTCCATTCCTTTCAATTTTCTGTACAGTGTGATTTAGCCACTTCTACTTTTTTCCTATTTTCATATGGATCAATTCTTTCCTAGGAAAACTTTGCAATGATGGTTTAATTAATCATTCAAATTTGATCTGTTAAAATATTATTATTATTATTATTATTATTATTATTTATTTTACCGGGAGGTCCCGGGGATCGAACCCAGGTCCCTCCATATGGCAGATGGACGCCCAACCATTTGAGCCACATCCGCCCCCTGTTAAAATATTAGATAAGATATTATTTACAGAAGTTTATTTGAGCAGTTTATAATTCATGAATTCATAGCATCCAAACCAGACATGGAAAGGAACTTCTACCAAGGGGGTTGAAAGGGGAAGCTTATACAGGGCAAGTGAGGAAATGTTCTCACTGGCTGGTGTTAATTTCCATTTTACATAGAAGGGTCTTACAAAGTGGGGGGCAGATATACATTGATTAGTATGGTGTGCCTGTCCATTCTGATAAGCTCTCTCTACTGGACCAAAGCTGATTTTATCACCTGGTGTAACTTATCTGCAGTTCTGTAGGGTACCTTCCATTTTCCATTATCTCAGAAAGCCCCTGCAGATCAATTGTTTTCTTCTTCTGATAAATCCTTTCTTGGAAAGGAGTCCCTCCAGCAATGCCTAATGCAGGCAGCCATTTAGTTTTACGTAGACCCTGTATTAGTCAGGGTTCTCTAGGGAAAGAGAATCAACAGGAGATATCTGTAAACAGTACGAGATTTTATAAGAGTCTCTCACGTGACCGTGGGGATGCACAAGTCCAGGTTCCGCAGGCAAGCTGCAAACTAGGGGCTCTGATGAAAGTCCAATGAAGGTCCTAGATAAGTTTCCAGGAGACACTGGCTGTCCAAAGATGAGCTGGGAAATTCTCTCTGAATGTTGAAATCACTTCCCCTTATAAGGCATTCAACTGATTGGATAAAGCATCACTCACTGCTGATGTAGATGTAATCAGCTATCTATGCAGTAACTAAAGTCCATAAATGGCCTTGTATTACAAATAGCCCAGTGCTTGCTTGACCAAACAACTAAGCACAATTACCTGGCTGAGTTGACACATTAGTCTAACCATCACAGACTTATATTCAGTTTACTGGTTTTTCGCATCTGCCTAAAGTACTCATGATTTCTATAGAGTACAGTTGATTCAGGGTAACTTTTTGCAGTTTTCAATGTTCTTCACAAAATGTGATTTTTTTTCTTTTGGTTTAAGACAAATTATACTGGGTGGAGTTTTAGCCATTTTCGGTTTTATGTTGCGCTGTTTCTACCAGTAATAATCATTATGTATTGGATAATACTGATAGAATTTTTTTAATATCAGAGAGGCTTTTATATGTAGAGCAAGATGCCCACAACTATTAGTTTAATGCTCAATTTGTTAATTTATTTATTTATTTATTATTTTTAAACAAATCAATTTTAATATAATAAAGCATACAATTCATCCAAAGTGTACAGTCAATGGTATTTGGTATAATCACATAGTTGTGCACTCATCACTTCAATCATTATTAAAGCATTTTCTTTATTTCGATAATAATAGTAAACAAGAAACAGACAAACAAGTAGACAAGAAAATTCTTCACCTTTCAATCTCTCTAAAAAATCATTTGCTTTTTTGTAATATATCCTTCTAGTTCCCTTCTTCTTTGTCTCTATTATTTTTTAGTTGTTTTCTTAGTGGTTACCTTTGTAATTACAACTAGCATCCTAAACTAATAACAACTTAGTTCAAGTAGTACTAACCTAGTTTTAGTAGTATACAAACATCCCTCTCCCTTTATGTTGTTGGCTCAGATTACATCTTTATATATTGTATGCCCACTAACACAAATATTTTAAATGTTATTTTATACATTTGTCTGATATAGACATATAGGGAAGAAAAAAGTTATAAACCAAATGTACAATAACATAGGATTTTCTAATAACCTATAGTTACATTTACCAATGTTCTTTATTTTTTCTTATGGCTTTGATTTACTATCTGTGTCCTTTTATTTCAGTCTGAAAGATTCTCTTCAGTATTTGTTGTAGGGTATGTCTTCTGATAAGTCCATAAATGTCTTCACTTTCCCCCGTTTTTGAAAGGTAACATTACCAGACACAGAATACTTGGTTGAATTTTTTTTTTTCCTTTAAGAACTTTATATATGCCACCCTACTGTCTTCTAGCCTTCATGGTTTCTTATGAGAAATCAATGTTTTTTTTTTTTGTTTTTTGTTGTTGTTTTTTTTACCGGGAGGTACCGGGGATCGAACCCCGGTCTCTCCATATGGTAGACGGACGCCGAACCTCTTGAGCCACGTCCGTTTCCCAGAAATCAATGTTAATCTTAGCAGGAACACCTTGTTTGTGACTGTATTAGTCAGCCAAAGGGGGGCTAATGTAAAATACCAGAAATGGGTTGGTCTTTATAAAGGGTATTTACTTGGGGTAGAAGTCCACAGTTACCAGGCCATAAAGCATAAGTTTCTTCTCTCACCAAAGTCCATTGCCACTTGTTGGAGCAAGACAGCTGCCGAAGTTTGCCAGGGTTCAGGCTTCTTGGGTTCCTCTCTTCCCTGGGGCTGTGTTTCTCTCCAGGCTTAGCTCCTCTGGCTCCTCCACAAGGTCAGCTGTAGACTATCAGGCAAACAACTTGCTTCTCTTCTCCTGGGGCCTTCTCTCCAACATCAAAACTCCAACATCAAAGCTGCAACTCAAAAACTGCTCCCTCTATCCTTTGCCTTGCCTTTTATATTCAATTCCCCTACCCACCAAGGGGTGGGGCTCAACACCCTACTGACATGGCCCAGTCAATGCCCCAATCATAACTTAATCATGCCCAGATTAACAGATCAGTTTACAAGCATGATCCAATTATATTTTTGGAATTCATAATTACATCAAATTGCCAAATGGCTACAGTGACATATCCCTTCTCTCTTGCTTTCAAAATCTTCTGTCTTTGGATTTTGACAATTTCACTCTTAATGTGTCTTGGTGTAGATCTCTTAGAGTCTATCCTCTTCAGAGTTTCCTGTGCTTCCTGAATATGTTCATTTATTTTATCTGATTTGGGAAGTTTTCAGCATTATTTCTTCAAGTACTTCTTCTGCCCTTTCTCTCTATTAAATTCTTAAAGCTAATAAAACTTGAAACAAACCTTTTGAGGATCTAAACACTGTTTACAAACAATTACATATCCTTAAATTTCTAAATTGCAATTAAAGTTTTAGTATGGCTGATTCTTATGAATTCTTCAAACATCTTAAAGAGTGACAAAACATACCCAAGCAGTGGTTTATTGTGAAGCTAATGAAGCTTAAGCTTTCAGGGCCCCTCCATTGCAAGGCCCCTTCTTTTCTCTAAATACATATTTACTTTTATACCTTATTCTGCATTCTTTTTCTTAAACAATGCTGCACCAATTGTGTAAGATTCAGGACTCACAAAATCTGGATCCCTTGTCCGTGCTTCCTAGGATCATTGATTTATTTATTTTGCTATCCTCCTAGGGTTTCTGGAATATTATTTAGATTCCTTCCTGGGCTTTCAAAAATCTGATTCGATTCCAAAGAAAAAGAAGTGCCTTCTGAGCCTAGTGGAGGTCTTCAGTCAATTGATTCTTGATCAGGATTCAAAACCTGCTTGTGTGGTCCAAGGTGATTCTTAACCCAGGCCACAGACCACTAAGCTGAGCTTCTTTTTTGTTATGTCTGTAAAACTTTTAAAGTTCATGCCTTTCTCATAGGTTTTAGCTTTTTTGCAACCTGGGGTTGCTCTTCAAAATGATGTGCTTTCAGTCTCACTGGACCAGTATTTTATAGCCCATGGTCTTATTGTTTTGATATGTTGATGAGGACTTTTGCAATTTTGAAAATTCATGTATTCCTATCAATATAATATTTTAGTGTACTCACAAGGCCACTTAGAGGCTTCGCTTCCTAGAAGACAAGGGAGGAATGGAGTCTGCAGAGTTAAGTGGTCTCTGTAGGATTGTTGGCTAATTAGTTCTTGGATGACACTGTTGCCCTAAACTTCTACTTTGATAACTGAGCGTGAGCAGCCCTCAGCCCTTCTTGTTCTGCCCACAGTTCTCTCTCCCTTTTTTTTCTTTTTAACACCTTTACTGAGGTATAATTTACATACAATAAACTGCACATATTTGAAGTGTACAATTTTATAATCTTTGACGTATGTGAAAACATAACGACAATCAAAACAATAACTATAGGGGGGCGGATGTGGCTCAGATGGTTGGGCTTCCGTCTGCCATGTGGAGGGACCTGGGTTCGATTCCCGGGACCTCCCGGTAAAATAAAAAATATATGTGGGGGGGGCGCATGGACTGCAAGGCTCTGTGTGCCGGTGAGCCGCCGGGCCCCGGGAGCCATGCAGCAAGATGATGACATGACAGGAGAGAGACGCAGGGGAGAGTCAGGACGAGATGCTCCAAAAGCTCTGAAAACCGGGAGCTGAGGTGGCTCAGGTGGCAGAACACCTCTCTCCTACATCGGAGGTCTCCAGGATCGAATCCTGGTGAAGACTGGAGGAGGAGGATGAGAGGAGATGGCGGGAGACACATACGGAGAATTGCCCAGCGAATGGACACAAAAACAGCAAAATGGGGAAGGGGAATTTAAAATGGATAAAGTAAATAAATGGGTTTAAAAACACACACAATAACTATATCAATCAGGCCTAAAAGTACCCCTGTATCCCTCGCACTCAGCCACCCCTACCTAGGCATCAACTGTCTCTTTTATATTAGTTTGCATTTTCTTTTTTTTTTTTTTTTTTTTTTTTTACCGGGAGGTCCCGGGGATCGAACCCGGGTCCCTCCATATGGGAGACGGACGCCCAACCAGTTGAGCCACATCCGACCCCCTAGTTTGCATTTTCTAGAACCTTATATATATCGAATCACACAGCATGAATACTGTTTTGCCTGGCTTCTTTCCCTCAGCATAATTGTTCTGAGATTCATCCATGTTGTATGTATCAATAGTTCGTTTCTTTTTATTGCTTAGTATTCTGTTGCATGGATATACAATTTGTTTATCCATCACCTCTGGATAGACAAGTTATCTCTGATTTTTTGCTATTGCAAATGAAACTGTTTAAATTTTCTTGTAAAACTCTTTGTATGGACATATACTTTGATTTCCCTTGGGTAAATACCTAGAATAGAATCATTGGTCTTATGGTAAGTGAATATTTAACTTTTTAAGAAACTGCCAAACCACTTTCCAAAATAGCTGTACCATTTTACATTCCCACCAGTGGTATATGAGAGTTCCAGTTTCTTTGCATTCTCACAAAATTCTCATTTTGTCTGGAACTATTTGGCATCTCACACGTCTGTGAGTTGCTTTCCTTACCCAGATGGAAACAAGTATGTACATATTTTATAAACAGACATATAAGTACTAAAAGAAGCAAAATGTCCATATGTGGTAATATTTCTTATTAAAATAAAAAGTTAGACATATTCTATTATCATCATTCTTGTGTGTTTCAACTACCTTTTTGTGCTCTTTTTCCATTTGAAGTGTCATCATGAACTCATGGTCTTTCATAGACTCAACTTGTTTCACTAACTATGACAGTAATAATAACAATCATAAAAGAATTATCATATTATTATCAATGCTGCAATTGTCACAAAGGAGGTCGGTTCCTTTGTCTTTTCAGCACTGCTGATGTTCTTTATTTTTTTTCCCCTTTTCCCCCACTCTTTGCTGTTTTTGCGCTCGCTGTCTGCTCTCTGTGTCCACCCACTGTGTGTTCTTTCCATGTCTGCTTTTCTCTTTAGGCGGCACCGGGAACCTATCCTGGGACCTCCAGTGTGGGAGAGAGGCACTCAATTGCCCGAGCCACCTCATCTCCCTGGTCTGCTGCGCATCTCACTGTCTCTCCTCTGAGTGTCCCTTTGTTGCATCATCTTGCTGCACCAGCTTTCCACAGCAGGGGCTGCCAGCTTCCACGTGGGCCAGCTTGCCTTCACCAGGAGGCCCTGGAAATTGAACACGGCGCCTCCCATATGGTAGACGGGAGCCCCATTGCTTGAGCCACATCTGCTTCCCTGTTGATGGTCTTTAAAGCCTCTGGCTTTCTAGCAACACATTCCAGTCCCATCTAGTCTGATTTTTTCTGGTTCCCCAAGACATGGGCTTAGCATGCCTCCTTTGAGTGAAGAACAGTATTAGTGTCCTGGTCTCTGGGACCAGGGAGTACATAGGAGATTCATGACAGTTGACAATGGGGAAGAGGGCCGCCTCTTAGTAGTGACTTAGCAGAGAAAATAATTATTTTTTAAGATTAGGAGTTTGCATTATTTTTCTAATTTAACATAGCTTAGTACTGTACCTTACATTTGTTACACTGACAGATAAATAACAGATAGTGTTTGTTTGTTTGTTTGTTTTTTAGAGGTACCAGGGATTGGACCCAGGACCTTTCATGCAAAGCAGGAGTTAAACCACTGAACTATACCCTGCTCACCTAACAGATAGTTTTTTATATCTTGGAGCAAAGAACATTAGATTGGTAAAGGCATAGGATCTAGGTATATCTCTGGGTCCAAAGGGTAAGCTCAAGAGGTCTTGCTTTCTTCACTTCATCTTCTCATCAACCAAATGAGGTAGGTGCTATTGTCATCCCCATTTTACAGATGAGGAAACCGAGTTTCCCAACCTTCTACAGTTCCAGGCACATGTAGAAAATAACCATTGTATAGCACACAGGGTTAAACAAATGAGGCTGCCAGGGGCCAGAAGTGTAGGGTGGTATGGTGGTTCGAAGCTGTATTTACCCCAAAAAACATATTCTTAAACCTAATCTGTTCCTGTGGGTGTGAACCCATTGTAAGTAGGACCTTTTGATGAGGTGACTTCAGTTAAGGGGTGGCCCACCTCATCCATCCTATTACTGGTGTCCTTC
Organism: Tolypeutes matacus; assembly: GCA_026826555.1. Taxonomy (NCBI): domain Eukaryota; kingdom Metazoa; phylum Chordata; class Mammalia; order Cingulata; family Chlamyphoridae; genus Tolypeutes; species Tolypeutes matacus. The sequence continues at coordinate 21,490,715 of JAKSZT010053883.1, forward strand.
ATAAGCAGAATGAAATTCAGACATTGGGAGAGAAAGCCACAGAAAGCAAGAAGCTGAAGAACAATGGAACCTGGAAGAGAAGGGAGAAAACAGAAGATGCCGCCATGGGCCTTGCCATGTGACAAGCTAGGGACCAAGGATCACCAGCAGCCAGCCCCAGAATGCCAGTCTTTTGGAAGAAAGCATCGCCTTGATGACATCTTGCTTGGACTTTCTTTTAGTCTCAAAACTGTGAGCACCTAAATTCCAATTGTTTTAGCTGAACCATTTCATGGTATTTGCTTGAGCAGCCTAGGAAACTAAAACAGGTGACCAGCCAGTTCCAGTTTGCCCAGGATGTTCTTGTTTTTAAACTAAAAGTCTCATGTCCCAGGAGACACTTCCCTCCCCCAGTCCTCGGTATACTGGGATGTTTTGTCATCCTACAGAGGTGTCTGGTCAGGGGACTCCAGCTGTGCCAAGCCCAGTCCGTTCAGCAAATCTAGGGATGAATCTCTTGCTGCTCCTATAACCCTTTAAGGTGCACTGATGTGCCAGACCACTCCAGGTGACGCTGAGTAATCCACCTGAGGTCACACAGCTGGCAAAGAAAAGAGCTGGCCCTGCACCCAGCTCTCTCTGACTCCTAAGCCCAACTTCTTACACATGATGCTTTGTCCTTCCCTATGTCTCCTCTTGCCTATACCCTACCCTTGTCAGGATGTCTTTACCCTCAAACACTCCATATTTTGGTATTGTTGTCCCATCTAACAAGTATTTCTCAAAAATATTTGCATTTTTAAAGTTACCCAGGAAGAAGAAGTGTGCTCAGGAGGACAGATGGTAAGAGAGACACCTACAAAGGGGTGTCCAATCTAGATGTCATGCTGAGAACTTTAGTTTTTTTTCCCATAGCCATAGGGAGCCACTGAAGGTTTCAGAGCTGGGGGGTGGGGATGTTACAGGATCACCTCCTGGTTTTGAGATGACCCCTCTGGCATGGTGAGGAAGGATGGATAAGCCAGGAGCTGCCTGAAGTGAAGGCTGGGAGATTTGCTAGGAAGCCAGTGTAACAGACCAAGGTAGCAATGATGTAGGCCCAAACCAAGGCAGAGGCAGTGGGAAATAAATGGACAGATTAAGCAGAAGTCTTAGGAAAGGGAGAGATTTAAGATGTCTTTTATTCATTAATTCTTCTATTTGTCCAATCAATCAATCTTATTTACTCCATCATTCACGTATTCATTAAATATTTATTTAGTACCTGTTGGGAATTGAATCATGTCCCCCACAAAAGGCATGTTCTGCTCCCAACCCCTGGTCCTGTGGGTGAGAACTCACTTGTAAATAGGACCTCTGAAGATGTGACTAGTTAAGTTGTGCCCAAACTGAATGAGGGTGGGCCTTAATCCAATAAGGCTGACATAAAGGAAATTAGACACAGAAAGAGAAGCCACAGGGAGCAGCCAGAAGCTGGAAGTATGGAACCTGGAAGAGAAAGGAGAAGATACCGCCATGTGCATTGCCATATGATGGAAAAGCCAAGGAAGCCCAAAGATCTCCAGCCAACCAGAAGATACCAACCCCAGAAAGAAGCAAGCCCTCTAGCCTCTGAAACCACAAGCCAATAAATTCCCGTAGTTAAGCCAACCTATTGTATGGCATTTGTTTTAGCAGCCAGGAAACTAAAACAGTGCCTGTTAAGTGCCTGGAACTGTGCTAGCCCTGAACTGACTCTGTAGTTTTGAACCTGGGTGACAAGGAAAAATAGGTGGGGAACCCAGGAGCAGGAACAGGCTTCCTGTACAAAAAGATCAATATTTGACCATGCTGCATTTGTCAGTTGTGGCCAATTTAGAATTTCCCTCTGAGATCTCCAAGGATCAACCACCACAAAAAGCCCAGTTAAGATAACACTATTATATGGTAAAATCTGGGGCCTCTCTGCCCAAAAATGTTCTTTACCCAGGCTTCATCATTAGAGATTCATTCTTTTGGATCAGCCACTGCTTCTAAAAGGGAAAACTCAAGTAATTTTTCTATGATCTTGTGATTCCCGTGCCCTAAAACTTTCAGTGGCTCCCATAACCATGACTATATAGGAAACAATTTGAAATCCTTAGAATGACAAGCAAACTGGCCACATCACAGTTGTAATTTAGACATATGAATATGTCTAAAGCTTCTCTCTCTCATTAAACTATAAACTATTTTTCTTCATCATTGTATCACCAGCACCTGACACAGCACCTAGCACATAGAGGCTGCTTAATAAATATTTGTCGGGGTCGGAGGTGGCTCAACTGGTTGGGCGTCCGTCTCCCATATGGAGGGACCCGGGTTCGATCCCCGGGACCTCCCGGTAAAAAAAAAAAAAAAAAATAAATAAATAAATATTTGTTAAATGAATGAATGAGTAAATGTAAAAGAGCAACGTGCCTTTGCTTTAGAGAGACTGGGCTAGATGTCAGCATTCATGGATTCTGTCCTGGCTCCTTTCTTGACCTTGGACTAAGCCCTCTGTGAACTTGAACCCCAAGTTCAAGCTACAGCCTAGCTTCCCAGAGGCTCTGAGATCAGGAATGGGCAAAGGTCACTGGCCCCTGAAGGCCCCTCTGGAGCAGCCCCCCAACCCCACCTCCACCCCAAGGGCTTTGCTGCCAGGGTGTTTAACACGCACTGCTCAGAACTGAAAGGGCTGCAGCAAAACCACAAGAATGTTTGTTTCCTATCAGCTTTTACACAACATGCTTTTCTCTTAAAAGCAGTGGAGATTTCCTGGAGATTATAGTTGTGATACGTCAAATGAATGCTTTGGGCAATTTGAAGAAGAGGGGCTGTTTGTGCTTAAGACGGCAAAATCCTGACCATCTGGATTTCTCTGCCCTGCTTACCTGTTCTGACAAGCCCAATACACACACGTCCCGCCGGTCAGGCCAAGCCTGGAAAGACATCCCTGCCACTGGGAAGGGGCTGAGTGGCGGCTGCAATCCCCCTGGCTCTGCTCCGAGCACCCTCCTGTGTCTGCCCCAGAGGGGGGTGCCTTATGCTAATTCACACAAAGGCCTGGAAAGGGGCCTTTTTCTACTTGCACAAAAGCATTATGGGTTAGCGGTGGGAGCCCTCTGGGGTCGCGGTGGGAGCCCACTGAAGCCTGTAGGATTTCAAAGAAGCCCCTGCATCCAGCCAAAAGCTGACTGGGCCTCCAGCAGCCTCTGGGACGGGCTGTAAGGAATTCCTCTGCCCCTCAGAACACTTTCTTGTTCCAATTTCAAGCCAGTGTGTTGCCAACATCCTGTCCGCTCCCGGGGAGCCTGCTGCCCCAGGCTCCTAGCCTGCCCCCTTCCCCACCAGGCCCATGGGTGTGTTCCAGGCATAGCTTGTTGTGCCCTAAATACCTTCTAGCGGTTACGAATCCGGCCATAGGCTCAGATGCAAGAAAAGTCACGTGGCTTTCTTTTTGTTAAATCAACTGCAGTTGGTCTCTGAGCCCTCTGCCCTCTCTCTACAGGAAGAAAATTCAGTTTTGGTGGTGATTGTAGTGCTCTCCTGCTCCTTGGGGAGACCCAGTGAACTGAACAGGGACAGGGCTTTAGTCTTTAGTCGTTTGTGGGCCCTGCTGGTGTACTTGTTGGCTAAGCCCACACAGTCCCCAAGAAGTTCTGCTGCAACTCTGAGCCTGGGGGTTTTGTCAGGCGGGGAGCCTTGTGGATTCTATTTTTTTTTTTTTTTTTTAAGATTATTTATTTATTTATTTATTCATATATCTCCCCCTTGCTGCTTGTGCTCGCCGGGTCAGCCAACCACGCCGCGCGGGCGGGCTTGCCTTCACCAGGAGGCCCCGGGAACCAAACCCGGGACCTCCCATATGGTAAACGGGAGCCCTACTGATTGAGCCACAGCCGCTTCCCTTGTGGATTCTATTATGTAATGTCCATCTCTTCTGCTGTCACATGAGCTCCACCATGAGGGCAGGGGCATTCCTTTGTTCACCACTGTCCCCAGGGCCCAGAACCTAATGGACATCAAATATTTACAGACTCCAAGTAAATGTCCAAAAAATTCCTGCCCGAGGACCTGCTACCTCCCAGAGACAGCTGCAAGGCAGTGGGGAGCCCAGACACTTTTGGAACCAAGAAACCTATCTGCTGCCCTGGATGGCCAGGTCTCCCCTCTTTTATTGGTCTACAGATTAAGAGAAACTTCAACCAAATGCAAAGTGTGGCCCTTGTTTGTATCCTGATTTGAACGAACCAGTTGTAAAAAAAAAAATTATGAGACAATTGGAGAAATTTAAAATTAACTGAATATCTACCTGGTGATATTAAGGAATTACTGTTATTCATTAAGATCTGATAATAGTATTATTACTGCATTTGAAAAAAGTCTTCATTTCTTAGAGATACTTACTAAAGTATTTATTGCCAAACTATATGGTTTCTGGAATTTGCTTTAAAATAATCCAAAGGTGAAGTAAGAATGGCTGTTAAGTTTCTAATTTCTGAAGTGGGAGGATGGGTACCTAGGGGTTCTTTTTTTTTTTTTTAACTTATTCATCCCCCCCTTGCTGCTTGTGCTCGCTGGGTCAGCTAACCACACCGTGCGGGCGGGCTTGCCTTCACCAGGAGACCCCGGGAACCGAACCGGGGGCCTCCCATATGGTAAACGGGAGCCCTACTGATTGAGCCACAGCCGCTTCCCCCTAGGGGTTCTTTACACTATTTCTCTACTTCTGATTATGTTCAACAATTTCAATAATAAAATTTTAAGACAAGATTAAGCCCGTGCCACCTCCTCCTGGAAGCCCTCTTAATTTCCTAAGTGTGAGTTAGACCTCTTCGTCTATGTTAGATCCCTCCTCTGGATTTGTCAATTCACCTACTGCACTGAATTGCAGTCCAGTGGTGTACCTCTCCCTCTGCCAAGCCTTTTGAGGGAACAGCCTGCCCTGGGTCCCCACCATCTCCCTGGGGCATGGTTCCCTGCCTGAATAAATGGATGACTCTTACTCTTCTGTTTGTTTGTGTTCGAGCATCTTGAGCTCCAACTAGCAGTTAAGTTCCTTTGATGGCAAAGCTAAGCCATTTTACACAGTTTGTTTGGTCTGCTGGGGTGGGGTAATGTAAAAATTCTGAAAGTGGATGATATTTGCCTCTTTATGGCTGAGGTTGGGAAAGTTTCCTGGAGATTGCAGTTGCTGGCTGGGATTGAAATGTTCTGAGGAAACTGCAGAACACGTAGGTGCTGCTTTCCACTTGAGTCCAAAGTCTTGCCTTCTGACCTGGCCAGCGCCTCTTCAGCAAACCCAGCTCACACCCTGCTGGGCAAAGGAGGAAAAGGCAGAGGAACCTGGTGACCTGGATGGCTTGAAATGCCGGTAACAGGACGGGAAATTCTGCTTAGGCACGTGGCCACTAACACTTAGGAGGCCCGAACAACAGCTCCTGGAGAATCAGGCACCACAGCTCCCATTCTCGCGGCTCTGTCGTGGAGGTGAGCCTGGAGGATGAGACTGCTCGAACTGCTGATTTTCTTGGCTCACTGGGGAGTCGCCAGGGCTGAGCCAGGTATGGCACTGGGAACGCCTGTGTTGTCTTTGTACTGTGAACTTGGAATCCAGGGTTGCTGGAAGTTGCTGTGAGAACTGAGAGTACTGCTAGAAATAGCAACTAGGGCAGGGAGATAGAGCGGAGAGTCAGTGGGGGTTCGGTTGGTGCTATTTGAGCCTGAAGAGTCTAAGTGGGGTGCCAGCAGGCCAGGCAAGGGATGCTGACTTTGCAAAGAGGTCTGGGTACATAAGAGCCAGCCGGTTGGTAGAGGAAAAAGGTGGCAGGAAACATGAATCCATTAAACAAATACTGCTTGAGGGCTTTCTATGTACCAGGCACTGTTCTAGGCTCCAGTGATATGACAGAGAAGGAAACAAAGGAAGTCCCTGTTCTCATGAAGCATCCCTTTCACTGGGGAGAAACAAACATAACCCACATAAACAAGAAAAATATATAGTATGCCAAGAAGCGATAAGTGTTATGGAGAAAAACAAAGCAGAGTAAGGGGGTAGGGAATGTGTCGGCGGAGGGTATTTACTGGGTGGTTGGAGAAGAGCTCTCTAACAAAGTGGCATTTGAGTAGAGACCTGAAGTGGTGAGGGAGAGAGCCATGAGCCACATGGGCGTCCAGGACAGAACATTCCAGTTCTGCATGTCACAGTAAGAGAGACAGAAAGTGCACAGGCCCTGAGGTGGGTGTGTAGGCGATACATGTGAGGAACAGGCAAGGGGGGCAGCAGTGGGGATGAGGTCAGCGGGATGGTGGGGAGGCTGGGCAGGCGTCAGCTCACGGAGGACACTTAGACAATTTTAAGGACTCAGACTTTCACTCAGGGTGGAATGGGAGTCCTTTGCGGGTTTTAGCACGAGGGGTGATGTGATCTGATTTATGTATGTTTGAAAGGATCCTGCTGCTCTGAGAAGAGACTAAAATGGGATAAAGGAAGGGTGCCCAACTCATCCTGGCTTTAGCAGGGAAAGTCCCATGCCCCAGGCACCCCCTTGTTTCCGGGCAAACTGGAATGGCTGGTGGCCCTAGTGGAGACGCAGCAAAATCAGGGAGGAGGTGATAATGCAGGGAAGGAAAGGAGAGGATGGGGGCTCAGACTGGGGTGATGGGAAATGGTCGGATTTTGGACAAGATTTGCTACAGACTGTGAGTGAGAGAGAAAGAGGAATCAGTGGCGACCCCAAGGCTTTTAGTCTCAGCATCTGGAAGGATGGGGTTGCCGTTTGCTGAGGAGGAGGAGATCGGCTGTTCAGTTTGCGACATGTCCAGCTTGAAATGCCTATTAGATTGGAGAGGAATCAGCAGGTGGGCTGGACCTGTGATTTTCCTTAAGATTCTAGATTGCCCTTCTCTGAGGTCCTTTAATGGGACCCTAGAGATGATCCAACACACATTCTCTATAGCTGCAGAAACTGAGGCCCAGAATGGGGAAAGGACTGGCTCATTCTGCTTGCCCCCGCGGTGCTCATCTCTCCCAGCTGGAATCCAAAGAGCCAGTGGCCCTTAGGCGCTCCTGTGGTCAGTTCACTTTTTCTGACTCTACCCAAGAGCATTTGGGAGCCTTGGTGTGACTGGGCATCCTCAGGAAACCTGAGTGAAATGCCTAGGAAAGACTCAGAGCCAAAAGTTGTGACATCTGGGACGAGCCCTGAGAGGAGCGTGTCATCATCCCCTGTGGCGGTAACCAGCTCCAGGGAAGGCTGAGAGCAGCAGTCCTCCTTCCAGCCCAGAGACAGATACCCCAGCTTGGGAGGCTTGGGAATGACTGAAAGACTCTTCCACCCCCTCACTCTTTCCACCTTGAATATGTTTCCTTAGAAACCCAAATGCCAATGGGTATCCCCAAGCCAGAGTCTTAGTGGTTAAAAAGAATTGCCCCCCACCATGCACAAAAATGTTCATTACAGCATTGTTTAAAACAATGAAAAATTGTTTCCAATAGTGGAATAGCTGAATAAATTATGGTACAACTATCTGGTGGAAAAATTTCAAAATAATACAGAAAAATAGAAAACAATATACAACATTCATTAAGTAGTTATTATGTGCCAGGAACTGCCAGAATTTCTGCGTACAGTACTTTTTTTTTTTTTTTTTAAGATTTATTTATTTACTTTATCCATTTTAAACCCCCCCTTCCCCATTTGCTGTTTTGTGTCCATTCGCTGGGCAATTCTCTGTGTCTGTTTCCTGCCATCTCTTCTCATCCTCCTCCTCCAGTCTTCACCAGGATTTGATCCTGGGAACCTCCCATGTAGGAGAGAGGTGTTCTGCCACCTGCACCACCTCAGTTCCTGGTTTTCGACTTGTCTCTCCCCTGCGTCTCTCTCCTGTTAGGTCATCATCTTGCTGCATGGCTCCCAGGGCCTGGCGGCTCACCGGCACACAGAGCCTGGTAGTCCATGCGCCTTCTCTCTATATATATTTTTATTTTACCGGGAGGTCCCGGGGATCGAACCCAGGTCCCTCCATGTGGCAGACGGACGCCCAACCATTTGAGCCACATCCGCCCCCCTGCGCAGAGTATTTTAACATAAATATCCTTACAACAGCCTTGTGTAGCAGAGATTATCATACCCGTTTTACAGACAAGGAAACTGAGCCTACAAGGAGTGTAAGTAACTAACCCAGGGTTACACAGCTAGTCAGTATCTGAGTTTGGATTTGAATCCAAACTGTACAACTCTACTCTGTTTATAAAATAATTTTAAGTAAAAAATAACTAAGGAAAATAGCTAAGAAAATAATAAGTAAATAACATTTATTTACTGAGCACTTGAGATAGGCCAGGCTTGGGTCTAGGTGCTTGACATCCACTGTCCTTTTAAAATTCATATGAAACATGGAAGAATTTTAAAAAACTCATTTGATTTTTATAGCTCCTGTGAGGTAGGTACTATTATTATTATACCCATTTTGCAGATAAGGAAAAATGAGACTCAGAAAGGCCATGTCACTTGCCCAAGATCCCAGAGCTAGGAAGTAGCAGGACAAAGCCTGTGCTTGGTTGCCTTAGGCATCCTTCCTTTCACTAGCCTCTTGGGATGGTGGGCTTCATAGGTACTATCTTTCCCTTTTCTCCAAACTTTCTGGGATGTATGTCTAGAATTTAAAAAACAAAATTATATTTTAAAAGACTTTCTCTGCCCTGTACATTTTTTCAGACTCTGCCTCTCTTCCTGAAGTGCACAAGAACTTTGGGACATTAAGTCATCCCTGCTTTGCATAAACAGGGCTTCTGCCTCTACCTTCCTCAAGCAAGAGTTTGGGTGGAGCTCCAACTTGCCGACTCCTACTCCTCCCACACTGACCCTAAGCACCATGGCACTCACTCCTCAGCTTCTAATTGCAGAGAAATAGACAAATTCTTCCAGGCTGGGTTAGCACCACAGGGAAACAGTTCCCTAAGGGCCAGGCCACGGCTGAAGGAGCAGGACCACCCAGGGAAGGGCAAGGCCAGTTCCTGCATTGCATGGCCTGAGCCTCCATTCCCCATCTGTAAAATGGGATAATCCCATCTATATCATGGAGCTGTTGTGAGGAAAGGAATCCATGTATTTAACATAAGGGCTCAGGAAATGTTGATTTTAACAAATGAACCCCATGCGTTTTGGGGGCCTTAGTTTACAAAGGTCCAGATAAAATGCTTTGGGGTTTATTGCTCAGTGTCAATAGCAAAGGACTGAATTAGGGACCAAGATCACTTTGTGGTGTGGGTCATACACAATGACAGACAAACGTCAGGGTATCAGAGTTAGGGAGCTAGAAAGGACAGGGCCCTCAGAGAACATTTTTTCATTCTCTCAACTTACACTTGAGGAAACTGAGGCCCAAGAGGAAAAGCGAGGGGACTGTGTCGTGCAGGGAATGAGCACGAAGGCTCTCCTCTACAAGACCCTTTTACTCTGGGCATGATAAGCTCCATATTTCAATGAGGAAACCGAGGCTCAGCCAGGGACAGTCCCTTGCTCAGGTTCCACTGCCTGCATGGAGGAGCCAGGATTCAAAACAAGATCTATCTGATTCCAAATTTCCTGGATGCCCTTTAAACACAACCCACAGTTCTACTCCTGGTATTGCCTTTTAATAACTATGTGACCTTGAGCTTCTATTTCACTGTCTATAAAATAGGGATGATAGCAGAGGAGAGATTAAATGTGATAAGTGAGATAATGGACGTAAAGTGCTGTAAAAGTTTAAGAGGTGATTATTACTTTAATATCTAAGGTCACAATACTAGCTAGTGGCGGAGTAAGGTGCAGGTTGATCATTTCAGTTCTGACCTGACATGAATCCCAGTTCCACCATTGCATTAGTTTCCTCATCTGTAAAATGGGTACATAATAGAATGTACTCCATAATGTTGTGAGGCCGCATGGGTAGAGTGCCGGTGAAAATTTTTTTCAGGTCTCATACATTTCCACGGGCCTTGAAAAATTGCTGGGCCCTGGGCCCTGCATTAGTCATCTCCGGTGGAGAAGAGGGCCCGGGGACCCTGTCATTGGAAGAAGGAGCCCGTTTGCCTGCCCAGGAATGGGGTGCAAAGTTGAGGTCTCAAAATTAAAACTAGAGGCCGTGCTGTGCTCACGGGCTCTCCTCTCAACTGGGACCACTCAGGGGGAGACAGGATCTGTGTTCACTTCGTTCCGCTCCCACCCTGGCGGCCCCGCAGCTCACCTGCGGAAGAGGCTGGGGCCGGCGGCGCTCGACGCGGCCACTCCCACCCTGCTCCGCTGCGCCCACGTCTCCCTCCTGCGGTGAAAGAGGCACTTGCAGCATCCGCCAGGAACCAAGTGCGGAGTAACTGCTGCTCCGCGTTTACTGCGCATCATCTCCTATTCGCTCACTTTAATTCTCTACCCTGAGAGGTAGGGGGCGCTATTACCCTACCTTACAGATGAGGAAGCTGAGGCACAGAGTAAACTGCCCTGTTCACACAGCTGGTGGGTGGCGGAGCTGGAATTCCACCCCAGGTCTTTGCCCTCACTGTGTGTGATACTACATTTATTCATGTTTTCAGTAATTAAGAGCAATAATCTGGGGTCGGATGTGGCTCAACTGGTTGGGCGTCCGTCTCCCATATGGAGGGACCTGGGTTCGATCCCCAGGACCTCCCGGTAAAAAAAAAAAAAAAAAAAAAAAAAGCAATAATCACAGCTGAGATTGGTAAACATCCTTTTAAAAAACTCAAGTAATACATGAATGCTTTCTTACTGTAAAAGAGTCGAGCGATACGAACGTATAAAGCCTTGATGTGGTTTGTGCACCGGCAGCACTGGCGTCCCCTGGGAGGTTAGAAGTCCACCTCAGACCTAGGGAGTCAGCCTCCTCGTTTTAACAAGATCCGCAGGCGAGGCGTCAGCACTGTGAAGTTTGAGAAGCGCTGGTCTCAAGGGTAAAAGCATGAAAGGGCCGGAGTCCCCACCCCCACCCGGTGTCACTGCTGGCCCCCAGCGGCAGCTGCTGGCAACAGTCTGGTGTACGAAGATTCTTCTCCACAAGCCCTTTCGTGTTCCCTCTCCAAATACTCTCAGGTTCAGGGAGGCCAAGTGACTTGCCAACGTCCCTCCAGCAAATCATGCCAGAGCTTAGATTAGAAACCAGAGCACCCACCTTCCGATCCAGAGTCCTTCTGCCGTCCCTTCTCCATGACACGCTAGTTAGAGCTCAAGTCCTTTTGGTAGGGGTCTGGGCTCTCACAGTCCGTGATCAATTCCACAGAAGCCTGGCCTGTGGCTCCCATTCTTTCAGGGGTGACATATGCATTGTAACAGCCACCTTCTGGTGGCTCCAAGTTAACAGGCATAAGAACATTGTGAGTTTGGGTCTCAGTTCCCTCATCTGTAAAATGGGCATGAAAATCCCCACCTCACTCAATGGCTGCAAGAAGGAAATTGGATAAGCCTGCAAAGGGCCATGGACCTCACTAACTTTCTGTGAGTGCTTACCAAACTAATTATCCTCCCCACTGCCTCCTGACCTAGGTGTTCCCTCATTGACTACATATTTGCATATCTTACACATCCCAGGTATGTTGTAGGTGCTGAGGATCCAGTGATGAAGAAGACATCCTGCACACTCTTGTGGAACCAACATTCTAGACAGGGAAGATAGATGATAAATAAGCAAACAAGATAATTTCAAATGTGAGAGTGGAGGAGACTGAGGATGAAGGTCATAGGTAGTTACTAGGTGGGGGGAAGTTCGTCTTGAGGTAAGGTGGTCAGGGGAGGCTTCTCTGAGGAGACAATCTTTGGGCTGAGGCCTGATTGAGGAGGAGGAAGCAGCTGTGTGACAACTTGTGTGAAGACCATGCAAGATCTCTCGTAACCAGGCCTGCAGACACATACACAGGTTACCAGAAAATGACCTCCTGGGAGGGGTAGAAGGAGTTCTACACAGCAGCTAGAACTGAAGCTAGGGACTTCAAGTTTATTTTCTAGGAAGAGACAAAGTGACAACTGACCCCTAAGCCTCTGTCATCAGATGAGAAGTTTCTGATGTGGAGAAATGCTTGTTGAATACATTGTGGGTTGAAATCAAAGGTATGGAGGAGCTCCATGTTTGTGGTTAATCGAGAAGGAGCGAGTCAGGGGAATGTTCTCCACATGGGCCTCACAGGAGGTGAGGGGGCCACACCTCCAGAGAGAAGGGCCTCTTACTGCATCCAACCTGGCCGGCCTGGTCTAGGCTTGGAAGCAGGTGTGTCCCCTGCACGGTGTCAATCCAGGGGCTTGGGAAAGCCCACAAACTCTGCCCACTTACTAACTGAAATGGGGCAGTTACTGTTTCTTTACTCTGATTTGTGGTTTTGCTTCTTTAGGAACATTTTCAAATATATTAGTGATCATAATATGTCTGAAGAGGTTAAATCCCTCCCCATTATAGACAAAGACTTAGCTTGGGTGAAAAATAAAAATGCAGGCATAGTCGTCTTGTACAAGAGACGTATCTAAAATAAAAAGACACTAGTTTTACCCATTTAGAAACCACATCTCCCTGGGAGACCATCTGGAGCCATAAGACCCCCCACCATTTACCATGTGATCACAGGCTTGTAGACCTTTGAGCCTCAGTTTCCTTATCTGTAAAATGAAGACAGTGATCAATACCTAGCAGGGCTGTGGTGAGGATGACTGAGTAATGTGTTTGGGAGGGATAATGATTTGCTTAATCAGTCATTTTTTGCACCATAGTGTCGACAAGTTTCTAATCCTTTTCTGAGATTCAGATCCTGAGAGGTGGACAAAAGCTTAAGAGCATCTGGTAGGGGGAGGCTGCTGGGGCCAGACTTTACTCTTTGGGCCTGCCATGGGGCCATCCTGTGACTAGGGTAGGGCCCTGGCTATCCAACCCTGAAAGCCCCGGAGGAAGTCTGGACTTCTTGGCCCAGGCCCAGCTTCCTGGGTGGAACTGGGGGGCGGGGTACGGTGTGGGGGTGGTTGGCTGTTGGCTCTGACAGGAAATGGAGGAAGAAGTGACAGCAATGACGAAAGGTGAGGAAATCCCAGGGCCTGCTCTCACCCATGTCAGCCAGAAATGCAGGATTTAGGGCAGAGGTGAAACCTATTGAAACTGTTTGTGCCAGGCCAGGCCCGGTGCTGATACACATGATAAATCCACTCCATCTCACCTGCTTCTTTGGATTCCTTTCCCTATTAAGCCAAGAGATTTTTGTTATCTCAGGCTCACCTGGCTCAGAGCTGAGTCCAGGTTTCCGTCCATCAGTTGAGCAAAGAGGCCCACTCCCGGCTGCTTGAGCTCCTGCTTCGAATCCAGAAGCCCTAGCAAGAACACTCCTCTGAGAAATTCAGCCTAATCTGAAATTACGTTCCTTCTTGTCTGGGCTAGCACCCTTAGACTCCATTTCTACACGTATTCCCCAGGTTTTTGCTGGTATTACTTAGCAAGATCTTATAACTCATATGGTGTGCAAGTCTTCCTAGGTCAGAGTTTTGCACATATTTCCCTGGAGCATGATAGGGTCTTGTTCAGAGAGGCTCACTGAGAAATAACTTGCCCAAAGTCCTACAGATAGTATGTGGCTCCAGAGCCTGAGCTCTTAGACTTTTCACTCTCCTGCATTTGTTCTTTTTTATTTTTAAATTGTTTGGGTAAGATTGACATCTTCACGATATTTATTCCTCTAATCCATGAACATGGAATGTCTTTCCATTTGTTTAGTTCTTTTTAAATTTCTTTAAGCATTGTTTTATAGTTTTCTGCATATAGATCCTGTACTTCTTTGGTTAAATTAATTCCTAGGTATTTGAGTCTTTTTGCTGTTATTGAAAATGGAATTTTTCCCCTGATTTCCTCCTCAGGTTGTTCAGTACTAGTGCACAAAAACATTACTGATTTTTGCGTTTTGATCTTGTATCCTGCCACTTTGCTGAACTCATTTATTAGGTCAAGTAGCTTTGTTGTGGATACTTCAGAATTTTCTAAGTACAGTATCATGTCATCCACAAACAGGGAGAGTTTTACTTCCTCTTTTTCTATTTGAATGCCTTTAACTTTTTTTCTCTTGTCTAATTGCCCTAGCTAGAACTTCTAGTACAATATTGAATAACAATGGTGACAGGGGTCATCCTTATTGTGTTCCTGATCTTAGAGGGAAAGCTTTCAACCTTTCCCCATTGAGTATGATGTTGGCCTTGGATTTTTCATATATGCCTTTTATCATATTGAGGAATTTTCCTTCTATTCCTATCTTTTGAAGTGTTTTTTTTTTATCAAAAAGGATGCTGGATTTTCTCAAATGCCTTTTCTGCGTGCTTTTGTTCTAAACAAGCACTCTACTTAGAATGCTGGACCCCAAAGTGAATCCGAGAAAGTGTTGGATTCCTCTAGGTTCTGGGCTATTGTTGGAGAAAAGTGGTGCTCATTGGGACTCAGAGACTGACTGGTTGCAGGCAGGAAGTTTATTGAGAAGCTCTCCCAGTAGAAGGGGTCTGAAGATTAGACTTCAGCCCACCCCTGGAAGGTGGTAGATATGACTTTATACAGTACATCAATAGGCAGGGAAACCAAGTACAGCCTGGGGCCAAATGGCTAGCGGGTAGTGGCCTAGGAGGTAGGGTATTCTTGGAATGTGGGAGGGGTTGCTTGTGCCTGGGCCCGGATAGGGTGAAGTCCTTTATCTGCTCCACTGCTATATGGATCCTTTGTTCATTCTTGGTTGGAGATGGGGTGCCTCCAAACCCATAGTCTATGGCTTGCTCAAGCAGTCATGTAGGTTATGGCTGGAGACTGCCTTTCTTCAGTTTATGTCACAGGGGAATTGAGTCATGGTCTTATGACCTATTAATCCTTGCAAACCTCATAAGGGGGAACCTCTAACAGCTATGTTGCATGATAGAATTTAAGAACACACCAGTTTAGTTAGGTCAATAAAAAGAGTTTATTGGGAAATGGGGGAAAAGAACAGAGCTTGCTGAGAAATGGGAGAGAAGGACAGAAATATGGACCAATATTTCATGTGGGCTCCTCTAGGTAGAGAGAGTAGGCTTTGGATTGTGTGGTCACCTTTTTTTTTTTTTTTTTTTTCATGGCA
>JAKSZT010053883.1:21505908-21924803 GCA_026826555.1 Tolypeutes matacus
TTTTTTTTTTTTTTTTTTTTAACTTTATTTTGTACATTTAATAACTGAAAACATAAGCAATAAAAAACTAAAAAATAAACACAGATGAATAAATATATACATTTCTCAATTAAATGTAATGGATACATGTAAATTTTTTTGTTTTGTTTTTTGTTTTTTTGTTTTTTTTTTGTGTGTGAATCAAACAATATATTACACAATATATTTGGTTCATAGTAATGAATTCATACAGTATTTGTCCTTTTGTGTCTGGCTTGCTTCACTCAACATAATGTCCTCCAGGTTCATCCATGTTGTCATATGCTTTATGACTTCATTTCTTCTTACAGCTGCATAATATTCCATCATGTGAATAGACCACAGTTTGTTTATCCATTTATCTGTTGATGGACACCTGGGTTGTTTCCAACTTTTGGCAATGATGAATAATGTGGCTATGAACATTGGTGTGCCGATGTCTGTTCGTGTCACTGCTCTCAGTTCTTCTGGGTATATACCCAGTAGTGGTATTGCAGGGTCACGTGGCAAGTCTATATTCAGCTTCTTTAGGAACTGCCAAACAGTCCTCCATAGTGGTTGTACCATCCTGCATTCCCATGAACAGTGAAGAAGTGTTCCTATCTCTCCACATACTCTCCAACACTTGTAGTTCTCTGTCTTTTTAATAGTGACCATTCTGATAGGTGTGAAATGATATCTCATTGTAGTTTTGATTTGCATTTCCCTAATCATGAGTGATGTTGAGCATTTCTTCATGTGTTTTTTTGCCATTTGTATTTCTTCTTCGGAGAAATGTCTATTCAAGTCTTTGGCCCATTTTTTAATTGGGTCATTTGTCTTTTTATTGTTGAGCTGTAATATCTCTTTATATATCCTGGATATTAAACCCTTATCAGATATGTGATATCCAAATATTTTTTCCCATTGAGTCGGCTGCCTTTTCACCCTTCTGACAAAGTCCTGTGAGGTGCAAAAGTGTTTAATTTTGAGGAGGTCCCATTTATCTACTTTTTCTTTTGTTGCACGTGCTTTGGGTGTGAAGTCCAAGAAACCACCACCTACTACAAGGTCTTGAAGATGTTTCCCTACATTTTCTTCTAGTAGTTTTATGGTCCTGGCTTTTATATTTAGATCTTTGATCCATTTTGAGTTGATTCTTGTATAGGGGGTGAGATAGGGGTCCTCTTTCATTCTTTTGGTTATAGATATCCAGTTCTCCCAACACCATTTGTTGAAGAGACTGTTTTTTCCCATCAGCGTGGGCTTGGTAGGTTTGCCAAAAACCAGTTGACTGTATAGGTGAGGGTTTATTTCTGGATTCTCAATTCTATTCCACTGATCGATATGTCTATCTTTATGCCAGTACCATGCTGTTTTGACCACTGTAGCTTTGTAATATGTTTTAAGGTCAGGCAGCGAAATTCCTCCCACATTGTTCTTCTTTTTTAGAATACTTTTGGCTATTCGGGTGCACTTACCCTTCCAGATGAATTTGGTAATTGCCTTCTCTAATTCTGTAAAGTAAGCTGTTGGGATTTTGATTGGTATTGCATTGAATCTAGAAATCAGTTTGGGCAAGATTCACATCTTCACGATATTTATTCTTCCAATCCATGAACACGGAATGTCTTTCCATTTGTTTAGGTCTTTTTAAATTTCTTTTAACATTGTTTTGTAGTTTTCTGCATATAGGTCCTGTACTTCCATGGTTAAATTAACTCCTAGGTATTTGAGTCTTTTTGTTGCTATTGAAAATGGAATTTTCTTCCTGATTTCCTCCTCAGATTGTTCAGTACTAGTGTACAAAAACATTACTGATTTTTGCGTGTTGATCTTATATCCTGCCACTTTGCTGAACTCATTTGTTAGTTCAAGTAGCTTTGTTGTGGATACTTCAGGATTTTCTAAATACAGGATCATGTCATCCGCAAACAGTGAGAGTTTTACTTCCTCTTTTCCTATTTGGACGCCTTTAATTTTTTTGTCTTGTCTAATTGTCCTAGCTAGAACTTCTAGTACAATGTTGAATAACAATGGTGACAGTGGGCATCCTTGTCTTGTTCCTGATCTTAGGAGGAAAGCTTTCAACCTTTCCCCATTGAGTATGAGGTTGGCTGTGGGTTTTTCATATATGCCTTTTATCATATTGAGGAATTTTCCTTTTATTCCTATCTTTTGAAGTATTTTTATCAAAAAAGGATGTTGGATTTTGTTGAATGCCTTTTCTGCATCTATTGAGATGATCGTGTGGTTTTTTCCTTCAACTAGTTAATGTGGTGTATTACATTGATTGATTTTCTTATGTTGAACCAGCCTTGCATACCAGGAATAAATCCCACTTGGTCGTGATGTATAAGTCTTTTGATATGCTGTTGGATTCGATTTGCAAGTATTTTGTTGAGAATTTTTGCATCTATGTTCATGAGAGAGATTGGTCTGTAATTTTCTTTTCTTGTGGACTCTTTATCTGGCTTTGGTATTAGGGTGATGTTGGCTTCATAAAATGTGTTGGGTAATTTTCCCTCCTCTTCAATTTTTTGCAAGAGTTTAAACAGGATTGGTGTTAATTCTTTTAGAAATGCTTGGTAGAACTCACCTGTAAAGCCATCTGGTCCTGGACTTTTCTTTGCTGGGAGATTTTTGATGACGGATTCAATCTCCTTAATTGTGATTGGTTTGTTAAGTTCTTGTATTTCTTGTTGTGTCAGTGTAGGTTGGTTATGAGTTTCTAGAAATTTGTCCATTTCATCCAGGTTGTCTAGTTTGTTGGCATATAGTTTCTCATAATATCCTCTTATGATTCTTTTTATTTCTGTGAGGTCATTTGTAATTTCCCCCCTTTCATTTCTGATTGTATTTATTTGCATCTTCTCTCTTTTTTTCTTTGTTAGTCTAGCGAGGGGTTTGTCAATTTTATTGATCTTCTCAAAGAACCAGCTTTTGGTTTTGTTGATTTTCTCTCTTGCTTTTTTGTTCTCATTTTCATTTATTTCCGCTCTAATCTTTATTATTTCTTTCCTTCTTTTTGCTTTGGGATTGGTTTGCTGTTCTTTCTCTAGTTTCTCAAGTTGTTCAGTTAAATCTTTGAGTTTAGCTCTTTCTTGTTTCTTAATATAGACATTTAGGGCTATAAATTTTCCTCTCAAGACTGCCTTTGCTGTATCCCATAAGTTTTGATATGTTGTGTTCTCATTTTCATTTGTCTCAATATATTTACTGATTTCACTTGCAATTTCTTCTTTGACCCACTGAATATTTGAGTGTGTTGTTCAGTCTCCACACATTTGCAAATTTCCTTTTTTCCTGTCTGTTATTGATTTCTAGTTTCATTCCATTATGATCTGAGAAGGTGCTTTGTATAATTTCAATCTTTTTATATTTATCGAGAGCTGTATTGTGACCTAACATGTGGTTTATCCTGGAGCACTTGAGAAGAATGTATAATCTGCTGAGTTTGGATGCAGTGTTCTGTATATGTCTGTTAGGTCTAACTTGTTTATCATATTGTTCAAGTTCTCTGTTTCCTTGTTGGTCTTCTGTCTAGTTGTTCTATCTAATGATGTGAGAGGGGTGTTGAAGTCCCCGACGATTATTGTAGAAATGTCTATTTCTCCCTTCAGTTTTGCCAGAGTTTGTCTCATATATTTTGGGGCACCCTGGTTAGGTGCGTAGATATTTATGACTGTTATATCTTCCTGGAGGATCGTCCCTTTTATTAATATATAATGGCCTTCCGCATCTCTTATCACTTTTTTGCATTTGAAGTCTGTTTTGTCTGATATTAGTATAGCTACCCCTGCTCTTTTCTGTTTACTATTCACGTGGAGTATCTTTTTCCAACCTTTTACTTTCAGCCGGCTTGTATCCTTGGGTCTGAGGTGAGTTTCTTGTAAGCAGCATATGGATGGCTCATGTTTTTTTATCCATTCTGTCAGCCTGTATCTTTTGATTGGGGAATTTAATCCATTCACATTCAATGATATTACTGAAAATGCACTATTTATTTCCTCCATTTTATTCTTTAGTTTTCATATGTCATCTTATTTTTGTCTTTCTTTTTACTCTTTTGGTTATCCTTTCTGCTTTTCTTTCCTCTATACTCTCCTCCAAGCCTCTCTCTCCTGTCTTTTTCTTTCAGGTTCTAAGGCTTCCTTTAATATTTCCTGCAAAGGTGGATTCTTTTTTGCAAACTCTCTTAGTTTCTGTTTGTTTGTGAATACTTTATATTCACCTTCATATTTGAAGGACAGTTTTGCTGGGTAAAGAATTCTCAGCTGGCAGTTTTTCTCTTTCAGTTTCCTAATCGTATCATACCACTGTCTTCTCGCCTCCATGGTTTCTGAAGAGAAATCTGCACAAAGTCTTACAGGACATCCTTTGTACATGATCGTTTGCTTCTCTCTTGCTGCTCTGAGCATTTTCTCTTTATCTTTTACGTTTGACATTCTGAATAATATGTGTCTTGGCGTAGGTGTATTTGGATTTATTCTTATTGGGGTACGGTGTGCTTCTTGGACATGAAAGTTCATTTATTTCGTGAGAGTTGGGAAATTTTCAGCTATTATTTCCTCAAATACTCTTTCTGCCCCTTTTCCTTTCTCTTCTCCTTCTGGAACTCCAATGACACGTATGTTCTTGCATTTTGTGTTGTCATTCAACTCTCTGAGCCCCTGCTCAATTTTTTCCATTCTTTTCTCTCTCTGTTCTTTTCTCTCTTCAATTTTAGCTGCTCTGTCTTCAGTATAACTTATTCTTTCTTCTATCATTTCGAGTCTGCTGTTGTATGCTTCAAATGTATTTTTTACTTCACCTATTGTGTCTTTCATTCCCATGAACTCTGTTACTTTTCTGTTCATGATTTCAAATTCTTCTTTACGTTCGCGCAATGACTTCTTGATGTCATTGATCTCTTTAACTATATTCTCTTTCATCTCATTAATTTGATTTTGGAAATGTGTGCTCATCTCACTGATTAGTTCTCTCAAATTCTGCATCTCTTCTGGGACTTTGCTGTATTCCTTTTCTTGGGCCATGTCTTTTATTTTCTTAGTATGGCCTGTAATTTTTTGCTGGTGCTTAGGCATCTGGTTAGTTTGTATTTTACTTAGATGCTCTATCTCTTTCTCTTTTATGGGGTTTTAGTGGCAGGAGACTGTGAGTTACCACCGCTCTTTGATTTTTGGCTCAACCTTATTGTTAGGATTGTTCTGCTGGTTGCTCAAAACTGGGAACTGGACCCAGTAATTGGTTGTAGAGTCGTTTCCTAGGGCCTTGGGCAGGGAGGCTATAGAGGCCAGGAAAAGACTCTCTTACTTATTAATTTTCTTATGTGTACTTCCTTGGTCTGCCAGGAGATGGCGCTTGTTGGCTGCTCTCAATTCAATCCTGGTCGGAGCGTATTTGTTGTGACACAGACCAGATCAATGTGATAGAGCTTCCTGTCTGGGGGCTAGGAGCCCTGTGATTCAAACTTTCTGAGACAGTTCTCCAGACTTCTCTCATAGCGCCCCCCTTTTCCCAGCTAGGAAATATTTCCACTCCCTTCTGAATCCTCAACAATCAGTCCCTGTTAGTAGAGGATGAGATTGGGAGGTTTGTATATCTTTAGCTCCTTGCAGGCTCCAAGGCAAACAATGGCGCAGCCCCACCCAGCCTGGAAGGGCTCTCGGACAGGGCAGACCAAACCTGGAAGTCCAAAGCAGGGTCAGCCCTAGGCTCTCTCTCCCCTCTCCCTTGGTGTCCTCAACAATTAGTCCAGGCTAGAAGAGAGGGAGGTTGCGAGGATCAGATTTCTCCAGTCCTTTCCGGGCTCCCAGGGCAAACCGCCGTGTGGAAGGGTCCGTGGGGCTCTGCAGCCCAAATTTCAGGTCCGAACCTGAGTCAGCCTAAGGCTGTGTCCCTCTCTCTCCCCTTTCCGGGAGTGGCAGATCCCTGAAGCCCCCTTTGTCTGTGGTCACAGGCCCAGGGGCCTGAGAATTCTGAAGAGTGTGGGGGAGGGTGCCGGCAGCAGCAGAAGCTGCTACTTGCAACTCACAGTTCTGTAGTCACGATTTCCCTCTTCTGTCCCTCTCTCCTCTGGGTGGTGTGCAGCCTTCACCTGCTGACCTAAACCCTAGAAGATCTTTTTCGGGGCTGTTTCAGCTTGTCCTCTAGCTATTTTTCTGGAGAAGAGATTCCCGTGTCTTACTAGTCCGCCATCTTCCCGGAAGTCCCTGGTCACCTTTTAAGCTATAGTATTAATTATTCCTCCCCTTGCTAATGCTAAGGGGAGGGCCCCAGCTATTATTGGTTTCCCCACTAATGGTGGGGGCCAATGGTGAGGCCTGTTTGGAATATCCGAGGCCTCCCCTCAGGACCAGACAGAATCCCAACTGGGAACTCAAGGCCGAGGTCACGGTCTTGGCAGGGTCTCGCGGCCATGTGGTCTGTTGGCCAAGTTGTCTGCTGGGCAAGCCGCCTTCCCCCTTTCACTATACTAACCTGCCTCAAAAGGGTCCTTGCGAACCACACAGTCAGGCGCCTGGTGCTATTGACGTGACACAGAGGTGTGGAGAAGGAAAAGGTTTTACCAAAGGTCCCAGCAGGTCAGGGACAGAACAAGTCTGTGCTCCTTCTGCTTCATTCACTGACTCCTGTGGGCCCTTCTCTGAACCTGGATAACCAGACGAGGCTTCCTCCTGCTGTATAGGCCCCTCTCCTCTGCCCTGGGTTCCCAGACTTCCTCCCAAGCCTGGCTCAGGGAGAGAGCAGCACTGAGGGAGGGTCTCTTTTTCCCTGCAGGGAAGTTCTGGCACATCTCTGACCTGCACCTTGACCCTGACTACAAGGTATCAGAAGACCCCCTCCAGGTATGCCCGTCGGCCGGCTCCCAGCCAGTACCCAATGCGGGCCCCTGGGGTGACTACCTGTGCGACTCTCCTTGGGCCCTCATCAACTCCTCCATCTACGCCATGAAGGAGATCGAGCCGCAGCCAGACTTCATTCTCTGGACTGGGTGAGAGCAGTCACGACAATGGCTACCCTTCAGCAGGCACTCACTGTGTGCCACGTGCCAGCCAGGCTCTCTGCCCACACTATTTCCTTTAGCCTCACATCAGCCATATTTTAGAGATAAGGAACCTGCAGCTCAAAGGAGATAAATAACTCTCCCAGGGACCCTGGGGTCTGGGTCCGGCTGATTCCAAAGACGGTCTCAACTCCGTGTCTCCTGGCCTTAGCAGAACACAGCTCTCACTGAGGCTGGGGACGTGGTCATGGCCAATGCCTGGATTTTAGGCTGGGGACAAGCACTGGAGCCACTCCCTCTGGGATTTAGGGACTCCATGCCCTAGAGATCCAAATGCAGGAAGAGAAGAAGGCACGGAGACTGGAAAGTGATTCAGTGATGGTACCAAGTGCCCAGTGCCCCAGGGAGAACTCTCTGGTCAGAGCACTGATGGGCATGGGAGGCAGCTTGAGGGAGACTGCTTGTCCACAGAGATGCAATTTCTGCTTCTCATCCAAGGGTGCTGCTGTAAGCCCTTCAGCTTTCCTCAGAACCTACCTTCCTTATCACTCATGGTGTACTCCTTCGCTTGCATGCTTTTTCACTCCCTCCCTCGCTTGATAGGTTGACCGGTCTGGTGCTCTGCCCTGGGGTAGACCTTGGGCATCCTGAGATGATGGAAACCCAGACTTGCCTTCAAGGAGCTCACAGTCTTGGGGGCAATACAGAAAAGCCCACTGACTGTTATGTCCCGGGAGGAGGAGAGAGGGTCACCCAGGAAGTTGTGGGAACCTTGTGGAGAACCTGACCCAATGTGGCAGGGTTGGGGAGGGCTTCCTACAGGAAGAGGTAAACCAGGGGAGCTGGTGACGAAGGCCTCAGTGGATGTTCTGTAAGCCAGGATCAAACCCATGTTCCCCCAGCTGTCACTGAGTGTGACATGGGAGTGACCATAATGACCCTCAGATAGGTGGGCTGTGGCCGGCAGGGGGAAGCTTAAGACACTAAAGAAATGAGACAGTGTCTCAGGAGGGGCCGATAGCTCTGGCTTCCCTGGGCTTAGGAATCAATCCAAGGAGAGAGTGAGCTTTAGGCCAAGACCCTGGGCACCACCCCTTACCTGCTCCCAAGGGGTCTTGCTGGGGGAGCCCTGAAACCTCTGAGAAGGGGACTCTCAGAGAAACGTGTAAAACTCTGAGATGTGCTTCATCTGGGAAAGGTGGCTACTTTGGGAAACTTATGATCCTTCAACAGGTACATGATTTTTCCAGGAAATCTCTGGGACCTTGCAGAGGTGTATGGCATTATCCTTTATAATTCTTCAGTTTCTAAGAAATTTGGCTTCCCTGGGAGAGCTGCAGTTCTTAGGGGGATAATCTGTAGAAACTGGATGTGTTTCCTATCAGACAGAATCAGATGCTAGGGACAAACTAGGGAGAAAAATGGAATTTTTCTGATGTCTTTGCATTCCTGGCCTGTCCCCAGACTGCTCCCCTTGCTTCCTTAATGAGGGTGTCAGACACACAGCAGGATGTAATGGGTGTGAATGTGAGCTCTGGAGCCAGGCTGACCGGGTTCAAATCCTAGTTGTATATCCATAGGCAGAATTCTTGATGCCTCTGTGCCTTGGTTTCCTTATCTGTAAAATGAAGAAAGCAATAGAACCTATGCTGTAGGGCTATTATGAGGAACAAGTTAGTGAATATGGGTACAGTGCACAGAAAGTACCTGGCACCAGGTGAGCTGCTGTGAGCTGCTTGTAGCACTATTACTGTTAAGCTCATTAACCTCCCTGGGTTACTGCCTGGTCCAAAAAGACCTCAGGATCTCGTTTGGTGGGGCTCCACCCATCCCCAAACCTTACCCCCCACCATTCTCCTCCCTGTGCCCTCCTTCCTTCCTTGCTAAGCAGTTCTTAGGTGGATCCAGGAATCTAGGTCAGCCAAACGGGGGATAAAATGGTGGCACTGCTCCAAAGTAGATGTGAACTCCATCCTCTGAAGCCAGCTCCAAGCTCCTTAGAAACCCAGGGGAAAGGGGCAGCATTCAGAGGCTTCTCAATGCTGAGCTCCCTGGGAGCTTGCAGATGGGGTGGGAACTCCAGAGCTTCCCTCTCTAAATAACCAAAATAGTAATTACAACCTGGCAGCCACTCTTATTACATTATCTGTGTGTATGTGTGTGTGTGTGTGTATACTTTTCCCTCTTTTACTGAAGTCTCACAAAAACTCTGAGTAGATACCATAATTATCCCTATTTTATAGATTAGCTAATGGAGTCCCAGAGAGGTTAAGCAACCAGCCCAGGGACCCACAGCAGACAAAGGGCAGAGTGTGTATTTGAACTCTGTCCTGGAGTTGGACTTCCAACTCCTGCCTGGCCATTTCCCCTGAAAATGACCATTTCCACAGGCTCCTCTCCCCTTGCAGAGCCTTCCCCTCCTTTCCTTGTGCCCCTTCCCAAGTTGCCTGCACCAAACTGGTCCGAGGTGTTTTGTTTTGCAGGGATGACACGCCTCATGTGCCCAATGAGCGGCTGGGAGAGACGGCCGTGTTGGAAATCGTGGAACGCCTGACCAAGCTCATCAGAGAGGTCTTTCCGGGTAAGACTCTACTGTTGGTCCCTCCCATAGCATTCCCTGGGTCCCAGGAGGTGCCTGGCATAGTCAAGAAATGACAGCAGCAACATCAAGAGTAATGACCTTCAGCCATTGACCACCGCCTGCTGTCCACCAGGTTGTGTCCTGGCATGCCCAGCCATCATTTTCTTACCCTCCCAACAATCCTGCAAGGAGCATGCTATCTCATTGGCCTGTGGATTCTCACAGTCATGTATGCGATAATACCTGACGTTTCTCTGCCTTCTGTTCCTATATTTAACATCAGCCTCACAGCCCCTTCTCAAAGCCTCTATAGTTATATAGAGATGTCATTGCTGGGCCAGGCCTGGCCCCAGAGTTGGCATCCATCTCCCTCAAACCATCCCAGCTGCTGGGGCCTCGGGGACATGCTGACTTGTAGCCGGTCGTGTTCCGTAGTGCCTCCAAGGCCAGGGACCCACAATGGGAGCGCAGGCTGGTTCCATACCACTCCGCAGAGAGGTTGGAAAGGGGCTAGGTAGGGGGCCACAGACTTCTCCTACCTCTTTTCTTGGTTTGGCATTCACCCAGTTACTGCAACCCTTTTACTTGTTTTCCAGAGTTTTGAGGAAGATGGCTCTGCCAATTTTTGCTATTTGTTCAAAGATTCTGTGGGAGAATGGAGTCTGGAACGCCTCATGCTGCCATTTTGGTTGACCAGCCTGGTGTTAATTCTTGAAAACATTTTTAAACAGGCTGTGCCAACTACAAGGTCCTGGGGGCTGAATCAGGCTTGCAGGCTGGAAGGTGGTGACTTCTTCTGAAGGTCCTAGTCATGGATGTTGATTAAAGAAAAACTTTTCAACATCAATACATTTAGGATCTCACAGCTTTATATCGAGTGATTCATGAATCTGGCAGGATCTCATTCAGAAATTAGAAGGGAGCTCTGCCGAGGGAGTGGAAAGGGGAAGGTCATTAGGGTGAACGTGGAAGCAAGTGAGGAAATGTTCTGACTGGCTGACACTAAGTTTCATTTTACATAGAGGGTTTTACAAAATGGGAAGCAGATATACATTGATTAGTATGGTGTACCTTCCCCTTCTGATATATCTACTGGACTCAAACTAGTTTTATCACCAGGTGTTGCTTATCAGCAACCCTGTAGGGTGCTTTCCATTTTCTGGGAAAGACCCTACAGGTCAATTGTTTTTCTCTGAGAGGTGTTTCCTCTCAGCAACATCCAGTGCAAGTGGCCATTTTATTTGACTTAATCCCCAGGACCCAGTTATGGAACAATGGTAATAAAAATGGGTAAAAACAGAGGGTAGGGGAGGAAAAAAAAAAAGAATAAAAACAGCAGCAGCCATAACTAAATATATTGAATGCTAAATGTAGGGCATTGCTTTAAAAATTTTACATACTTGAGCTCATTTATCATTATGATCATTCTAGAGAGAGCCACATCATCTCAATTTTACTGAGGAGTCTTGGGCCAAGTAAACTGCTCTAGGTCACATAGCAAGGGTGGGGACACAAATGCAGGACTGAGTGCTGTTCTTTTTCACCACTACCACTAGAGTCACCATCCCACATCTATCCTGGAAGCAGCCTCCTTTTCCCCACCCCTTGACCCTCAATGTAAATCAGTTTATGCAAAGAGATGCCTGAATGCTTCCAGTCCACCCAACTCAACCCAACTCAACCCAAGTCTTGGGCCTATTCATCTTTTAGCAGAAGTCACTATTCAGGGTCAAACCAGGATACTATGCCCCTCCTTCCCACCAGGTAATACAATATTTATTATTAATACCAATCCACAGATAAAGAACCTGTGGCTCAAAACTAGTCAGTGCCTATGGTGGGACTTAAACTCAGATCTAACTTTGAGCACTCTTTTTGCTCAAATAATGGGTATATTAGTCAGCCAAAGGGGTGCTGATGCAAAACACCAGAAATTGTTTTTTTATAAAGGGTATTTATTTGGGGTAGAAGCTTACAGTTACCAGGCCATAAAGCGCAAGTTACCTCTCTCACCAAAGTCTGTTGCCACGTGTTGGAGCAAGATGGCTGCCAGCGTCTGCAAGAGTTCGAGCTTCCTGGGTTCCTCTCTTCCTGGGGCTTGCCTCTTCCCAGGTTCAGCTCCTCTGCTATCTCCACAAGGCCAGCTGTAGACTATGAGGTGAACGGCTTGTCTCTCTTCCTGGGGCCTCTGCTGTATCTAATCAAACCTTCTCTCAGTTCTTCTGTGTGCTTACTTCCTGGGCTCCAGCATTAAAAACTCCAAACTTTGTTCTTTGCCATGTCTTTTCTCTGTGAATCCTTGCCCACCAAGGGGGCGGGGATGCAAGTCCTACTGACATGGACCAATCAAAGCCTTAATCATTATTTAATCAAGTAAAAGTGAAACCTCTGAATCCAATATAACCTAATATGTCCAGAGGGATAGACCAGTTCACAAACATTATCCAATATCTATTTTTGGAATTCATAAACAATATCAAACTGCCACAATGGGTAAGAAAATACTTTAAGATTTAATATACAAATGTAAAGTATAAGGTTTTATAGTTTATACCACACTTGTACACTAATTGAATTTCCTAATATCCAGGATGCCACAGACGGTAAGATGCATCATTATTTTGTGTATCACTAAGAAAAAAGAATGCAGCCACTTAAAGTATGACACATTACTTTCTTAAGGCCTTAATGGAAAGACACACCCCAATTTTAGAGATGGTAAAATGAGGATAAATTGGAAGACATAAAACAAGGTATTATCTTATTTGAGAATGATAACACAGATAAAGCAGAACATTCCCCATTTCATTGATAAATAAGCTGAAGCACAGAGAGGTCAAGCAACTTGTTTGAGAAAAGGAAGAGACTGAAACATGAGATTTTGGATTCTACGGCAAGTGCTCTTCTTGCCACATCCCACCTCTATTACTAATGAGAGCTGTTCGCAACACTGGTCCCTGCATCTCTAGCAGGGCAGAGTGCTTGGAAACACAGGCATACAAATCAAACAAATTCCATTTCTAGCTCTGCCATGTTATAGCTGGTTAATCTCCTTTAGACTCAGTTTCTTCCTGTGTAAAATGAGGAAAATCATGTCCCTGATCATAAAAGGATTATTATAAAGATGAAATAAGGTAACCCATTGTATTAGTCAGCCAAAGGGGTGCTGATGCAAAATACCAGAAATCGGTTGGTTTTTATAAAGGGTATTTATTTGGAGTAGAAGCTTACAGTTACCAGGTCATAAAGCACAAGTTACCTCCCTCACCAAAGTCTATGGCCATGAGTTGGAGCAAGATGGCTGCTGATGTCTGTAAGGGTTCAGGCTTCCTGGGTTCCTCTCTTCCCGGGGCTTGCCTCTCTCTGGGCTCAGCTGCTTTGTTATCTCCATAAAGCCAGCTGTAGACTATTAGTTGAATAGCTTTTTCTCTTCTCTTCTTGGGGCCTTCTCTCTTTCCTCACAACCAAGATCTTCTGTGTGCTTACTTCCCGGGGCTCCAGCTCAAGACTCCAGCATCAAAACTCAACTCTGTCCTTTGCCCACCAAGGGGCAGGGACTCAACACCCTACTGACGTGGCTCAATCAAATCCCTAATCATAATTTAATCACATCCAGAGGAACAGACCAGTTTACAAACATAATCCAATATCTATTTTTGGAATTCATAAATAATGCCAAACTGTTACACCCATTCATTCATTTAGTTGGTTAATAAATATTTTGGGGGCATCTACTATGGTGAGACACTGTTCATGGAAAGAAATGAAGGACATCCAAGTGAGAACAAATGAAGGCTATGTATTCAGAGCTTGTTATAGCATGGGAGTCAGCCACCATCATTTGCATTTGGCAGATACTCAAAGGCAGGCAGAGGAATGGGAATGCTTTTAGTGGAAAAAGGAGATTTCAGGTATACCTTGATTGGAGGCTGTTGGCATGGGGAAGCTGGAGGAAGGCTAACTAGAAGTGTAGCATCCTACGTAGTTGGTTAGGGGAGCTTATTTGTCTTTCTCTGGTTGACCCTAAGTTGGAAATGAGAAGCTGCTGGCTATTGATCAAGTCCTTACTATTTTGGGCTGATTGTTACAGCGATTGTGGTTTAGCTTCCTGAGCAGGCTGTTGTGGATCAGGGGCTCTTTTTTTGTTCCATGGACCCCTTTGCCAGTCAGGTGAAAACCACAGACCCCTTACTAAGTCCACACTGTACTGTGTACTATTTAATAAATATATCACACCCGCACCAGCACATCTCCACAAGAATAATGTTTTTTTTGAATTTCAATTCAAGCTCACGGACCCCTAGTTAAGAATCCCTGTTGTGGATAGTGGTCAGTTTCCTAGATTGAGTGCTACAGGTAGTGGGCCAGAGTCTCTCGGTCTGGTTATTGCTAATAGTGGGTCTGAGTTTCCTGGTCATTGTTCATTTGTACAGTTCAGTCTCTCACAAGATACCAGGCTGTGCCTGCATGGAGCTTGTGCTTGTAAGGAGCTTCTAACAGTGCCTGGCATATAAACACAAAAATTGGGAGCGATTCCCTCCCTTCTCATCTGCCATTGTGATTGCAGGGATTTGAGTTTTTTCTTAAATGGATTCTTTTTTTTTTTTTTTTCATTTTAACAACAATTTATTGAAGTATATCATTCATACATGAACATATATAACCAATAAGTGTATAGTAAAAGTTGTGAACTTACAAACATGAATAACATCATACAGGGGTCCCATCCATCACCCTACCACCAACACCCTGCATTGTTGTGAAACATTTGTTACAAAGTCTTAAATGGATTCTTTGTTGTTGTTTTTTTTTTTACCGGGAGGTCCAGGGGATCGAACCCTGGTCCCTCCATATGGTAGATGGACGCCAAACCTCTTGAGCCACATCTGTTTCCCCTTAGATGGATTCTTTTTTTTTTTTTTTTTTTTTTTTTATCTTAAATGGATTCTTAATGGCTGCTGACATTTTACATTAGAGAGGTGAGGTTTTTACAGCCAGAAGTGATGGCTTCTGGCTCAATGAACACTTCCTGATGGAAATCCTACAACCTCCTCCTTGGCAGAGCTCTCAGGATTTCCAGATCATATAGGCTGTACAAGGCAAAAGGCCTATTAGAGACATTCCTCCAACTGGGCATTGGAAGCTACTCCCTCCCTCCACTGATTGAAGGTCACTCCTGGGGTGGGCCAAGTTCATATAAGCCTTGCCCTGAGCTCAAGAGGAGTTTTTGTTCATTGTCAAATATTTATTGAGGACCTACTATGTGCCAAGCACAGAACATCAGATAAAAGCAGGCATGAGATTTGTCCCAAGGAAGAAATAAGTCGAATGGACACTTTCTCCCCTCACTCACAGTCCACATCCTCAGGGAGGCCTCCCCTGACCTCTCTCCACCTCGTGTAATACACGCCCACAGCAAGTGAACCTTCCCTTTTTTGAAGCCCTCACACATCTAATTACACCATGCCTATCAACCCTACTGCACTGCTAGACCTCTGGAACTGGGCCCAGGTTCCTGGTTTCCAGCTCTACGTGTTGGCACATAGTAGGTACTCAATAAATATTTGTTGAATGCACGAATGAGTGAAACACCAAAGATCATTCAAAAGCAATCCAGACTCTTTCCCTAACAAAAAGATGGATCTGGAATTGACAAGAACAAGGAACTCTAAATTACCAAGTGGCTGCTAATGGATATGAGGATTATTTTTTTATTTTTTATTTTTTTTAAAGATTTTATTTATTTATTCATTTATCCCCCCCTTGCTGCCTGTGCTTGCTGGGTCAGCTAACCATGCCGTGCGGGCGGGCTTGCCTTCACCAGGAGGCCCCGGTAAACGGGAGCCCTACTGATTGAGCCACAGCCGCTTCCCTTGAGGATTATTTATACTTTCGTTTTCTCCTTCTCTTCATCTCATCAGGAAACTTTCCACCGGGAATGGGGTTAGGGACAGGGATCAGGGACCTTACTGTTCTTCCTTCCCAGGTCTGAGCAAAGTTCAACCAGATTCTATCAAATGTGGTTTTCTGCTTATCTCTGTGTTTTCCTCATCTATGCTGTCATTCTTCCTGCTAGCTCTGATGGCCGATGGCCAATTGAAAATGGCTAACTCTACCAAGCACTTTAGTATATGTATATTTATATTTCTCCTCAACTTTCTAGATACTAAAGTTTATGCTGCTTTGGGAAATCATGACTTTCACCCCAAAAACCAGTTTCCAGCAGGGAGCAACAATATCTACAATCAGGTAGCAGAAATGTGGAGACCCTGGCTCAGCAATGAATCCATCACTCTCTTCAAAGAAGGTACTAGCACCATTTGCTGCTGTAAGGTGTACTTACTACATGCCAATCTCTGACCTAATTTTGTCTTCACAACAATTCCATGAAATAGGTACTGATTTTATCTCCATTTTACAGATAAGGAGACTGAGGCTTGATGATATCAAGTCACTTGTCCAAAGTCATACAGCTTAGAAGAGGGAGACTTGGGAGCAGGATCCAGGGCTGACCCTTAAGCCCTTGCTTTTAATCCCATGGCAGTAATGATGACCATAACAGCCAATAGTTATTTATTTGAGAGGCTGTAGGTTTACAGACCAATCATGCATAAAATACAGGGTTCCCAGGCACCACCCCACCACCAACACCTTGATTTGGTGTGGAATATTTGTTACAATTGATGATAGCTCTTTTTTGTAATTGTACTAATTAACAAAAAATCGTTACCTTTGTTACAATTAATAGTACTACTAATTATCATCCATAGTTTACATTAGGTGTATTTTTTTCCATATACTACCTTATTAACACCGTGAATTAGTGTCGTGCGTTTGTTATAATTCATGAAAGAACATTCTTGTACTATAAACTATAGTCCAGCGTCTGCAATAGGATTTACTGTGTTATAGAGTCCTACACAGCCCATAGTGATGGAGCACCCCTCTGGTATGTTCCGAGACCCTTCACAATGACCCTAGGAAGGAGCACTGGCCTTTGGTTCAGAGCAGGGTTTCTTGACCTCAGCACCATGGACATTTTGGGCCAGATAATTTTCTGTTGTGGGGCTGTCCTATGCATTGTAGGATGTTTAGCCACATCCCTGGTCTCTACCCACTAGATGCCAGTAACACTTACCAGTTACGTCAAAACAAAAATGACTCCGGATATTTCCAAATGTCCCCTGAGTAGGGAGGGGGCAAAATCACCCAGTTAAGAAACACTGGTCCAGAGACTTAGGCAGCTCAAGGTGACCCTGACCCCACTCGTTTCCCTTCCTTCAGCCTCCTGCTGCTGAGGCTCCTTATTGGTCAAAGCCAACCAGAAGCCCACAGGCACAGAAGCCCCTTGATTTAGTCCACTTCAGCCTTCAGGGGCCAAGCCTGGGTGGAGAAGGATTGACAGAGAATCTGAAGGGGCAAACACACTGCACTGTAATTCCCATTACATAGAGGAGGAAGCTGAGGCACAGGGCAGTTAAGTAACTTTCCCTAGTTACACAACTGATAAGTGGCAGAGCCAAGATGTGAACCTAGGAAGCCTGGCTCAGGAGCCTTTGGTTACCCTGACTACACTGACCCCACTCCTATGGGAATAATGGTTGTTCGTTCTGCCTCTCCATCCGCAAGGGAAGGAGAAGGTGGGAGAGTGAGGTGGAGCAGGGCAGAGGCATGTCTGGCCAAAGGCAGGGGGACCCATCAGGCTTCTCCCTGGCTGTGATGCATTAGGTGCCTTCTATTCTGAGAAGCTTCCAGGGCCGAGCATGGCTGGGCGAATTGTGGTCCTCAACACCAATCTGTACTATACCAACAACGAGCAGACGGCTGGCATGGCCGACCCTGGCCAGCAGTTCCAGTGGCTGGAAGAGGTGCTGACCAATGCATCCCAGGCTGGGGAAATGGTAAGGGTCCCTGCTGCCTCCTCCTCCCTCTCTGGGGTCACTTCCTGAACAAGTCTCCTGCCTCGGCACATACTCACCCTCCCAACCCGAGATGGCCACATCGCAGAGGGTCCTTCATCGACCTGGCACCAGGAGTAGGTGTCTTCCACCTTCACAGCAGCCTTGTGTGGCTGGACTGCTGGAGCCTACTGCAGATAAGGACCCTGAGGCTCACCAGGAGCAGCACCAGCTCTGAGATCACAAATAAGTAGTGGAGCTGAGACTTGACCCCATCTCCAGAATCTAAGTCCAGTGCTCTTCCCCCGGCTGCCACATACCATGGCTGCAGCCCATACTTGTATGCTAGACCTCAAGGGGATGCCAGCCCTGCCCTTGGTTGTGTTCTCTTGGTTGGCTGGGCTGGCAGCTCCTCGAGAACCTGCCCTGGGTCTCATCTACCTGAGTCCCTGCACAGAGCAGCATGTCACAGCGGTTTCTTCTGGCTGGTACTTTGAGCATGTACTACACATCAGGCACATTGCTACGTGCTTTATAGGGATCATCTCATTTAACCCCTGGAATGCTGCAAGGTAGGTGCTATGATGCCCATCTGAGAGAACTGAGGCTCAGAGAAGTGAAATGACTTGCCCTAGGTCACATAGCTCATGTCCATGCTATACTTTTTTTTTTAAGATTTTATTTCTCCCCACTCCCTCGTTGTTTGCACTTGCTGTGTCTGTTTATCTTCCTGAGGCACCAGGAACCGAACCCAAGACCTCCGATGTGGGAGGGAGGAGACTAATCACTTGAGCCACCTCTGTTCCCTGCTTTTGTTGTGTCTCTCATTATGTCCTTCTTCTTGTATCTCCTGTTGTGTCATCTTGTTGTTTCAGCTTGTCACGCCTGCCTGTCACGTCAGCTCGCTGTCTTGCTCATTTTCTTTAGGAGGCACCAGGAACCTCTGCTCCCTGCTTTGTTGTGTCTCTCATTATGTCTTTCTTCTTCTTGTTTCTCTTGTTGCATCATCTTATTGCTTCAGCTTGCCGTGCCCACCCATCACGCCAGCTCACTGTCTTCTTTAGAAGGCACCAGGAACCGAACCAGGGACCTCTCATGTGGTAGGCAGGAGCTCAGTCACTTGAGCTATATCTGCTTCCCTATGCTGCACTTTGACTCCAAAGCTTATGCTCTCAATCCCCCTTGTTCTACCTCCTGCAATGGAGGCAAGTGCTTAGGTATTGTTAGCTGAGTGAATTGAGGAACGTTAAAACATGACCACACATTACTTCACAGCAGGTGCTGCACAACCAGGCAAGCACGGTTTACTTACAGGGCCTGAGGTCTCTATGAGGATCCTTTGGTTAGGAAGGCTTCATGGAGGAGGTGCACTTGGTGTTAGGTTTTGAAGTATGGGTAGGACTTACAGAAGTGAAAATGAGAAGGGCACTCCAGGGCAAAGAAGGCACAGAAGTGGGAAAGCACGTGGTATATCCACTGCTGGGCATGGAGAGAATGCCTGAATCTGCCAGAGAGGGAATGGGGAGAACTCCAGCAGGGAGCCTGCCTGTTGCCTTTGGGGTGATGGGCAGATTTTGAGAGGCAGAAATGAGAGGGTGGGGAGGGCATCTCTGAGCCCACCCCCCCACCCCGTCCTCGCAGGTGTACATTATTGGCCACGTGCCCCCGGGATTCTTTGAGAAGACACGGAACAAGGCGTGGTTCTGGCAGGCTTTCAACGAGAGGTACCTGGAGATGGTCCGGAAGCACCATCGGGCCATCGCAGGGCAGTTCTTCGGTCACCACCATACCGACACCTTCCGGATGTTCTATGATGATGCAGGTACTCAGCCTGGGGAAGGGCTGCAAGCCCCACCTCCGTGTCTCTCTCTCACCAGCCTCTCTCAGTCCCACTCTATCTTCTGAAAGGTGCCCCCATCAGCGTCATGTTCCTTACACCTGGAGTCACTCCCTGGAAAACTACATTACCTGGAGTGGTCAACGGGGCCAACAATCCAGGCATCCGGGTGTTGGAATATGACCGAGCCACACTGAACTTGCAGGTCAGGAGCCCTGGGCCTGTGGGGGCGAGGGCAGGAGGGTGGAGAGGTACCTGAATGCATCACTGCCTCCCCTTTCTTTCTCAGCTTATCCAGCCACTACTCATTACTGAGCTTCAGAAGGTCAACTTACTTCTACCCTTCTAGAGCTCAGGTTTAGAACTCCGGAGCCACCTCTAAATCCTGCCTTCAAGTCAGGTCTATTCTTTCCCCAAATCTCCCTTTGCTCTGGGTCACTGCCATAAGACTCTCTGGCTCTAGCTCTGCCCTGCTGTAGCCCATATGCTAGGCACTACAGGAGGAATTAATCTTTCAAAAGCACTGCTTTCATCATGTCTTTTTCATGCTGAAAACTTCAGTGGCTCCCCAGTGCCCTCAGGGGTATCTCCTTGGCCTGTTTCAAGGCCTTTCACAGTCTGACCTCAGGCCTGCCTCTAGCTAGGCTCCAGCCACAGCAGGCCTCTAACACCAACCAGGATGTGCCTGGGACTGCTGAAATTGCAAAAGATATTTTTCCTTCATTTATTCAACAGAATGTAATAAGCTTCTGCCTTGTGCCAGGCCCTGTTCTAAGCTTAGGAGAATAAAGGGAATAAAACCAAAGTCACTGCTCTCTCTCCTGGATCTGACATTCTTATAGGAGGCCATCAAAAATAAATAAGTAAAATTAAGTTTGCCATGCAGAGAAGTGTTAAGGGGAAAACAAAGCAGGGGGAGGAGACAGGGCGGTGATGGGTAGGGGTGTGTGTGTGCTGGTTAGACAGAGCAGGGAAAGTATCAAATGTTACCGAGAGGGTGGCATGTGAGCAGATTTCTGAGTAAACTGAGGGAGCCTGGCGAAGGGAAGAGCAAGTCAAAGGCCCTGGGTGGGACTGTGCAGCTGGAGTGGAAGGGCAGGGCAGAGCCGGAGGGGACAAGGTCAGGTCAGATAGGCCATGATGAGAATTCTGGATTTGGAGGGGCTGGGGCAGAAACTGACATACAATTTTATATTAATAAAATCACTGTGTCTGCTGTGCAGAGTACAGACTGTTGGGGTGTGTGTGTGGGCAAGGGCATAAGCGGGGAGCAGTTGGGGTTACTACATAACCAGCTGAGAGATGGTGGCTTGGACCAGAGTGGGAGTGGTGGGGTGTGGAGAAGTGTCATATTCTGGGTGTCTTTTGAAGGCAGAACAGACAGGATTTGCTGGTGGATTGGGTGTGGGGTGTGAGAGAAAGAGAGGAGTTGGTGAAGACTCCAAGGTTTTTGGCCTGAGCAACTGGAAGGATGAGGATGATGTTTACTGTGATGGGCCGACTGTAGGAAGAATGGGCTTTGGAACTGGCAACTTTGAGATTTCTAAATGGCATCTGAGTGAAAATGCTGATGGAAGAGGTAACTGGGTGCTGCAGATGGAGTGCCAGGAAGAAGCAGGTACAGAGATTTCATTTGGGAGCTGAGAGCCTCTAGAGAACATTTAAAGGGAGGGACTGGATGAGATAAGGTAGGTCCTTGATTCTAGGGAGTAAATGTAGGTAAAAAAGGGACCTGAGGATTTTTAAGGGTGTGGGCTGTTGTCTACATGGATCTGAGAAAGGGGAACCGCCTTTGCCCTACATCCTTCTCCTGGGTTTGAATCTTGGCTCTCCAATCATGAGTTGTTTGACTTCTTTGTGCCACAGTTGCTTCGTAAGTAAAATGGGAATGGCAATACCTACCTTAGAGAGTTAGGGAGAGGACTAAATGAAATCATGTAACATGCCTGGCACACAGTTGCCTGCCATGCACTGCTGTTCCTCCTTCCCCAACTCTAGTCCACAAATTTGAAGCAGGTCTACACATGTAATTGGAAAGTGTTGGGGAAAAAGGCCCTTCCAGATTCTAGTCCTAAAGATGGACCTGAGTCCTAGGAGGTTGGGGTGTGCGGGGAGGGTATCTCAAGCTTTCATCAACTACAGTTCTACAACCTAACCTCTCTCAGCCAGACAGGTCACTTTGCCCATGGTTTATCCCATACGTTTTTTTTTTTTTTTTTTAATTTTAAAAGATTTTATTTATTTATTTATTATTCCCCCTTGCTGCTTGTGCTTGCTGTGTCCATTTACTGTGCGTTTTTCTGTATCTGCTTGTCTCCCTTTGTTGGGTCGTCCTGCTGCGTCAGCTCACCGCGCTGCGCCGGCTGGCTTGCCTTCACCAGGGGGCCCCGGGAATCAAACCCGGGCCTCCCATGTGGTAAACGGGAGCCCTATCGGTTGAGCCACATCTGCTTCCCTATCCCATACCTTTTATGTTGCTTTTTATCCATTCATCCACAAATAT
The DNA here is from genome assembly GCA_026826555.1 of Tolypeutes matacus. Classification (NCBI taxonomy): domain Eukaryota; kingdom Metazoa; phylum Chordata; class Mammalia; order Cingulata; family Chlamyphoridae; genus Tolypeutes; species Tolypeutes matacus. Next base: position 21,527,734 of record JAKSZT010053883.1, read on the forward strand.
TTACTGAGCATCTTATACGTGTTCAGGAGCTTAGTGGGGCAAAAAAATGCAGAAGCCTTGGGGTCAACAACCTGGATTCCAATCCCACCCCTGCCACTTAGCAGCTGTAGGACCCTGGCCAAGTGAACTAACCTCCTTAGGCCTCCGATTCCTCATCTGAGGGGGTAATAAGTGCAGTTTCCTCTTTGGTTCAACCAGAAGCTGTGTGCCAAGCATGCCTGATAAATGATCAATAACTAAAAGCCCTCATTATCACGGCTATAAAGAATCTGGGTCCTCTATACTTTTTATGTAACACTTATGTAATCTAAGTATCTTAAAAAAAAGTATATATATTAAAAAAAAAAAGAATCTGGGGGTAAATGCGAGGTGCAGGATGGGGAGGGGGTCCTGGGCAGCTGCTCATGGCGGGCCCGCCCGCACCCCTTCCTCAGGACATGGTGACCTACTTCGTGAACCTGAGCCAGGCAAACGAGCTGGGGATGCCGCGCTGGGAGCTCGAGTACCGGCTGACCAAGGCCTACGAGGTGCCCGACGCGGGCGCCCGCTCCATGCAAGCTGCGCTGGGCCGCATCGCCCGCGACCAGGGCGCGCTGCAGCGCTACTACGTCTACAACTCGGTCAGCTACGACGCGCGGGCCTGCGACGAGGCCTGCCGCGCCGAGCACGTGTGCGCGCTGCGAGAGGTGGCCTTCGACGCGTACGCCGCCTGCCTGCGCGCCCCCGGCGCCGCGCCCGCGCCCCGGCTCGCGCTGCTGCTCGCCGCGCTGCTGGGCGTGCGCGCGCTGCTGGCGCCGTGACCTGGGCGCCGCCCGCCCTTCCTGCTGTAAACCTCTGGCGACGACGGCGCGGTGCGCGCGGGACGTTTCCTCGCTTTCCCGCGCCTCCGCAGAGCCGACGGGACAGTCAGCTGAGGCGAACACGCCCTGAAGACCCCCCCCCCGGAGAACATTTCCTTTAAGTTTCATGCTTTAAATAACAAACAAACAAAAAACAATGCTCGCCGTGCATCTTTTTTTCTGTGCGCTATTCCTTTAACCCTTACGTCTTGTCTGAAGTAACTCCGCAGTTACTGAGCGCGTCCCGAAAAGCAGAGTAAAAGGAGCCCAGGAAGCCACGCCTCGCTGAGCCTGTGTCCTTGGTGTATCCCCTGGACAGGGCCCGAGCGCGGGGCACGCTTAGTTTGCAAAGTCCCGCAATTAGAGATCAGAATATGCCTTTTTGTTTGTTGTTTTACTTTCTCCAACAGCACGTCTGTTAGAGGCGTCGCGCTTCTAGGCCGGCCTCTTGGGCCTCCAGAGGCTTCAGATGTAAAACGAGGCGGCTGGAAGCCTGCTGCGAGGAGGGTTCAGCGGCTCCGACCGTCGCCTTCGGACCTAGCGGCTCTGGGGGCGCGCTCAGCCGGGCTGCGGGGCGGGGGAGTGTCGGCGGGCAGGGTTCAGGGACCGTGAGCACCCCCGCGGCGGGGTCCGCGGCCTCGCCCCTCCCCGGACGGGGCGGGACGGGGAAGTCCCGCCCAGCAGGCCCTGTCCTGGGCGGCCCCGAGGGCCGCGCCCGCCTGCTTCCTGCCCGGGCGACCCGGTGCCTCTAGAGCCGGGCCGAGCGGCTGCGGCCGAGGAGGAGGAGGAGGAGGAGGAGGAGGAGGAGGAGGAGGAGGAGGTGGGGGAGAGCCGGCGGGCCATGCCCTGGCCGTTACGCACCACCCTGCTTCGGGACCTGGTCCTGGGCGTACTGGGCGCCGCCGCCTTCTTGCTCGACCTGGGCGCTGACCTGTGGGCCGTGGTCCAGTACGTGATCAGGGGCCGCTACCTGTGGGCCGCCCTGGTGCTGGCGCTGCTGGGCCTCGCCTCGGTCGCGCTGCAGGCTTTCAGCTGGCTCTGGCGGCGCGCCGACCCCGCCGACCTGCACCGGTCGCAGCCCTCCGGCCGCTGTCTGGCGCTGCTGCATCTCCTACAGCTGGGCTACCCGTACAGGTGAGCGCCCCGCCTTGGGGAAGGCGGAGGGACGAGAGTCTAGCGGGCACCTCCTGCAGCTGGGCTACTAGCACAGGTGAGAGCCCTGACCCCGGGAAGGGGGTTGGGGAGGAGGGGACCAGGACCTCTACTTACAGGTGTGCACCACCCCCTTCCCCTTAAGGGAAGAGAACGCCTGCTGAAAGCCCTCGGCGTTCATCAGCTCGACCCATTACTGTGCGTGAAGAAACTGAGGCCCAGAAAAGAAAGTGCCCTTGGGTTTTGGAGTCAGACCTCCGGGTCAGTTCTGGCTTGACCTTATTCCTGCATCTCCCTGAGCCTCCCTAAAAAGAAGGTAGAGATCGAGAGAGAGGTCTGGCAGGAGGCCTGAGTGAGAAAAAGAATGGAAAAGTGCCTGGCTCAGTGCTTGGCACCTGGTCGAGTCTATTGTAAATGGCAGAGACTTGCAGTCTGGTTCAAAGTTGTGAGTGAGGCCTTGGACAAGTCATTCTACCTGTCCAGGTCTCAGTTTACTCATTGTTCCAGTGGGGAACAATGTGTTGTGAGGATTAAATGAAGTGAGGCCTGCGATTGCCCTGGCATAGAGTAAGTATTCAATAAATGTCAGCAGCGCCCTGATGACTTGGGTCACCCAGAGCAGTGCTTGTCCCCTCACAGCGGGTCGCCTCTCACCCTTGTCTCCCACTGAGGAAAGAACACATCCCCCTGAACGTTGCTTCTAGACTGAGCAAGAGGGCAGACATGGGGTCTGACTTATTTTTGTCCCTGGAGCCAGTGAGGGCTGGGTCTTGGAGGATGCATGTGGTTCGTCCTCCTTTTCAGAGCTGGCAGGGTCCTGTAGAGATGAGGAAACTGACACCAAGGAGATGGAGCCAGGACACACATTGTGTGTGTCTAGGTTGGGATGGGGTGGCTGGAGCCAGGATTCCCTCTTGAATCCATTTTGACAGACTACCAATCTGGCCTTGGCAAAGCCGTGTGGAGTCTCCAGGAGTAGGTGGGAGGAGCTTTGAATGTTGCCATTTTGCCTGAGGGACCCAACTGGCATCAATAAAACCCCAGTTATTAGAGTTCTGGGCAGACCTTGACTGGCCCTGAATCCTTAACTATATCGTGCATCTTCTCTTTCTGCTGAGCATGAATTAGACAGACTGTTCTGCACTTTTAGTTTTGAAAGCATGGTCTCTGAGAACCAGAGGCAGAGGCTCCTGCCTGGAGGGAGACCCTTAACCCAGCCCTGCCCGGCTGCTCCCTCAGTGCATTGTCAGGTCTCCAGGGAAGGTGACAGCAAATGTCTGATGAATGAATTCATGAGGGATTGGGCTCACTTCCCAAAAGCCACAAATTCTGATCCGTTCTGGGTGGGGGAGTTCTTGGTACATCTTCTACTCTCCCTTCATGCCAGTGGGTTGCCCAGGCCTGTCTGTCCAGCCTCTGCACTCTCTCTGAACTTTACCTTGATTTCCATGCCCATCACTCTGGGGCCAGACCCTCACCCTTGCACCCTGCATTAAGCAGCCTCTTAAATGGGATCCCTGCTTCAGATCTAACCCCTCCATCCGTTCCTCCTCTCTGCAGCCAAGGTGCTCTTTCTAAAGCACAATCTGACCTGTCTCAGAAGCTCTCAATGGCTTCCACTGCTGACAATACATGCTAAAATTTACAAAGAATCTTCGTCGACTTTGTAGCATGCCTTTCCAATGTAGACAGCCTTGGGTCTAAGTATAAATCTTGATTCTACTGCCTTTTTTTTTTTTTTTTTTAAAGGTACTGGGGCCAGGGATTGAACCCGGGACCTTGTATGTGGGAAGCCAGTGCTCAACCCTGAGCTACTGTGGCTACCCTTTTTAGCTTTTTTTTTTTTTTTTTAAAGATTTTATTTATTTATTCATTTATCCCCCCCCTTGCTGCCCGCGCTCGCCGGGTCAGCCAACCACGCCGTGCGGGCGGGCTTGCCTTCACCAGGAGGCCCCGGGAACCGAACCCGGGGCCTCCCATATGGTAAACGGGAGCCCCGCTGATTGAGCCACAGCCGCTTCCCCCTTTTTAGCTTTTTGATCTCTGTTTCCCCATCTGTAAAATGGGGTTGTTGTGAGGAGTAAATAAGGTTTGTAATGAGTTTGAGGCAGTAGTAGTTGTATTTATCCCCATTTTCCAGATGAGGACATCAATTCAGTGAGATGAAGTCATTGTCCAGGGCCTCGCAGCGTGTGGATAAAACAGGACTAGGATTGGAGCCTGTGTCCACCAGCTGGGTAGGGGAAGGAGGAATGCTACAGGACACTAACCTGGCCCTCCTGGCATGTGTGTGTGCTGCCTAGGTGCGTGCAGGGGCTGCAGCAGGGGCTGTTGGTGTTGCAGCAGGAAGTGCCCTCCGAGTTTGACTTGGCCTATGCCGACTTCCTCTCGCTGGACATCAGCATGCTGCGGCTCTTTGAGACCTTCTTGGAGACGACGCCACAGCTCACGTTGGTGCTGGCCATCGTGTTGCAGAGCGGCCGGGCCGAGCACTACCAATGTGAGTGATGGGGCCATGGCCCCCTTTTACGACTTGGGAAAGTTTTCCTCCAATATCAGAAATGTTTCATTCTTTTAAAAAGTCTACTTGGAAAATAAGAGAACGTGGGAACCCAGCTAGATTTGGGTTCAGATTCAAAGTCACTCTTGGTATGATTTTGGACAGACGTCTCAACCTATGTTTGTCTCACCTATAAAACGGACATAATAAATGCTTCTTCCTCACAGGGTTGATGGAAGGATTACATTAGATAATGCATGTAAAGCACAGTGCCTGGTGCATAATTGGTAATTTTTACTATTTTGAAGATAACAGACTGTCAGGTGCTTGACACTAGGCAATGTGGTAGTACTAAACATTTATTAAACACCCTCATACACAAGTTTTTTATTGAGTACCTCTTCTGTGCCAGTCGCTATGCTAGGGACACATTAAACAAGATGAACGCTGCCCCTGCCCTGCCAGGAAGATGGACAATAAGTAAAACAAGTAGTTACAGTAAAGTATGTCGAGTGATCCGAAAGGGGGGAGGCAGGTGCAGAGACTGGCAGGGCCCCATAAACCACGGGGGAGAAGTTTGTACAGTGATGAGCTTTGGAAATGTTTTTGCCCATAAAAGAGAAGTGACTCGCCCAAGGTCACAGACCCAGCTAGTGGCCAGCTAGGACTCTACCTCATGTGTGATTAAGGGTGCAGGGCCTCCCCTTTGCCTTTTCACCATCACCACCCACCTCAAGGCCCTTCTGTAAATGTCCCAAGGAGCCTGGTGCCCAATCTGCCATCACTCACTATGTTACCCAGGGAAACTCTTCTCTCTCTGGCCTCAGTTTCCATGGCTGTACAAGATAGATATTGGGGTCTATATCCAAGGGCCTGTAACAATAATTGTAAAAACAGTAATAGCAGCTGACATGATTGAAGGAGGCAGCCGGGCAAAGTGCTTTGCAAGTCATCCATTCACAACAGTTCTGTTAAGTTGATGCTGTGTTATCTTCATTTTACACATAAGAAAAGAGCTGCAGAAAGGTGAAGTGCCTTGCCCTGGGTCACACAGCACTCACTGGGCACATATTTTTGTTTTCGTCCATTTGAGGGACCAGGGCAAGTGGAGATGGTCTGCACTGTGTGTGTGTGTGTGTGTGTGTGTTGTGGGGTAAGAGAGATTTTGCCAACTTATTATTTAACCGTCATCAGCGACTATCATGTGCCAGGTATTGCAGGCAGCCCTGGGGATCCCAGGTGAGCAGGATCTGTTTCCTACCCTCAAGGAGCACAGAAATGGGTAATTACTGTGCGATAAGGTTCACCTGGAAGTGGGTGGATGTTACAGGGCCACCTGGCACAGCCTGAGTGGGTGCAGTGCGGTGGGGTGAGGATGGATGGCTAGGGGATATTCAAGCTGGGGCATGAATGTAGGTGAGTAGGAGCAGGCTGGGGGACGTGGGACATGTGCTCTTGGTTGACCTCACAGCACGGTCAGAGAATGCGGTGTGCTGGACAAACTGGAAGACCACCAGTCCTGCCGAGACCTTGAATGTGGAATAGTTAGAATGGGCAGTGGCCATAGATCTGGTCCAGGCTGACAGTGCATTCCTGGCACATAATAGGTTCCCAGTAAACAGCTGTTAAATGACTGGGGCGGTGGGGGGGGGGGGAGGAGGAGAAGGGACAGGAAGGGAGCATTGTAGAGACATTCCAGAGCCTTCTCCATCCTTCCCTGGAGGCCTTGGTGCCTCTAGTCCAGGGTAGGGAACTAAGATAGGCTCCCCCAGTCTACTTCTGGATATTGGACAGTCGAGACCAGGGGCCAGTCTGAGTGGGAGGGGGGAAGTGAGGGGACATCTGGTCAGCAGCCAGAGGCCCAGTTACCTCCCATGGGATTTCCTGCCTCCCTTTCTGAGTCTGAGAAAGGGGAACTAGCATTGCTGATTCTCAGACCCATGAAAGACTTGGACTCTTCCAGGAAAGGAAGGTTACAGGGCTCTAGAAGATCTCAAGGTATAGCAAGGCCCAGGGAAGCCAAATGCTGCTGGGTGACTTTTTACAACTCACAGACCCTCTCATCCTTGAGTAATGTTACTATAATAGCACCTGAAAAGTAAAATCATAGTGGTGAAAGGCAGATGCCACATTTGAATGCCAGCTGTTTTTTTTTTTTAAAAAACCAGTTGTGTGAATTTATTTCATGTTCTCCAGCTGCAGTTTTTCCTTCAACAAAACTGGAGGGGGGTTATCTCATACCTTCTGCCCCCACTGTACTTGCGAGCTCCAGGGAGTGCCATGCAGGCTGCTCACAGGGCTCACCTATTTTCTCTTACTCTTCGTAGGGGTTGGCATCTGCACGTCCTTCCTGGCCATCTCGTGGGCGCTGCTTGACTATCACCGGGCCTTGCGTTCCTGCCTCCCCTCCAAACCCCGCCTGGGGCTGGGTTCCTCCATCATCTACTTCCTGTGGAACCTGCTGCTGCTGTGGCCCCGAGTCCTGGCCGTGGCCCTGTTCTCTGCCCTCTTCCCCCGCTATGTGGCCCTGCACTTCCTGGGCCTGTGGCTGGTGCTGCTGCTCTGGGTCTGGCTTCAGGGCACGGACTTTATGCCTGGTCCCTGCTCCGAGTGGCTGTACCGGGCAACAGTGGCCACCATCCTCTATTTCTCATGGTTCAACGTGGCTGAGGGCCACACCCGAGGTCGGGCCATCATCCACCTGGTGTTCCTCCTGAGCGACAGCGGACTCCTGGTGGCCACCTGGGTGACTCATAGTGCCTGGCTTCCTGGTGGGATCCCATTACAGGTGTTGCTTCCTGTGGGAGGCGTCTGCTTCCTTTTAGGTCTGGTTTTGAGGCTTATCTACTATCGCTGGCTTCACCCTAGCTGCCGCTGGAAGCCTGACCAGGTGGACGGAGCTCAGGGCCTTCTCTCCCTCAAGTGGTGTCAGAACAGACGCATGACCCAGTTGGCTCAGAATTTTTTCCCCAAGGTTCATGATGAGGCTTCATCAGAGAAGGGAGAGGTGAATGGGGTCCTTTGAGTCAGGGTCAGGAACAGATGTGCAGTGATTTAATTGGTATAAGGCGGGAGAAGAGAAGCTAATTATGCTGCTACAGGCCTTGATTCACTCAACAAGTGCTTAATGCCAGATCTGTGCTGGGCACTGAAGATCAGAGTTGAGTAAGACATAGGCCTGCCTTCAAGGAGTTCACAATGTGAATAAGAGGAGAAGGCCTGGGCCCTGGAGGATCAAGGGCCCTCAAGTATATGCAAGACACTGGGAGGAAAGGAAGCCCTCTTCCCCCTGCCCATCTCTCCCAACCAATATGGCTGGTGGCCCCAAAGCTTCCCATCCATGTTGTTTTCACCTCTGGCCACGAGGTGCAGTCCTACCCCTTGGTTCCTCTATCCTGAGCTAAAAGGCTCCTATACTTCTAGGATGTATTTTTGAGAATTCATCCTCCCCTGTCCCTACCCCATTTATTCAGTTCACTCAACAAATTATTAACTGAGAGTCTTTTCCATGCCAGGAACATCATTCTAGTATTGGAATCTGGAACAATGTCAGCTGCCAGCTTAGCTTCATCCCCTACCCTCTCCAACTACTCCTGGATAGGCTCTCAAATGCTGTATGACTAATCCAGGGATACCCAATTCTGGCTGGCCCCTGCAAGCCCCTCCAGGGTCTTAGTGCATCTGGACTAACCTCTGTTCCTGCTCTCAAGGGGCTACCTTCCAACCAAGTACCCACGAACCTGTGGCCTGGGCCATGGCTCAGCCCTGTGAGGACTGTTTTATTCTTTAGCCAGTGTACCTCCTACCTCAGAGTCTACAACCTCTCAGAGAGGGGAAGAGAATACATGTGCCTATGTGTCTCTGCAATGAGAGAGATGTTTTTAACAGTATTATCAGGCTATTATTAAAACCTAACAAAATCCTCTAATCTCGTCTGTGTCATTAAATGAAATCTAGAGGTCAAAGCCTCCTGGAAAGAAGAGATCAGCAACACAAAATCCACCCCTCAAAATTGGCAAAGGCCTCTGGGACCAGAGACAGAGTGGGCTGGCTTAGATAAAACTTCCAAACCTTGTTTTCCAAGTTTCAGGAGCTACTGACTGAGCACGGGGTCATTCATTCAACTGGACATCAGAACCCCGATCTTAACTACCAGCTCTACTGCTGGGCCTGGCAGGAATATCCACAAACACTTCTAGTATCAGGAAATGTACATGAGAGCCCAGATGAAGAAAGGTCTTTTTGTTGGGAGCTTAGCGTGGGGGTCTAGTAATGAAGTGACTTATGGGAGGTAGATGTGGGCAATGGTGCTGGGGAAGTAGAACCTTGTGCTGCTCTGGGATGTCTATGGTTTGTTTAAAATTTGGGACTTTTTGGTTCGGGCTTCCTTGGGGCTTGGGGAAGGCATCTTATAACCCTCATAGAGGGTGCAATCTTTTGGCATCTACACATATGGAAGAGGTTTTCCGGGTCCATGGGACCCTCACTTTTACGGGTTTGGAGACAAGGAAGCCCTCCCTGAGAAACTGCTGTGTCCTAAGAAGATGAGAGAAGGGATCCACACAGAAGGGCTTTATCTGAGACTGAGTCAGCAGTAACTGTGGGGTGGGGCACGTAAATGTGATGAGAAAGAGCTAAACCTGGAAAGCCCTACAGGCATCGAGGGGCGTTGAGTTGGTATGAGGGAAGGAATGTTGCAGGCCATCTGTTCCTCTGAGAGCAGTAACTCATTGGATGAAAGAGGCACTAGGTTAGCAAACCATATACTTAACGTAATGCTTAAAAAATATTAATACTCATTATCCTGGGGGGCAAAAAAAAAAAGGCAGAAAGAATCTTGGGGATCATCCAGTCTAGTGATTTCTAGACTTTGAAATGTCATGGACCAGTAAAATGGCCAACATGGTTGCCAACTTAATTTTTTTTTTTTTTTTGAGGTACCAGGGGCCAGGGACTGAACCTGGGACCCTGTATGTGGGAAGCTGGTGCTCAACCACTGAGCCATACTGGCTTCTCTGAGTTGGTTTTTTTGTTTGTTTTGCTCGTTTTTTTTTTCCCAGGAGGCTCCAGGAACCAAACCCGGGACCTCCCCATGTGGAAGGTGAGTGCTCAACTGCTTGAGACAACTCTGCTCCGCCAACTTAATTTTAATTAAAAAATGGCAGTAAAAACCACCATCATCTATTATCTCCATTATCTCATAAAAGAGAGGACATAATCTCAGAATAAAGAACCATTAGAAATTTCCCTTAAAGGTGCCCATCAAGAATTTTTTAAATGCCAAGAGACTTGTTTATGAAGAATAACAAAGCCTTAAAAACACTAATTTCTTGCCACCAAAATGTTTTTTAGAGAAATGTGCAGATATACTAACTGTAGGGAAAGACAGATGTTTAATTAGTCTTTGGACTTAAAAAGCAGTCAATATCTACTATTTGTACTTATGAACAAGTAAGGATCTAGCAACTAACAGGTTTGTTTTAACAACAGTGGGGTTCAAAATGCACACCTTGTGAAATGATATAACAACTACAGTACCCCTTCTTTTATGGGGGAATTAATTTGAAAAAAAAAAAAATGCACCTGATAGCCTGATATGGTACTTGGAAGCTAAAACCGAATTCTAATCTACTTCACTGGAATAAAAGGCAAAAGGATTCCTGAAAGACTAGACTGTTTTTCAGACCAGTGGGGGACAGTCAGAAATCTGAAGAAATCAAATGAGGAAAAGTAGTTGGTGTGACGTAAAATGAGGTAAAATCAAACGAGATTTGATAGGTTTATTGCCTTTGTGTTAAAGCTCAGTATAATATGGTATTGATTTTTCTCTTTAATAATTAAATTTCAGCACATCTGACAATAAATGAAATCTCTTTTCATGCTAGTCCTAAACTTTTCAAAGCAATGTATTTTAGAAACAAGAAATAAACTCTCCTTTGCTATTCCTTTTATTTTTCCATGTACATTTGTCTATACCAAATGATTTGTTTTTTGTTTTTACATTTTTGGTGAAACTAATGGCCCAGTTATTGAAAGGGTGCCAGCTTTCTAATTAACTCTTCGGAATTTTTATGAAGCCGTACTAAGCTGGGTGACTGGGCTAATCTTATTCAGAAAAGACACAGGAACAAATTATATAGAAAATTAAAACTTTATTTTTCAAGTTTATAAGATAATTCCCATTACATATAACATTATGGTCAAGGATTCTACAGCCACAAATGCTGCTGTCACATAAATATATCCAATCCAAGCAATGCCTTTTCCTGCTAAAAGAGGCATCTGAAGTCCAGAGGGAGAGACATGGGTTGAGCAGAAGTCGTCCTTAATGGGATGGCTCTACTCAGTGCATTAGGAACCAGCCTAGGAGCCTTGCTTGAGCTGTCTGATTCAGAGGAGAGGGAAGGACAGGTGTCAGAACTAGATTTTCTCTCCTGTTTAAGATATCTCAGAAACTCAGAGTTCAGATTTGGCTTCTACAGTGTGACTATCTGGGGAGTTCCAACTTTTGGATGAAAAAGGAAACCAATTTAATGGTAAGAAATAGAAGCTTGCTTAAGAAGGGCCCTAACTGGCCTCTTCTGGAGGAGTGAGGAGTGAGAGGAAGTCCCCAAGCTTACTACCCCTTGGTCTCGACCATTGCTCGCTTAGAGAGGAATGATGTGGCTCTGCAGCTGTACTCCTCTCCCCCGTGGTTCAGTGGCACTTGTACCCATTCAAGGTAGTGAACATCTAAAGCTCCTTATGCTGTAGCTGGAGTTTGCCAGTTTCTACCTGGAGCTTTAAAGCTGAGTTTGCGTAAAATGTGAACAAGCTGTGGCACAAGTTGTCTGGGACACTAGCTTTGCCCCCTAACTTGCAGAAGACAGGAACACCCAAAACCAAATAAAAGCCCAAAGAGGCATCTAAATCTGGAGCAGGTGCCCATTCTCCTGGACATTACCAGCTGCCCTAGGGACACAGGACAGGGTGATGCTAAGGCACAGTCAGTTTTACATTCGAAAGTCAAGCCACCTCTTAAACCCAGAACATACCTGACAACCGAAGATGCCCTATTAGAGACAGCCCTCACCATGAAATGTGCAGAAACCACAGTGCCCAGATGGAGGAAGGACTCATCATTTGGCTAATTTCATAGGTAATGTTTCTAGTATAAAGGGCTTTTCCCCCTTAAGGAAAAGACCCACAGTATCCTTTGACCCTCAGCTTCCAATGTTGCCACCCACTTATTTTCCTTTCTACATTTGTGCTGGGGAGACTTAGGGGTGCAGGTGAGCAGAGAAGACAGGAAAAGAAGAGCATTGTGTTTTCCTGGACAATTCATTTTGGCAAAGAAGAGCCAGGAAGCTCCTATCTGCTGTCTGTCCTCTTAATGAAAATGGCAGCAACCAGAAAAGAACAGCGGGTGCTCTGCTGAGAGCCTCCTCACCTCTATCGGCCAAGTTCAAGTCCCTTTTGGAAACAGGTAGGCTGGACAGTCAGGGCAAGAGGGAAAAAAAGGTCATTGAAAAAGGAGTCCAAGTCACACTCTAGGAATAAAGGGTTTTTCTGCTGGGTGGGGGAGAGAAGACTGTTTGTGTAGCTGTGTGCATGATAGGTGTACTGCTCTGCAGCCTCACAAGCCCAGAGCAGAGCACCAACAGGATGGCATATGTTTAGGGCAAGAAACTAATAGCCATATTGCTAGTAGGAGGAGGGACTGAGGCCTGGAAGACCCATCTTAGAGCTTTCTAAGATCAACTGTCAAGTGAAACAGATCAGCACCTGGGCAGTTATGCTGAATACAGTCCAATGGAATGTCTGCCTCAGACACCATCTCCCTCTTCCCAATCCTACATGGAAATAAGTAATGGGGCACCGATTTTAGCTCCTCTCGAAAACCCACTCCCTAAAATTTTGAGTCATGAAGGACTTTCTCAATGAGTTCTGAAGGAATGTGTATACCAGCCCTTCTTTGCTGCTACCTGGACAACTTGACATTGAAAGGTGTCTGACCTCTTTGTTCTGCAACATCTCTAGAAGTGGACAGGCAGAATTTCTGGTGACAAGCAAGTATAGCTGGGGTTGGTGAAGGGTGCCTCCCACTGAAGACCCAGATTGCATCTCTCTGAGGTGCAGAGAGTCAACTCTATTTGCACAGACTGGGAGACAATGAACTGCCTCAGCTATAGGGAAGTTTATCCTGCCTGAGAAGATATCCAGGTTAGTCTTGGAGGGATGAAACATCCAAGAACAGAGCTGTACCTGGGAGTCTACCATCCTTCTCAGAGGTCAGGCTGAGAGCTGCCCTTGCATTTGGTCCAGGTTTAAGATTTTAGGCATGGGGTAAGGGGGTCCAGTACCCTCATTTAAAATCAGGAAAGTCTTTTTGACCTTCTGGTTTCCCATTTTAGAATGGGATTTGAGAAGCTGGAAGAGTATTCTACGGGAAAATTGGATTTTGATCAAAACAATTTGTTCTTCAGTTTCAGGCAGAGAGCTGGGTAAATATATGCTCAGGATATACTTCACAGGGCTTGAGGGCTTCAAAGGAAGTCAAATGCATTGGCAGTTTTGGCCAAAATGTAGTTGTGAGCCTAGTTGTGGACTTGGGTTTGATTTCTTGGGTCCAATGTCCAAGATTGGCCAGAGCTGCATAGAGGTGGCTGTATGGTGCAAAGGGCAGAAAAGGGGCAACAGCCTAGTATTTGATGACTAAGAAGGAACAGAAGGCTGTAGGGGTGAGCATCTGTTGAGGAAGGGTGCGTCTCTGAGGGAGGAAAATGTGGACTCAAAAGCCAGAGGGAATTTTCTTCAAATGTTGAAATGCATAAGGAGCCTTAGTTCCTTCTGTCCAGTTTGGAGGCTAAGCCTCCTAGGTCATAGTCTTTGAATAAAAGAGCCAAGTTGAAGGCTTAGAATTTACTAAGAGAAGGAGGCTCTAGGGTTGTGTCATTTAGTTAAAGGAGAAGAGAGACTGGAAAAGGGACCAAGGTTTCTAGGATGGGAAATGCCAAAGTCTAAAGTTAATCAGTGTCCAGTGCCCCAAAGTTCAGCAAACTAGGAGATGGAAGAACGAGAAGGGAACCATCCTAGATAGCAGACCACCGAAGCAGCTAAAGAGGTGCTACTGTCACAGAGAGGTATTTTAGATATTTCAATTACTATTTTCCAAAGTAACTTTACATACCCCTTCCTTGCTAGAAAAAGAGAGGGGGAAAATCTGTTTCAGAGACCAGATCCTTACTTACAAAAATAACATATACATTCACTGGGATTAAGTTCTACAGCTAGGGAGATTATAAAGACTGCAAGAGATGTTATTATAAAAATTTGCTGCAATTATCCTATCACAAGTCAATAGCAGTTCTTAATCTTGTCATGGATAAGAGCACAACTCTGCCCCAAGAATTTCCTTTCCTTTGTCTTCATTTTTTGAAACAAAACAAAACAGAATAAAACCCAGAAGAATTAAAGCACTGTAGCTGCATAAGTATATTGTTCTCTCTATCCAACTGTCTCCTGCTTTTGTATGAGGATGAACAGGGGCTGTGGCCCATTCTTAGCAAAAACAAGCTTTGTTCCTTGCAGGTGTTGGTTCTGACTGTGTTCTCACCAGCATTCCATGAGAATGAGAGAGTTCCCAGTTGGTTCCAGTCTCTAGCTTCCTTCGGGAGTGAAAAGGAGCTCATAGGGAAGGTTCCTCATTCTAGTTCTTAGAGAAAATCAAGCTCCAAAGCCTGGTGGAGGGATACTAGGTCTCCATGGTTTGTGATCCTCCAGAAAGGCATGTTGTGCTGGAAGAGAAAGGGAAGAGCTGTTATCCTGACTTCTTTTAGGGTCTTGTATTTACCCATACCCTTTGTAGCAGTTTGGCAGTTTGATATAGTTATGAATTCCAAAAATAGATACTGGATTATGTTTGTAAACTGGTCTGTTAATCTGGGCATGATTAAGTTATGATTAGGGGGAAGCGGCTGTGGCTCAATCGGTGGGGCTCCCGTTTGCCATATGGGAGGCCCCGGGTTTGGTTCCCGGGACCTCCTGGTGAAGGGAAGCCCGCCCGCACGGCGTGGTTAGCTGACCCAGGGAGAACAAGCAGCAAGGGGGGGATAAATGAATAATAAAAAAAAAAAAGTTATCATTAGGGCATTGACTGGGCCACCTCAGTAGGGTGTTGAGCCCCACCCCTTGGCGGGTGGGGTCTCAAAGATAAAAAGACATGGCAAAGGACAGAGTTGGAGCAGTTTTTGATGTTGGAGTTCTGATGCTAAGATTAATGCTGGAGCCCTGGGAAGTGAACACACAGAGGAGTTTGGTCGTGAGGAAAGAGAGAAGGTCCCAAGAAGAGGAACAATCTGTTTGCCTGATAGTTTACAGCTGGGCTTGTGGAGAGAGGCAAAGCCTAGAGAGCCTCATAGTCTACAGCTGACTTTGTAGAGATAGCAGAGGTGCTGAACCCGGATACAAGCAAGCCCTGGGAAGAGAGGAACCCAGGAAGCCTGAACCCTTGCAGATGTTGGCAGCCATCTTGCTCCAACACGTCGCAATGGACTTTGGTGAGGGAAGTATCTTATGCTTTATGGCCTGGTAACTGTGGACTTCTACCCCAAATAAATACCCTTTATAAAAACCAACCCCCTCACCTATACAGTCAACTGGTTTTTGACAAACCTACCAAGCCCATGTTGATGGGAAAAAACAGTCTCTTCAACAAATGGTGTTGGGAGAACTGGATATCTATAACCAAAAGAATGAAAGAGGACCCCTATCTCACCCCCTATACAAGAATCAACTCAAAATTGATCACAGATCTAAATATAAAAGCCAGGACCATAACACTACTAGAAGAAAATGTAGGGAAACATCTTCAAGACCTTGTAGTAGGTGGTGGTTTCTTGCACCTCACACCCAAAGCACGTGCAACAAAAGAAAAAGTAGATAAATGGGACCTCCTCAAAATTAAACACTTTTGCACCTCACAGGAATTTGTCAGAAGGGTGAAAAGGCAGCCAACTCAATGGGAAAAAATATTTGGAAATCACATATCTGATAATATCCAGGATATATAAAGAGATGTTACAACTCAACAATAAAAAGACAAATGACCCAATTAAAAAATGGGCCAAAGACTTGAATAGACATTTCTCCGAAGAAGAAATACAAATGGTAAAAAAACACATGAAGAAATGCTCAACATCACTCATGATTAGGGAAATGCAAATCAAAACTACAATGAGATATCATTTCATACCTATCAGAATGGCCACTATTAAAAAGACAGAGAACTACAAGTGTTGGAGAGGATGTGGAGAGATAGGAACACTTCTTCACTGTTGGTGGGACTGCAGGATGGTACAACCACTATGGAGGACTGTTTGGCAGTTCCTAAAGAAGTTGAATATAGACTTGCCATGTGACCCTGCAATACCACTACTGGGTATATACCCAGAAGAACTGAGAGCAGTGACACAAACAGACAGCTGCACACCGATGTTCATAGCCACATTATTCACCATTGCCAAAAGCTGGAAACAACCCAGGTGTCCATCAACAGATGAATGGATAAACAAACTGTGGTCTATTCACACGATGGAATATTATGCAGCTGTAAGAAGAAATGAAATCATAAAGCATATGGCAACATGGATGAACCTGGAGGACATTATGTTGAGTGAAGCAAGCCAGACACAAAAGGACAAATACTGTATGAATGCATTACTATGAACCAAATATATTGTGTAATATATTGTTTGATTAAAAAAAAAAAAAAATTACATGTATCCATTACATTTAATAGAGAAATGTATATATTTATTCATCTGTGTTTACTTTTTAGTTTTTAATTGTTTATGTTTTCAATTATTAAATGTACAAAATAAAGTTAAAAACAAACAAACAAACAAACAAACAAACAAAAAAAACCACTATGAGACCCACCTCAAAAAACAAACAACTGATTTCTGGTATTTTGCATCAGCACGCCTTTGGCTGACTAACACACCCCTCCTCCTCAGACCTCTCCCCAAGATACTTGGTAACCTTTTCTACCCCCACCCACCTCATAAGGCTGTAATAAGGGTCAAATAAGTTATACATATTATGACTTTGTATAACACAGGACATCTTAGAAATATGAAAGGGTTTTTATTAGATTTCAGCGGTAAATGAGCTCTCTTTTCATGAGAGAAATATCTGTTCTAGATCTATCTTTAGTATCAAATGAAATGACCCAGGCAAGAAATTAGTATTAATATTACATTTTCTTACAGATGGTCAATTTCCTGTAAGTTTAAGAACTACAAGGCCTAAACCTTGTCCAAGACCAAGAGGTAGAATGTACAAATCTGAAAAATAATAATCCCATTATATTATGAGGTCAGATTCATGTCCAGAGTACTGTGTGCCATTTGGAGGCTAAATTTTAAAGAGAGGTTTTAACAAACAAACAAACAACCCCAAAACAAAACAAAAACCAAAAACCAAAAAAGACCTGCAAGTGTTGGAAACCATTTTCTATGAAGTGGAAGATTAGCTTTATTGATCATCTTGTTCAAACTGATTCCAAGTTATCCAGAATTATTCTGGATAACTTTTGGCATGTAGCTCAGTATTTTGTTTTTCCCAAGCCAGCTGCTTACATATAATATTGAAAAGGCTATAAGACACAGAACTGGGAGCAGACTTGTTATGTCTTGCTCAGAGTGCCAGACTAGGACCAATATGTGAAAGTTACAGAGACAAATTTTAGTTCAATGTAAAGGGGAATGTTCTAAGTAGTTGGATGACCCTGCAATGGAACAGGCTATGTGGGAAGGAGGGTCCTCATCAAGGCTTCTGTCAGGAAAGGTACAGAAAAGATCCCTCGTGGGGTGGAGGTTGAGCTGGATAAAGCTCGAAGGCATGTTCCAATGGGTATATTTGAGAGTAGATGATTACAGGTACCAGCTTACAGACATAAATTCTGCAAATGACTTGAGTTGCTCTCTCCCACCCCACTCACTTCTTCTATAGGCTGAGAAGCACTGATGCCTATACCTATTAGTGTCTTACCAAACACACAAGTTAAAGTACTTTAGAATCAAAGATTCAGAGATAATATGTGAAAAAATAAAGGTCTTTGAACTGCTACATGAAGTGGCAAGTGAGAATAAAATGAGGTATTAATGCCAACTAATTACCAAGCTCAGAGTTCATTAACAGTTGCTAAAGATTTCCATGTTAACTGATGGAGGAAATAAGGACAGCTGGTCCTAGTTGAAACGCATGGCCTCCAAGTCTAGAGTTGATGGAAAAAAATAAACTGGGGTAGGGAGGGAAAGAACTCCTATAGATCCATTTAACTGATGAAAAAATTCAAGAGAAGATAGTAAATGGTCCAAAGTCACACAGCTGATATATGGCTGAGATGGGACTTGAACCTACCTGATTTTAGACTTCATAGCCAAGGCTCTTTCATCTACTGTTTCATGTATTAAAAAGGGATGAGATGGAGCCTACATAGGGATGGGGTTAAGTGAAGTCAGAATGATCTTTCCAGGGCTCAGAGGCAAGAAGGACTTTCTCTACAGAAACAACTCTCAATCAATTCTACTATTATTTTTGAGACTGAAGCCTAGAAAAGTCAGAATTTGCTTCGCCTTTTCGCAGTCAAGCCTGAAGCTTTTGAGAAGGAACTGTCCGCTAAGATGGGGGAGTGGGTGTAGCTCAGTGGTTGAGAGCCTGCTTTCCATGTATGAGGTCCCACCAGGTTCAACCCCCGGTACCGCCTCCAAAAAAAAAAGATGGAAGGTGGGGTCCACATCAGGTTTAATGGTCTTAATGATGGGGGTCTCTAGCAGAGTACAAAATTTTAAGATTTTTGAGTGGCAAGGGGAAGAAGAAAAGGGGGAATTCTAACAACTTAAAGGGAGAAGTCCTTTTGGGGGAAAAATGACTCTTTTTTAAAGAAAAATGGGAGAGGAAGAGAAAGAAGGAAAAACATTGTAAATGCACAGTAGATGGCTAAGACTTCTGACATCTACCATTTTTCTAACTGCGCCATGCACTCCCACATAGACTATTTTCTTTACCATGGTTACCTGTTTGGCTGCAATTTCTTCATCTCGTCCATCTCCAATCACTACATATGTGACTTTCTTTCCAAACCTCGACACAATTCTCTCAAAGCAGCTCTCTTTACCTGAAAGAAAAAGACATTTCCTATTAGGACATTTAATACTAAAGAAAAGGGCTGCTGCTAGGTTCACCTGCCTGTGTTTTGACAGACTAAGTGGCAGCTAATGTAGTGTTCTTGGTAAGGAGAAGAGGTGGAGCTAGAGATCCAGTACCCCCCCGCCCAAAGGATGTGAATCTGTGCCGTTAAAACAACTGGCTTGGGAAGCAGATGTGGCTCAAGCGACTGGGCTCCCATCTACCATCCAGGGTTCAATTTCTGGGGCCTCCTGGTGAAGGCAAGCTGGCCCACATGGCGAGCTGGACCACACGGAGTGCTGGCCCGTGCAGAAGTGCTGGCCCGAATGGGGAGCCGGTGCAGCAAGATGACACAACAAAAAGAGACACAGAGGATAGACAATAAGAGATGCAACAGACCAGGGAGCTGAGGTGGTGCAAGAGATTGAGTGGCTCTCTCCCACCCCAGAAAGTCCCAGGATGGGTTCCTGGTGCTACCTAAAGAGAAGACAAGCAGACACAGAAGAACACACAGCGAATGGACACAGAAAGCAGACAGCAAGCGCAAAAACAACTGGGTTGGGGGGGGGGGATAAATATTAAAACAAAACAACTGGCTTTCTAGGCATTGTGCTTTATGGTTCTTTTTTTTCCTCTTTCCCCTCCCCACCCCCTACCCCACTTGCTGTCTGTGTCCATTTGCTGGCTGATCTTCTGTGTCTGTTTCTTGCCTTCTCATTTTTTCTCCTCCAGGCTTCACCAGGATTTGATCCTAGGGACCTCCGATATGGGAGAGAGGCACCCTGTCACTTGCACCACCTCAGTTCCTGGTTTCTGGCGTGTCTCGCCTTTGACTCTCCCCTGCATCTCTCTTTTGTTGTGTCATCATCTTGCTGTATGGTTTGCTGCGTGGGCCTGGCTCGCCTGTTCGCCTTTTTACCAGGAGGCTCCGGGGATCGAACCTGGGTCCTCCCATATGGTAGACAGAAGCCCAATCAATTGAGCCACATCAGCCTCCGATCTGGTTCTTATTTTAACCTTTACATTGAGGGTGAAGTCCCTAAGATATAAGTGTGATGGAATTTCTATAAATGGGAAGATAATGGGCCTAGGCAGTGTGAGAACTTTGAACACTACCTCTCACTTTCACATCTCCTGCACTTTACTGCTTACAAGGCCCTGTTCAACTTATTCCTTCATTTAATTCTCAAAATAATCCAGTAAGATAGGTACCATATCCTGTTTTAACAATCAATATAGGTCTCAAAGGTTTAGTGACTTGACCCAGATTACAAACAAGCTAGTAGCTAAGCTAGAATTTAGAACTGGGCTCCCCACTCCAAGTCCAGACTCTGGTTATTGTGCCATGAAGAAAGGATGACTTTTGAGGGGAAAATGGTTTTAAGGTAGGAAAGAGAAGTATAATCATGAGGCCCCTATTTCTTGTTAGTAGTAATCAACAGTCAAACAGCTTTTTCTCTCCAATTCTTCATTTTCCAGAAACAGTCTGGGGATGGACCTTGTGTTTTTCAGAGGGGGAAGTGCCCCAAAGTAGAACCCAGACAAATGACTAATGAATACGGCAGCAATATTTAGCACATCCAGAATTTCCTCACTGCTTTGTAAATGCAACTGAAATATTGCATCACTGAAATTGACCTTGGGAAAAAGAGTGATTTAAATCCACTACAAACAGTGTTGAGAAATATGCCAGTATATAAAAACTCAAATCCCACCTGAAGCCAACTCCTAAAATATGTACAGAAGACAACACTGTGGAAAAGACACTCTATTTGCAGAACTAAATAGAAAGGAAATTATTTCCCCTTGCTCTTTCTTCACCTCTCTCATACTTTATTTCCCTCCTTTGCCATCATCTTCAGTTAATAAAGGCCCTAACTCTTTCTTCTTCATCCTGCTCCATTAACCTTTTCATCCTTTTCACTTTCTTCTTGCCAGATCCAGTGACTGAACACTTTTTTTCCTGTGAGAAAAAGCTGCCTCTTCCTCAAGGCACTTCACTGCCATCTGCTGGAAAATTGTTGTAATTAATATACAAATCGAAAATGACTACAATGTAGATGACAAGAACCTATATAACCATGCCCAGAAGTCCTGTTTGGTACATCTGAGCAACTGCAAATCTTTGACATCCCTAGGCTATGTGGCACCTCAAAAGAGGGGGACTAGTCACTTGAACTAGACACACTTTTTTTTTTTTTTTTACATTTCTCTATTAAATGTATTGGATACATATAATTTTTTTTTGAACCATACAAAATATATGTTACACAATATATTTAGTTCATAGTAACGCAATCATACAGTATTTGTCCTTTTGCAGACACTAACTCTTGCTGGACTTTAGTGTCCCACTTATACAAGGCTTGGCTTAGGTACATTTAGGTCCCTTTCAATGCTAACAGTTTACAATAGCATTATTATATCTTGTAGTCATAGCAGGCAAATGATTCAGTGGAAGACTGTAGTCCATGCCCTGAGCCCCAATTCCGTCTAAACATTATAAAGAATTCAACCTAATATTGGGCTATTATGTTCAAGATATTGAAGAGTTCTCTAATTACATTCCAACCACTACAGCCTTATAATCTAAGCCAATCTCTTCAGGCCCACAGTCTAATTTATGATGTCTAGAGAAAAAAACTCTGAACTTGGTCAGACTTTTCTCCTAAGACCTGACAAAGGCAATGCCTCATGTTTAGAGGACAAGGATACAGAGATATTTTCATTGTTCTGACTTGCAATTATGATGAATGAAAATATACTTGGAAACCTCTCCTCAAAAATGATTAAGAAAATAAGAGACAACAACACAAAGTCAAGAAATAGCTGCATGAAAACATGATTGATACAGTTAGTAAATATACTTCCTCCATTTTCACATCTTGAAATAATCCTGGTGATGAGCTTTCCTGATTAGGAGAATGTGGCCAGTGACCAAATACCAAGCAATAGAAGCTGATGAACTGCAAGACCAACCCAGTCTTTGGCGAATATTAGATCCCAGTATTCCCCTATCAAAAACACTTCTGACATTTTCAGAAATGATTTTGAGAATTTTCTTTAATGCCCAAGATCACAGTGGCCATTGAGAGAACCATACTTTTGAGACTATTCCAGAGGAACTGAAAAATATTTACTTTCCTTACTCCCATTTCACAATTCAGTGAAGGGTAAGCCTCAAGGCCTCCACTGAGGCATCACTGCAGCTTCACAAATTAGCTCCAGATTATCTGAGGCTGAGGAAATTCACCAAATAAGCACACTCATTGTCAGAGGGAATAAAATCATTTCCATGTGTGATGAGCCTGCTGGGTGACAAGACTCCATGTAACAATCATGGCAGAAAATCTGCCTTGTATGGGAAGCTTAGTTGAATGCTCTGGGTGAAATGCAGAGTAAAGCAGTGGCAGCAGAAGAAATATCTGAAGGTGGCTTTCAATTATTGTTCTCCCCAACAATTCCTTGTAAATGAATTAATTAAAGCATAATTTAATTAAAGCATTAAAGTGTGATGAATCAAAAACAAATGCCTGTATTCCCACCACTCACCCAGCTTTGTTAAATCTGGACAGTTTATAGTTGCTTCATATTAAAAAAATAAAGTGTTACAGATTTATTTGAAATTTCCCATGTATCTCCTCTACCCAATTCTCTCCTCCCTGAGTACATATCCATAAAAAATATATGGTATTGCTGTGAACATTTTAAATCTTTACATAAATGTTAGATACTGTACATATCAGTCTGTGATCTGTTTTTTTGTGTTGGACATTGTTTTTCTTACTAATTCTTTTGGATATATGTAACTTTTTTTTTTTTTCCTTTTTCTTTTAGGAGGTACTGGGAATTGAACCTGGGACCTTGTACATGGGAAACAGGCGCTCAACCACTGAGCTACATCAGCTCCCAGTTCATTCACTTTTAACTGCGCATAGGATTCCATTGTTCAAATATATACCATTTTCTGTTCATAGACAGGTTCTTTCCAATTATTTGGTATTACAAGAAAGGCTCTATTGAAAAATTTTTACACATATCTCCTTGTATACATGAGAACTACTCAAGGGGAGAGGTCACCAAATTTTTCTGTGAAGGGACAGATAGTAAATATTTCAGGCTTTGCAGCCTATATGATCACTGCCACAATTATTCAACTCTGCTTTTATTATAATATGAAAGCAGCTATGTAACTAAATAGGCATGGCTATGTTTCAATAAGACTTTATAAAAAACAGGCAGGAGGCAGCCTGCAATTTGCAGACCCCTGTTCTAGAAGTGGAATTGCTTGATCACAATACTAGGCACATCCCAAACTTTATTATATATTGACAAGCTGTTTTCCAAAAAGGGTTGTATCCATTTTCAATCCCATCTGTTAAAGTGTTCTCATTTCCTTAACAAAACTTGTCAGTTAAACTGATGGGTGGGAAATGCATCATATTTTTATTTACACTCCTTACTTACTGGTGGGATTAAGGAACTTTTCATCTTTACCAACAATTTGGGTTTCCTTTTCTGAAAAAATTGTTTTTTACTGCTTATTGATTTGCAGATTCTGTATAATTATTGTCAATTACATGTGTTGCAAATATATTCTCCTAATCTGTAGCTTGTCTTGGTAGTCTGTTTATGGTATCTTACACTATATATAAAACTAAAACCTTCATGCAAACAAAATGATCATATAAATATATTTTTAATAATACCTTTTAGATCTTTTAAAAGAGATCCTTCCCTACATGAATTTAAAGTTTTGCTTTTTATGTTAAGTTTTCAATCCACCTGGAATTTATTTTTGCATAGAGTGTAAAGAAGGAATACAATTCTTTTTTTCCATATGCCATAATCCAATGGTTTTAACACCACTGACTGAACGTAAGCGCCATGAGGGCAGAGGATTTTGCCACTGTTATGTTTTTAGTGCCTTGGCAGTGCCTGGCACACAGCATAGGTTCGAAACATACTTTTTAGATGAATGAATAAAATAAAAATGATATTCTACAAATCTGTACTGACTGCCATGGAGGGATGTATAGGATATATTAAAGTGGGAAAAAAGTTAGAAGGCAATTTGTATAATGTGATCTGTTTCTGTTAAAAATATGAATGGGGAAAGTGGATGTGGCTCAAGTGGTGGGGGGCACCTGCCTACCACATGGGTGGGGCGGCGGGGGGATCCCTGGGTTCAGTTCCTGGTGTCTCCTAAGGAAGACGAGCAAGACAGCGAGCTGATGCGACAGGCTGGTGCGGTGAGCTGACGCAACAAGATGACGCAGTGAAATGACACAACCAAGAGACAGTGAGGAAAAAAATGAGACGTAACAAACGGGGAGCAGAGGTGGCTCAAGCAATTACGCGCCTCCCTCCCACATGGGAGGCCCCGGGTTTGGTTCCTGGTGCCTCCTAAAAAGATGATGAGCAGACACAGAGACCACAAAATGAAGAGACACAGAGAGTAGACATTGAGTGCAAACAACAAAGGGGGGGAGGCAGGAATAAATAAATCTTAAAAAAAAAAAAAAAAAAAAAAAAAAAGTACATAGACCTATACCAAAATGTAGACAGGTTGTCAGTATGGTGGGACTGAGTTTTTTTTACTAATGTAATTTAATTAATTTTTACTCATTGGTATTTTTTCATTCATGAGAATTATAAATGAACAGATGACTGAGTTATAAAGTAATAAAAAATTGTCTGCACTTGCTACTACGTTAAGAAAACTGAGATAAGAACACTTGGAGGGAGTGTAATAGAGACATTTAAATCTAAGTTCTACCATTGATTAGCTCTGTGACTGTGGGTGTGTTAAACTCTGAGAGTCACAATTTCATCTGTTAAAAATTTGTCATCCATCTCCAAGACTAATGTGAAGATTAGAAATATTATATGCTGGGCACATAAAAATATTCAATTAATGAAACCATAAAACAATGATATATATATATATACACATAAAACTAACCTTGTTTTTCTGATATCTGAAACTTTATTTGAAATGCATAAAATATTAGATAAGTTGATGGATGGATACATGGATAGATATGATAAAGCAAATATAATAAAATGTTGACGGAAGAATCTAGGTTGTACATACATGGGTGTTCACTGTAAAAGTCAACTTTTCTGTACTTGAAAATTTTCATAATAAAACATTGGAAAAATATACACATTGGCAAAAAACAACATCCCACTTTCTGCCACATATAATTCCAAATATTCCTCAAAATAAGCCTGTGAGGTTAGGGGGCATTATCCTCATTTGCAAATGAGGAAAATGAGGCTCACTGAGTAATCTTTAGAAACTTCCCTGGTGCTAAAGAGAAGGAACATGAGAACGGGTATGGAGATCCCAACTTTATGATTATATGCATACATACTTAGAGTTACTTATTTTGCTTTCCTTTGAAAGGAAACTTAAGTCATATGTTATTTTTTCTATTTCTAGGGCAGGGGGACATGGGCACTCGGTCTTCAAGGATGACAAAGGCAAAGCTGGCGGCAGCAAAGCATAGTGGTAACAACATGGGCTTTGCAATTAGACAGACTAAGCCTGAATCTCCTCTCTGCTACTTACTGAGTAATCTTGGGCAAGTTCTCAGTGGTTTAGTTTTGTCATCTGTAAAATGGAATCATAATATTTTACAGGATTGGTGGGATTAGAGGAAATCTATAAAAATTCAAGGCCAACATCTTGAATGTTATATAGGTACATAGTTTTATGGGATATAAATGGGTCCTTGTTGCTATAGGTATGTTTTCTACATAGATAAAGGCTTTTCCTTGTCACAAAGCTACTGCCCTCACAGTAGCTAACAACATATTAAAACTTCCCTACATGGGAAGTCTTGCTACTTTCTCAGATAAGATAGTAAAAAGCTCTGGAGTATATAAGCCTTGCCTAATAAAAGAAAATAGGCTAATAAGCCAAGCCCTGGACCTTAAAGCTTGTACCTAGGAGCAGATGTGGCTCAAGCAGTTGAGCACCTGTCTCCCACATGGGAGGCCCCAGGTTTGGTTCCTGGTGCCTCCTGAAAAAACAAGCAAAACAAACAAACAAAAAACCAACTCAAAACAAAAAAAAAACCAAAAAAAAACCCCAAAAAACCCAACTCAGAGAGGCCGATGTGGCTCAGTGGTTGAGTGCTGGCTTCTCACATACGAGGTACCGGGCCCTGGTACCTAAGAAAAACAAAACAAAACTTATATCTATGAACCTTATTCCTGTAATAATAAAACTAAGCCTAATTATAATTAATGCCTAAGAGTTAACTCCTGAAAACTTCCTTGTTGCTCAATTGTCACCCCTAAGCCGAACTTTGCAAATAAACTCACTACCTTCCCCACCTGCTGTGGGACATGACTCCCAGGGATAAGCCTCCTTGGCACCAAAGGATTATTACCAAGCATTAATTAGCAAAACATCAGGAGAAAGACCTTGAACAAAAGGGGGAAATATTAAATAAAATGGAGTTTTTATGGCTAAGACATTTCAAAGAGAGTCAAGAGGTCATTCCAAAGGTTATGCTTTGGCAGGTCTTAGCCAGATTTCACAAACTGCCACATTAAACAAAGCTTCCAACAGAAGTGCTCCTGAGGGCCCTAGAGATGCCTGGACATCGTAGGCTAGCCACACAGTCACATGAAATCAACACTGCCCTTGCAGGCTCTATCAGGGAATATATGAAAAGCTAGCTCCCCAATATAACACTGCTAAACTCATTTATAAATCCTGTTAATCATGATTCTTCTACTTCTTTTATTTAAACATATAATTTTCAATTTACTTGTTAAGTTTCTCAGAGACTTAAAGCCTTCAGATTATTCCTATGACAGCTGAACACTGAACCCTGGCAGGTATGCAGTCAACTCCTACTCTCCAGTTCTCCAGGCCTGCCTTTGGACAACTAACAAAATGATGATGATGGACCAGCCCCATCCTGAAAGCAAGGATTATATTCAACTGCAAGCAAAACAATTCCATTCCTCTGTCCCATAATATCTATGTCCCTTCTCAGCCTGAAGCAGTCAGAGTGGACATAATCTCAAATCCCTCAAGACTGAGGAATAAACAAAAATAAGGAGGGAGTATAACTGCTGACTAAAGCAGATTTATTGTTATAGTAGTTATCTTGTGCTAACTGAGTAATATGTAACATTGATATAAAAAAAAAAAAAACCTGTACACTAATAAATTCCTATTGTTTAAGCAAAAAAAGGGAGGGAGGGAGGGAGGAAGGAAGGAAGGAAGGAAGGAAGGAAGGAGAAAGAAAGAAAAGACAGACAAAAGAAAAAAAAATTTGATGAAAGTTATCATTTTCAAGCAGTCTTAGGCTGCTCTAAAGTAAGGATAGTTCTCTTCTGTATTATCCCCATATTTGTGTTTAATATGTTATTCCCTCTGCTCAGACTGTTATTTCTCATCCTTGCTCATCTGCCAAATTCCTATCTGTCCTATAAAACCCAGCCATGTGTCACTCTCATGATCTTTGCTGTTCTAATTCTTCAAGTCAGAGATAATTATTCCCTTTTGTACATGCTTATATGACCACATTAGTAATGGATTTGCTTTACATGTCTCTCCCTTCCATTAAATCATAAGCTCCTGAAAGACAGGCAGTAGGTATGCTTTTTCCATTTATCTCTTGTATTCCAAGTTCCTATCCAAAAGGTCTCAAACATAGAAGGTTTATTAAATATTTGTTGAATTGTGTTGTTAAAAAGAATATTCATATAATTGTTTTGATAACTTGTTAAAAATAAAGAATATTCATATAATTGTTTTGATAAGTTGTATGATATTTCTGAAAGTACAAAATAAATGGTAACAATGGTTACTTCTGAGGAAGAAAATTGGGTGAATGAATGTCAAGAGTAGGAGAGAAAAACTACATGATTTCATAGCTTTTGAAGTTCTTTTTTTTTTTTTCAATCACTGAATTAGGGAAGGAGCTGCTATTTCCAAAAGCCGTCTGTCTAAAATTTTTTATCTTTAAAGAGTTATCTATACTTGCTCTCTTTAACTCCTCTCCTCATTCTCTCATAAATCCATTCCAATTAGGATTTCATTCACACCATTCCACTGAAAGTACATACCAAAGTTATAAATGACTTACACATAGCTAAGCACAACCATTAATTCTCAGTTGTCATTTTATTTGACCCTTTATGAGCTTGTGATATAGTGATCACTCTTTCTGCTGGCTTTCAAGACACCATTCTCCTCATGTTCCTTTTATCTCACAGATCTCCTTCTGACACTTTTGCTGATTCTTCCTTATGATAGAAACATCTAAACATTAGAAGGCTCCAGGGCTTAGTTCTTAGACTTCTATTCTTCTCTAGCTGCAATTACTCTGGATGATCTTTCCCATTCATCCAGGCTTAAAAAACTACAACATGTATATGGAACTCCCAATTTTAAATTTTATTTTTTAAAATTTTAATGTTTTTTACAACTCCCAATTTTTATCTCTCCAGCCAGTACCTCTCCCATGACCTTCAGAATCAGATAACCAATGGCCTACTGGACATTTCCACTTGGAAGTCTAATAATTATCTCAAATTCAACAGGTTCAAAACCAAACTCTTAATTTTTCTCCCAGTCTTCTCCATCTCAGTAAATGGCATCCTTCATTGCTTAGTCCAAAATCCTTGGAATCATCCTTTACTTTATTTTCTTTCACACTCCACATATAAATTACGAGCAATTTAATCCTGTCATCTCTGCCTTCACACTATGTCCAGCAACTCACTATTACTCAGCTTTCACTTTCACCATCTGGTACAAGCCACCCATTATCATATGCTGGATTATTGTAATAAACTCCTAACTTATCTCTCAGCTCTCTTCCTCAAGACCCTACACAGCAGCTAGACTAATCTGTTTAAAATATAAGTCAGAAAATATATTACAAATCTTGTAATAGCATTTCATCAGAGTAAAAGCCAAAGTCCTTAAATAATAACCTATAAGGCCTCTCAGGATCTCCCCCACCTTTCTTTCCTCTTATCTTATTTCTTCTTTAGATCTTTGCTCAAATGATACATTTTTTCATCAAGGACTTTCCTAATTATCCTAAATTATCCCATTTAAAACATGACCCTACCTTCTCTCCCTGTTTAATATTTTATCCACAGTACTTATCACCATCTGGTATATTTATATCTTATTTATTTTTTGTTTACTATCTTCTCCCACTAGGGGCAGAGATATTTTTGTGTTTTGTTCACTACTACATCCTTAGTACCTAGTATAATTCCTGTTACATGAAAGGTGCTCAAAAATATTTGCCAAATGAATGAATAAAGAAAGAAAGAAAAAACTATAAATAGGATTTCATGGGTTTATGACCTCTATAGATCCAGGGGTATTAAAAAATTAGACTTAATTTTTATGGAGAACACTGATCCCCAGTACCTCCTAAAAATTTATCTACCTACCTACCTACCTACCTACCTATCTCTATCTAATAGCTCATCTTCAAACTACAAGGCTCTCTCCTTTGCTAACATTGGGGCATAGGGGATATGAACAAAGGCTATAGGGTCTGGGGAGCAAGGAAATGTTTGGCATACTCTTTCTTTTCCCAGGATCATGAGCAGTATGTAGGGATTGGAGTGAGACATTTTGCTGCCTCCTCAGATGAACTTACCAGCTGTGAAGTCTTGAGCAAGCTACATAATTGCTAAACCTCAACTACATCATCAATAATATCAAAAGAAGGCTGTTATGAGGATTATAATTATTATGTATAAAGCACTTAACAGAAGCCTGGCAAATAATAACTGCACGTTAAGTAGCAAGTATTATTGTAAGGTCAGTGACAAGAAACAGAACAGAAACCATACCAATTTTGGTAGCACTATAGATGTTTTCAATAGGAAATATTTCTCCTAGTCCATATAGGAGAACCTTGGCCAGGGCTGGAACCAGCTGAGTGGTAGTGATCAGAACATTCACACAATTCTTTCTGGAAGGGAGAAAGAGGGAAAAGAAAAAGAAAAAGGTGAAGCCAAATGAACTTGGGAGCAAAAATTCAAATGGGTCAACTCTCTGGGATCTAACATTAAAAATTAACCTCAAAAGGCCTGGTATGATATTTGTTCAGTGCCAATGTTCAGCTAATGCTTTATTCATTTAAGGACAAAGATTATACTCATTTGTATCCATCACAGTAGGCACAGAAGAGCAACTCAATTCTTGTCTAACTTCCCTTTTGATCACTCTAACTCACTGCATTTGGTAGCAAATACCACCAGTCCATGTCACTGGTACCATGCTTTAGAAGACAAAACAAACACAGAGGTTTCAGTTACTGTATTATTTCCTATGAATGCAATTCAATTCACAAATGAGATATAATTTAAGTCCTATGTACTCCTTACACAACAGCAACATAGATTCCAGAATATACTTTTATTTCAAGTACTTTTTATCTTTGCTGGATATCCACCCCTAAAGGTCAGTTGTACTGCTTGCTCTACTAATTGGTGTACCTGGAATTTCTGTTTTGAAGGAGGAGCCAATAAAGGTATTGGTGCAGCAGGGGCTGCATTTGCTTTCCATTCTAACCTTCAAACTGAAATCTCCTTAATCAACTTAATGCACTATTTTTCTTTTGCATCTTGCCTTCCTAAGTAGATTTTGGTATATTTATTGGAGCTTCCTGTACTTGGGATATTTATGATGTGTCTCCTACATATATCTTTGAGGTAGCCAGGCCCATCTCCTGGGCTGAAGATTATGGGTTACTGAGTTTTAATTTTGTGAGTAAAAAGTAAAAGGATAGAAAAAAGGTTTCATATATAAATATTTTCTTAAAACTATTAGCATAAAATAATCTTGCCTCCCACCTAACTTAAATACTTCCCTGCATCATTTAAACTCCTCTTACCACTATCCCAAGCCCTATTTTGGGGGATGACCTAACCTGAACAGGGGTAGGAAAGAGTGTGTCTCTGAGAGAATGAGACCTAAAAGAACCATTTCCATACCTGGACTGGATGAGAAGTAAGGACTTTAATGCAGTTCCTAGCCAAGAATCTGTTAAAACTTCAATTTCTGCTCTTAGTCTCTGCAGTGCTTCCTTTCTCTGGGGACTGAGGAGGCCTTTGGGAGTAAAAGCAGACATTTATTATTTTGACAGCATATCCTCACTAACACTGAGGAAGCAATTTCTATTTAGAAATAATGAATCAATGAAATATTCTACTGAACTAAAATAATTCTCTTCCTGGAGCAACCTAAGTAGTAATACTTAAAAACACAAGTCTGCAACTAGATAAAAAGTTTGCACCAGAATTTATTTATTTATTTATTTATTTTTTTAAGATTTTATTTATCTATTCATCTATCCCCCCCTTGCTGCTTGTGCTCGCCGGGTCAGCCAACCACGCCGTGCGGGCAGGCCCGCCCTCACCAGGAGGCCCCGGGAACCGAACCCGGGGCCTCCCACATGGCAAACGGGAGCCCCACTGATTGAGCCACAGCCGCCTCCCCAGAATTTAAATCAATGCATGATTTCCTTCCTTAGAATGTTTTGCTATGGGGACACAACAACAAAAAATTCAGCTGATGTAAACACTGTCATTAGTGACACAGATGATTTACATTCTGGTCCAAGAGCTTATGGGCCAGTAACATATAATTTTGAGTAGCACTCCTTTAGTACATGAGATCAAGGACTAAAGGGGAGGGGTGAGGGTGGGGAAACAATAAGTGTTATAGCAAAATGAAGGATTTAGATTAGATGTCTAACGTTTCTTCTAAGTCCAAAAATCTATGATTTAACTAATTCTAAATGATAGAATTTTAGTCACCTGATATTTGAGATATTTTAGGTCAGAAAGAATTTCAAAGAAGGTTCTTCAAATCTCAACACATGGATACTGCCAACCTTATACAATGGACCTAGTTTTCCACCCACCATAAACTTAGTTACCACACACCCAAAATGCTCTACCTGACTTGGCCTATGGTTATACAAAAGTGTGGCACCCTATTAACTACTATTGACAGTTGTAGTGATTCCATCAAACAAAATCTATGGAACACATTTCCTTTAAAAAGATACTTGTCTAAAAACAAGAGAACTTTTCAAAGTTATGCTAAGAGAAGCCCATGAGAAATGCAAGGCTTCTTCCCCAAAGGGTTTTAATCAAACCCCCATGTTTTAAAAATAGAATTAAAATGTTACTGTGACAAGGGGAGAAAATATTTGGAAGCCATATTATCTGATAAGGGTTTAATATCCAGAATATATAAAGAACTCCTACAACTCAACAACAAAAAGACAAACAACCCTATTAAAAAATGGGCAAAGGACTTCAATAGTCATTTCTTCAAAGATATATATATAATTGGCCATCAAGCACATGAAAAGATGATCAACATCATTAGCCATTAGGGAAATGCAAATCAAAACTATAGTGAGAACCACCTCACAGCTACTAGAATTCTGGCTAATATTTAAAATAGAAAGTAAGAAGTGCTGGTGAGGATATGGAGAAAATAGGCATCACAGTACTTTGTTGGTGGGAATGTAAAATGGTGCGGCCACTGTGGAAAACATTATGGCAATTCCTCAGAAAATTAAGTACAGCATTACTATATGACTTCCAAGTGTATACCCCCCCAAACTGAGAGCAACCAAAATGTCCATCAGCAGATAAATGGATATACAAAATGTGATATATACATACAATGGAATATTATTCAGCCTTAAAAAGTAATGAAGTTCTGATACATGCTACTACTTGGATGAACCCCTTAAGACATCATGCTGAGTATAAGCCAGACACAAAGGGACAGATATTGTATGATTCCACTTGTATGAAATAGCTCAAATATGCAAATTAATAGAGACAAAAAATAGAGTACAGGGGCAGAGGCGGAAGGGGTGAGGGAAAATGGGAAGTTAATGCATAATAGGTGTGGAGTTTCTGTTTGGGGTGATGGGAAAGAGCTGGAAATGGATGGTGGTGAGGGTATAGCACAACTTATGAATACGATTAATCTCACTGAATTGTATGTTTGGGAATGGTTGAGATGGGGAAGGTTTATGTTGTATATATGTTTATGCAATTTGCAAAAATGAGACCAAGAGAAAATGACAATTATATGCAACACATGAACCTAGACAGAATCTAATAATGGAAGAGGAAATGCCCAAAAGGACATTATTGGAACATATAAAAAAATTGGAATATAGACTATAAGCTTTATATAAATATAAAATTTCTCGAACTTGATAACTATACCTAAGGCAATTACATAAGTGAATATCCTTGTTCTGAGAAAATGTACATTGAAATATTAAGTATTTATGGAGCATGATATATACAACTTACTCTCAAATGTTTAAGAAAATAGATAAAAAATACATTTGTAGACAGAGGGACAGACTGGATTGTTAGAATGATACAATAAATTGGTTAAATATTAAAATTTTATGGATCTGGGTATCAGGTGGGGAATATGTTGGTGTTCTCTGTATGGATTTTATATTATTTTTGCAAATTACCTGTAAATTTGAAATTATTTCAAAATAAAAAGTTAAAGTGGCAAAAATTCATAAGCAGTTGCCAGGGGGATCTAGGGTGTCTCTGGAAAAGAAAAAAGAAATCAGAAAGAAACAGAATTAGACTGGTTGTGTGCTACACTTACCACCCACATTGCTTTTATGTTTATCATAGATTTCTCTCACTTTTCGGTAGCGGAAAGCCAATTTCCTCATCCAGTCCACACCTCCCTGGACACCCACTGAGGAACCGTGACTGCCACTGCCTCCTGAGCCACTGAAACCATCTGTTGAGAAACTATAGTTGCTGCAAAGAGAGAGGATGATGAAAATTAAAACCTATACTACATGAAGTTTTTGGCTAAGTGCCACCTGGGATTCTCTGTCCTGTTTCTGGCACCTGACAATCAGGGGTAATGATTTTAAGAACCTTTTCCCTCAATCTCTGTGCATCAGAGTCCATCTTTTATTAGTCTTCTATCTCCCTTTTATTACTTCTATCAGAGAAAGAAAAGGGAGGGAAAGACTGATAAGGAGTTCAAGCACCAGCATCTCCTAGAGGTTGGCTTGGGGTAAAGCATCTAAGCATCTTTTTCATTAATGACAGAGCATAATTTACAGTGAAAATAAGAGAATATAAAATTTTGTATACAGATAGCACACACATAAAATGACTGCAACTATGTAAAAAACAGAAACATGAAAAATAACAAGGAAATAGCCCAAAATATAATAACCATAAGATGATGGTGGATGTTTTTCTTCAGTAATCTGCTGGCTATTTCATGAAGTTCAGGGGTCACTGTGGTGGTTTAAAAATATGTCCATAAATTCTTTGATACTTTTCTAATTCTGTTCCTCTTAGGTATGGGTTGTATTTAGTGACTCCAAACAGAATGTGGTGAAAGTGATGGTTTTAGACTTCAGAGACTAGACTTCTCTTGTTCTCTCTTGGAGCACTTGCTCTGGAAGAAGCCAGCCACCATATTGTGAGAACACTCCAGCTGCCCCATGGAGAAGTCCACACAGTGAGGAACTAAGGCCTTCTGCCACTGGCTGCATGTGAGAGGTTGGAAGCAGGTCTTCCAGGTGCACTGAAGCGTTCAGATGATTACAGCCTCACCTTAGCACCCTTATCACAACCTCAGAGCCTGATACAGAACCTCTTACCTAAGCTGCTGTCGATTTCCTGACCTGCAGAAACTGTGAGATGATAAAGGTTTGCCGTTTTAAGCTTACTAAGTTTTTGGGTAATTTGTTATACACAACAGAGTGGATCACATACTGCTTCAGACCACACTTTTACTAAAAAGGCCAGTAAACTCTCTATAAGAATGGTGTCCCCTATGGCTGTGTGATACACAACATGCACAACCAAACGCTGCTCCTGAAAGTGAAAACTTTCACTCTTTTCAGCCCTAAATAATTAGATGATATGTCTATTTCTACTCTGTACTAGAGAATTCATGGGTGGAACACTTTAAAGAAATAATAGTATCCTCAAAGTAATCGTACAAGAATTAAAAGTGAATAGAAACTTTTTAGCATAGAGAAGAGACTCTGGAAGTTTTGAATTGTAAAGAGAGCTACAGATTTAAATTTTCTCCATTTCTATCCAAAACCAAAGATGGAGAAATGAGTCAAACAGTAGCAGGAAATCTTTAAGGGTAGACATAGGGAAGAACTTTTTACCTATGAAAAGTGAAAAACAGAACAAACTGACATGAAAAGATGTGACAGTCTTTTTCCTAAAAAAATCTTAAAAAATAAGCTAGATAAATTTTTGGATTATTCTTAGCTAAGACTACTGGTCTAGAAGACAGTAGCCAAGAGAAGAATAAGGAAAATGAGCAAGCATTTTGTCCTTGAGGCCTCCTTGGTTTAGTTTTTACTGTGATATACAATAATGTTTATGATTATCTTCCTGGTATTTACTCTGATACCATCAAATCCCCTCAGTTAGTTTTCTTGGTGAAATTCCTCATGCTTATTTGCATCTAAAAATACCCAGTCTGGAAACACCTGGCCAAAGAGAAGGACATCCTTTACTTTGGTATGCTTTTTAAAAATCCCACCATTACTACCCATCCTTCAAGATCCTGCTCAAACGCTACTCTACTGAGAAGGCCTCTCCAATGTTAGCACCACCTCCATCAGAATTACTCTTTTCTGTGCTCCCATTGCAATTCCTATGGTGACCTTCTCACACCATATTTCATGATGAAGTATGTTTGTTTCTGTCCTCTAATATACTGTGAACTCTTTTAGGGCTGTATTCATCTTTGTTTTCCTCTGCACCTAGACAGTGTCTTGCATATAACAGGTTCAAGACTTCACTGTTTTTATCACCTCAAGTCTTGGCCATTGTCATCTGAAGCCACATCTTCCACATGCACCTGGTCACACTCCTGTTATAAGATAAAACAACACACTATTTCAATACAGGGGGTAGTGATTTTATAATATCACTATGAGATATTGTAAAAAGATATAAACAGTGACAGGATGATGAAATACCTGGTGGTCACTCATGTGTGGAGGGATCACTCTCATCCCCTTTGCTGTCCAACTTCTCTTAAAGCCTGACTTAGGTCCTATAGTCTTTATGAAATCTTCCTTAACCAACCCAACCTTCAGTTATGTTTTTATCTCAATAGTTCATTTCTCCAACAGCTCAAGGGTATAAGAACAAGCTCCACTACTCTGTCATGTGTGTCTATATTCTATATTAGACTGTAAGTCCCACTACACTGTAGGTTTCTAGGGGCAGGACCCACATCTTATACCTCTTTTGTACCTTTCTGTTCTAGTTCAGTGCTATAATGTAGCAAGTGCCCAGTAAATTTTTGTAGATGAGGAAGACTTGGTGGAGTATAGTCTTAAAACTGAGACTGACTGAAACAGAAATTTATAAATTCAAGTTTAGGAGTTGGAACAAATCATCTAAAGTCAATCTCCTCATATTCTAAAAATGAGGTAAAATGGTCTACCAAAGGTCATACGACTAATAAGTGGTAAAAAGAGACTAGAAAGAACCTAGGTCTTCTGATTCTAACCCAAGGTTCTTTCCACCACTCCCAACCTACTACTGACATAAAATGCCACCCACTGACTAACTCTTGACAGATTCACTCCTCTGATACCACCCAGGGCAGTGTTTTTCAAAGTGAGGTCCACTTGCATCAGAATCCTCTGGGGCAGGTTTTTAAAAATGCATATTCTTGGGTCCACCCCAGACCTACTTGATTCAGAATTTCTGGGAGTGAAGCCCTAGAATCCCCATTTTTAACAAGCTCCCCAGGTGATTCTTATGCGCCCTAAAGTTGAGAACCACTGACCTGGGGGGCAGGAACACATTCAGGTCAAATTCTTCACAGAACTTTCAGTCCTGAGTGAGGACTATGTCTAGAAAATCATTACAAATACAATTTGGCAATAATTATTGGCACATAGTAAATTTTCAATAAATGTTTGCTGAATAAAAACTATGATGTCCTAGCTTACCAAATGTGAGGTCATGGGAAGATTAAAGCATTGTAGTAGTTTAGATAAAAGTACTGGAGTTTAGAGCCCTACTAATTTAATTTGTTGGAGAATTGTCTGTTGAGAACTAGAGTGTATTTAAAAAGAAATAAGATTACTTCTTGTTTGTAAAATGTTATTTTATTTCACTTTTTAAAAAACTAGGTAATATATGTAGTATACAGTTCAATATTCAAAAGGAAATGAAATGAAAAGTCTGCTTTCTCCCACCTCTGTGTCCCAACCACTCAGATCCCTTCCCAAGATATAATAACTATTATTAGTTTCTTGTGAAGGATAATTCTTAACTAGGCCTCAAGTGGGAAAATAACTTTCCTGAGCTGGGACTCATACTCTTATCTTCTGACTCCCAGCCCCATGCTCTTTCCACTTCATCATGTTCACCACTAAGGTGAACGCAAATGTCAAAGCCAAAAAAATTAACCATGACATGACCTTACTGTCAACTGGTTTTCCTCGAACCTAGGTATAAAATGATTTTTGGTATCACAGTTAACCTATACATGAACAATTTTCTCCAATAAGCATGTATAAAATATAATGGGGTAGAGCAGTCAAAAGAGATTTGACAAATCAAGAGACTATCTTATGAAAAGGTAAAATTGAAGAACAATTAAGATATAATTGACACTGTTTCTCCCACCCTTAAAAAAAAAAAAAAAAAAAAGATATAATTGAGAATACAAATAGTCAAACCCACTTTATATATACACACACATTAATATAGATTAATGAGTTACAATATTCGTTTACATCCAGTGTTTTGCTAGATTAGCCAGCAGTCTCCCTAGAGCTAGATCTCTTCCATTGAGACTAACAAAAATCAAATTTTTTTTTTTTTTTTTTTTTTTTTTAAAGATTTTATTTATTTATTCATTTATCCCCCCCTTGCTGCTTGTGCTCGCTGGGTCAGCTAACCACGCCGTGCCGGCGGGCTTGCCTTCACCAGGAGGCCCCGGGAACCGAACCCAGGGCCTCCCATATGGTAAACGGGAGCCCTACTGATTGAGCCACAGCCGCTTCCCAAAAATCAAATTTTTGAGCCAATAAAATTGAGGGCCAGAACCAAGATTGTGGTGACTCACTCAAGGCACTATATCATTGCAAGACTATGTATACACATGTGGCCAGCACTTATCCTGCCTAACTACATATCTTCTAAATAAAATAAGCACAGGCTAGACAAATAGTTATTGGCCAAAACGTCTCACAGAAGCAGAAAAACAATTTAAAATGCTCACCTCTAAGTCATTGAAAAATAGATGTGTATCAGCCACTTCAAAAATCATTTCTTCCATTGTTAAACCTGAGCCAATCACTACTGTTGGGTCCTGTAAACCAATAAGAGAAAAAGAAAAATGCTTGACTTGATACTGGTCTGATCTTCACTGAAGATCAGCATGGCTCTGATCTTCAAAAATTTCAAAATCATTTTTTTTTTTTAGGGAGGTACCAGGGATTGAACCCAGGACCTTGTACACAGGAAGTAGGTGTTCAACCACTGAGCTCTCAAAATTATCTTGAGTCAACACCCAATATAGCACATAGCACATGCCAACAACAGTGCCTGAAGCTATTACTGGTGCAATTTCATTCACAGTAACAAGAACCTGTAATTATGCAACAGAGAGAATTACTGATAGTT
Source organism: Tolypeutes matacus (assembly GCA_026826555.1). Classification (NCBI taxonomy): domain Eukaryota; kingdom Metazoa; phylum Chordata; class Mammalia; order Cingulata; family Chlamyphoridae; genus Tolypeutes; species Tolypeutes matacus. The sequence continues at coordinate 21,566,107 of JAKSZT010053883.1, forward strand.
AAAATTTTTAGGATATTAGTTTCTAGAAACTAGTAGAGACTAGCAATATCATATAAAAATATGGGGACAAAGGAGAGATTTTTAAAAATCAATTCATTGCTTTACAGTCAAAGATCATGTTAATCATTCATTCCCCTTTGGTACCCAACTCTCCCTAAACAAAGTAAAACAATTTTTTTCAGAAATGCCCTGATCCAGAGGAAATTCTATCTATTGCTAAAGTATTGTTACTATAACACCCATTATCTCCTTTGTACATACACACATGCATACACAGAGAATAACACCAGAAGTTACTTATTTGACAACCTCAGCAACCAAGAAGTTAGTAAAGAAGGTCTGCAGGGTCAAAATATTTGCAGGGAAACCAAAGTACTTTCTTTTGACTGAACCATCAGGCTTTTACTTAGAAACCGTATGCTCTTATTTTATATACTTTTATAACCAACTTAGTTATAAAGCTTATGTCAGCTTGCCAGGCTAGATACTAAAAGCCTGCAGAAACAAGTTACACTAATGACAATCAATAAGAAATAAGTGGAAGCAGTAAGAGAGCAATGAAGGAAGATGTTTTTAAATAAAATTTATTCATAGAAACTGAAAAAAAAAACAGGAGCCTGGAGGTAATTTAGTGAGGAAATACATAGGCTTACACCTCTTAAAATAGTTAATTACTTTTATTAAAACTGATGTTTGTACTGAAGATTAAAGTTAAATTGTGTTTGGTATATTTAGTTTAAAAAGAAGAATAGTAAAGAGTGATATCAGCAAAATGGTGAAGTAGACAGGTCCAAATACTCATCCATCCACAGAAACATTGGAAAACAAACAGAGAATGTCAGAACCCAACTTTGTCAGAACTCAGGAAAACATTCAAAGGTTTACAACAACCAAAAATACACTGAATCTCAAAAAAAAAAAAAAAAAATAATAATAATAATAATAATACAATGAATCTCTGCACTCTCATCCTGGTTCAGGATTAGGCTGAATTCCCAATTTGGGACCTTGGTCCCTGGTTCCTGGTTCCTGGTTCCAGAAGAAGCAAAGCAGAGTTTATTCACAAATTATAGTGTTGTCTGTTCTAATCTGTATGGGGGCTAACTAAAGGACTGACAAAAAATGTCTATCTTGGTCCCACCTGACATGGAAGCCACTAAAGGCAGAAAAGTGGGAGGCATTGCTTGAAAATATTTCAAGGCAAACTAAAACCTGCAGATGCCTGTGGCTCAAGATTATGATTGATTCACAGAGCAGATTGCTTATAGCCTGAGAAGAAAAGTTGGAGAGAGAGCTCTCTGGGAAATCAGGACATTAAAAGGGCCTATGTGTACTGAGGAATTTAGAAAGCCATGCACATGTTCAGGACAGGATACACTCAGAGGACATCTGAGAAAACTCTTAAGCTTTCACCATTGGCTGATCTCTAGGCCAAAGATACTACAGAAAATAAAAGAAAAAAAAGAAAACTACAGACCAATATCCTTTATAAATATAGATGTAAAAATCCTCAACAAAACACTAGCAAAGAGAATTCAGCAGCATATTATAAGAATTATACATCAAGTGGGATTTATCACAGAGATGCAAGGGTGGTTCAACATATGAAAACCAATCAAAATAATACACACCATATTAATAGTGAAAGAAAAAATCCACATGATCATCTCAATTGATGCAGATAAAACATTTCACAAAGTTCAATACCATCTCATGATGAAAACAGTCAACAACTGGGAATAGGAGACAAATTTTATAATATATGCCTTTTAAAATTTACTGTCATTTATTTCCATTGATTTAATTTTTATCACATATGATTTTTTTTTTTTTTTCTTTTTTAGGTACTGGGGGCCAGGGAATGAACCCGGGACTTCTCATGTGGGAAGCAGGCACTCAACTGCTTGAGCCTCACCTGCTCCTCACATACACTTTTTTTTTTTTTTTTTTTAAATATAAACATTCCTCTAATTTTTTAAATAATTGAGGCATAATTGACATAAAATAAACCTTACCAATTAAAAGTACATAATTTGATAAATTTTGATATTTGCAAATACCATGAAACTATCCCCACAAACCAATGAAAATAGTACACATAATCATCAGCACTACAAGATTCCTGTGTTCCTTTGTAAACCCGCCCTCTTGCGCCTGTTCTGGCTCTGGGAACCTCTTTTCTTTCTTTTTTTTTTTTTAATGATTTAAAATTTTATTTTATATTTTTTACTGAGACTGCTATTAAATAGCAAATAAAAAACATGACAAACTGACTGTGGAAGAAAGGAAAAGGCTTGCAATTTAGTACTTTCAATGGCATTTTTTCCTTCTTTTTGAACAAGGGACCTGCCAATTATGTAGCTGGCTTTTTTTTTTTTTTTTTTTAAGATTATTCTTTTTTTATTTTAAAAGATGCTTAGATTACATAAATGTTACACATATACTTTTAATTAATTTTATTAGAGAAGATGTAGGTTTACAGAAAAATCATGCAGAAAATACAGAGTTCCCATATACCCTCCTCACACACAGTTTTCCCTATTATTAACACTTTGATTAGTGTGATACCTTTGTTACAATTAAGGAAACAATATATTATAATTATACTATTAACTATAGTTCATAGTTTACATCAAGGTTCACTGTTTGTGTGTATATATATGTGTGTGTGTATATACACACACACATACTTATTGTTTTAAAAGATTTATTTTTATTTATTCTCCTACCTCTCGATGTTTTGTGCTCACTGTCTGCTCTCTGTGTTAGTTCATCTTCTCTTTAGGAAGCACCAGGACCCGAACCTGGGACCTCCCATGGTAGAGAGGCGCTCAATTGCTGGAGCCACCTCTGCTCCCTGCTTTGTTGTATCTCTCATTGTCTTTCCTCTTTGTGTCTCCTTGCTGCATCATTTTGTTGCATCAGCTTGCTGCACCTGCCTGCTGTGCCAGCAGCTCACTGTCTTGCTTGTCTTCTCCAGGAGGCACCAGGAACCGAACCCGGGACCTCCCATGTGGTAGGCGGGAGCTCAATTGCTTGAGCCACATCCACTTCCTTTTATATATATATTTTTTACTCCAATAGAAAGAGAAAGTAATGTATGTAATACATTTTAGGAAGATTCCTATATTTTATCTATATATTTCACCTCTACATATCTGACATAATCAGCTAAATAATATGATTGATTTGGGCAGTTTAAAGTGATAATGGATAAAAGATCAGTCTTTGGCATATATAATCCTGAAACTGTCCTATTTTGAGCACCAGTCCTAAGTTTAGTCTGTGACTACTGAACCTGCTTCAGTTTTCAGCACTCATCCTGGGTCTAGTCTCTAGCTCTGCCACCAACAACTGCCTGACCATATGCAGATCATGGAAGTCATCTGGTGAAAAGCCAAAAGGGGTGAGGTAGAGACAGCAGACAGAGTGACTTTGTTTACCTACCCATGTAGTTAGAAGAGTAGCTATAATAAAGGAAGAAAGGCCTAAATTACCTTTCCATATTTCTGAGCATAGGATCCTGTAAGAAGGGAGTGGAAGATGATGATCGTTTCATCCAAGTCCCATAGAAATACCCGCTAAGGGAGGAAAGTATAAAAAATAATAAGTTCTCAGTTTTTCCTAATACATATATATGGACATTAGTTTTCCTTATGTTTTTTTTCTCATGAACAAAGGGGAAGAAAGGCTCCAAACACAGCCTCAATATATCTATGCTTTCAGAACACCTATCAATGAGCTCATTTCTAAACTGGGCTTTCTCCTTATAAAACAATCACATCACAGAAAAACTGAAAGCAGAAACAAAAGGATAACATCAAAACTCCACCATTATTAGTGTATAACTTTCTAGTCTTTTAAAATAACGGAGCCAATCTCTAAGTCTATAGTAATAAAGTCCTATAATGCTTACATCATAGAAAAAGTGAGTGCCTATATCATTAAAAAGTTATCAGATCTGATTGCATGTCTCACAGAAACTTGGCCTAAAACACTCTAATCTTCTCATTTTACTTTGAAATTTTTAAATGGAGTACAGCATGCAATCACTTGTAACACCCTCTACTTTCTGGTATGACATACTCTTTCTTTCTGTTCACTTCTGCAATATAGAGAATAGTTTGTTCTTTCCCTTAAAAATTTACCTGGCTACCAAAATCTCATTTTCGATATGTTTGTTGAAAAGCATCTGAGAGTAATAAGGTGAGTTATAGCCAACGAATCAAAGGGCACACCACATTTCACATTATCTCTGTGAATTTCAGACATGTTTCATAAACAAGAAATGAGAAAAGAACAAAGTAAGTAACTTAAATTAGTTCCTTCTCATACTTCCAATTCACTGTCCTGGGAAGAGGTGGTATCAGCTTTCCTCTTGCCCCGGTTCTTGCCAGTCATGTTTTTCCTAGACTGGTCATCAGCATCTTTACTTGGAGTAGTTTGGGACAAAGATGGGCTTGTAGAAGGGTCACCTGGAAAGGGAAAAAGACACATATTGCCAGTTGCCACAGGTTCCAAGAACTAGAGCAGGAAGACAGGCAGCAGGTTCTCTGCCCTGAAGAGGCACATTGCAGGGATAAAGGTGGAAAACTCAATTTTACACAAGTAATTTGGAATTGTGGACCTAGGCATTGAGCTAATATCACAAAGAAAATGATAATCAGGTATTATATCAGATATTATATGCCTGCCCCCCCCCGCCTCCTGAATCTGATGAAGCCTCTAGAACACGATTTTTCAACTTGGCACTATCGACATTTTGAGCCAGATAAGTTTTTTTGTTGTTGTTGTTATATAGGGGTATGTCCTATGCACTATAAGATGCCAGTTGCATCCCTATGTGACAACCAAAATATCTCCCAACATTACCAAATATCCCAGGAGGGGAAGGGGGGAAGGTGAGGTGAGGGGTGGCAAAATTTTTCCTGGTTGAGAACTACTGCTCTAGATATGTTTACCAATTTACAATAAAATACAGAAGGCAGCAGAATATATTTAACTACCCTTTAAGGATATAATAGGCAAAATTCAGAATGAGAAACAGTACCGGATTATCCTTTTTTCCCAACAAATAAATTACAAGGAGGGAAAAAAAAAAAAAGAGATGGGGAAATTTACAGGTTAAAAGAGACATAAAATACACACACATCCACCAATCACAATGACTACCTTATTTGGATGCTAATTTAAATAAAATGTAAAAGAAAAACAAAACTCCTTTACATTTATGAGAAAATTGGAAATATGAATATCTAATGGATATTTAAAGACATTAAGGAATTAATGTTAATTTTTTTTTTAGATGTGATAATGTCATTGTGGTTATGTAAAACAAGTACTTATTTTTCAGAGCTAGATGCCTGAAATTTGCTTCAAAATAATATGGGGGTGAGGAGGTGGGATTGACTGGATGAAGTATAGTTGAAACAAGATTGCCAATGAGTTAATTGTTGTAACTTGAATCTGGAAAACAGGCACATAGGGATTCTTTGCACTATTCTGACAATTTTTGTATATGTTTGAAATTCTCTAATACTAAAAAGTTAAAATTATTATGAAGAACAAAGGTATTTAGGGAAATGAACCCAAAACTAAGGCATCAACACATATAAATATTTCAAATTTATATGATTTTGAGGGAGTAACCATCTCTGTGTCCATTTACCTAGAGGGATGGTAAGGACACTATGTTAGCTAATGTAGAACACTGTTTTAAAAATGCATTAATGCTAATGATAAACACTGCTTTTTATAAATATCCTGATGCGATAGGCAACTACCAAATTTTCATTATTGATAAATATAGAGATAAATAAAAAATTATGTGTATATGCTTATTGGATGTGTGTATAAAGCCTTTATGTCAGTGTTTTTTTTTTGTTTGTTTTTTTCTTTTTCTTCTTAATATTTGTCAGTGGTTTTTAACCTGGGTATCAAATTAATTGCCACATTTCTGAGTTGTGAATCTTCTGAACTGTAGGTTAAATTTAATGTATTTCTTTACAGGCATAGCTTTCTTCAGAATCCTAAAGAAATCCATGACTCAGAACAAGTTAAGAATAACTGTTCTAAGGCCTTAGCAGAAGGTTAAAATATGTATAGACTAAAACTGAAATCCTCCAACTTTTACAAAATGTGCCAAGATTTTGAAGCTCCCTGTGACAAGCCACGGATGGTGAAGAAGTGGATGGGGCAGGAGTCATAAATGCAGTCTTTTCACTCTTGGTATGTTTCTGTTCAAAGTACTGGTTATTACATATAGCCTATAATCTCTTGTTAGTGATTCATCATACTTTGATTGCAATTTAAATAATCATCATGTGAGAGAGAAAGCAAACAGCATGATAACAGTGACTTATACAAGGACAAAATAATCTTCACTATCACCTAATACCACTTGTTGGATGAAATACCTTTAAGCCAGCATTTTCAGAGGTGTTTTGCTTACCAGAAAGTCTCTGTGCTGCAGGTGCGGGTACCATTACAGTAGGCTTCTCTGTCTGGTATGTGGTTGCTGCTAATGTGGTACTCTCAGCATCACTGTTAGTCTGGCCTGTGACTCCAAAGCTGGAGGTAGGGTAGCATGGCTGGTATTGACTCTGACCAAGGATAGTGTAGGTGGGATAGTCCTATAGACCAAAGGGAATAAGAGAGGAAAACAACTCTTTTAGAAAGAACGTAACAGCCATTTCAACACAAGAGATTTTCATGTCCTTTTTATTCATAATTATTTTTCTAAAATATAAATATGATTTCTCATTTACTCATTTAGCAGTCTTCCAACTAAATTAATGATTTTTCAAATTGATTCTCTGGAACCTTCAGAATCAAGAGGAGATGCCTCAGGGGCTGTCTTCAGGATAAAAGGAAGGCTGAGAGGGAAGGGGTTCTATGCAATCCACACACAATGCCCCTTTTTCCAACATAACAGTTTTTTAAAAAAATCTATTTTATGTACGGAATTTCTGCATAGAACCTTTGAAGAAAAAATTCTACTGTATAAAAAGAAGTTTACAAACTACTTCTCTAGATGGTAGTGCTTCTAAGGACAAATGAGATTTTTAAAAAAAGTACATATTCTACATTAAAACATGATTATCACTCTAATACTGATTGAAGTGATGAATGTACAACTCTGTGATTATATCAAACACCATTGATATGAACAGGAGGCGGGGGTGGGGGTGGGGAATAAATAAATAAAATAAATCTTTAAAAAAAAAAAAGAAAAAGAATTCCATTGATACTGATGTTGATGACAAATAGGGAGAAGCTAACTGATCAGACTATTATCTATAAACAGTTAATGAGGATTTGCTAAAGTCAAATATAATTCATAGTGTGTATGTGAGCACACACATTTGGGAAAAGGTAATATGTAATATTAGTTGAACTCAAGGAAGCTAAAAATCTTAGCAGGAGGGATTGGATGTGGCTCAAGCTGTTGAGCACCTGCCTTCCACACGGGAGGTCCCAGATTTGGTTACTGGTGCTTCCTAAAAAAACAAAAAAGAAACAAAACAATAGGCAAAAAACAAAAAGGAAAGGCCCAACTCAGGGAAGCTGATATGGCTGAGTGGATGAGTGCTGGCTTTCCACATGTGAGGTCCCAGGTTCAATTCCTGGCCCCTGGTACCACAAAAAAAAAAAAAAAAAAAAAAAGTCTTAGCAGGAGAGAAGACAAGAAATTTCCAAAAACGCAGCAGTAAGTTATTTGTCACATGAATGAAACAGGACAGAAAATTATCACTGTAAACTGGGGTGGTCAGTGGGATTTCTGAGATAGAGGTTTTCTTTCATGAAAAGTCCCTGAAAAGGTTTTATTAAGGTACCAGATATTGAATCTGATTAAACAGAGGATCCTTGGTTAAGGAATAGGAGTTAAGATTCTCTAGGCAATAGTGTACAGCCTATGTAGAAATGAGGACTATCAAATTCAGACAAATAAAAATATGAAAAGATTCTGAGCAGCTGAGTAACAGGATAAAAAATGGTATTTGGAGAAAACTGTTCAAATAGTATTTTACAGAATGGAAAGGCACAGTGAAAAATTAGAGATAAGCACAGTTAACTATTGTGGCTCAGGAATAAAGGGGGGGGGAATAAAAACATGGGAAATGAGAGCAAAATAAAAAGAAAAGGAAGGAAAGATTCTAGAAATACTGGATTAGGGAAGGGTGTGGGGGAAAAAAATAGGAAGATGACTGGACAGGTTTTAAACCTAGGTTTATTAAGAAAACATATTGTCACTGACAAGAATTGAGAAGCCACAGAGAAAAGTGGTTTTATTTTCAGAAGAAAGGGTGGAATAAAAGGTTTGTTTAGATATGCTAAATATAGGGGGAAATTCCAGGACTTTCAAGAAAAAATATATATCAGGAGGAAGCCTATAGATTTTATGAGGTTAGGACTATATTTCAGAAGTAGTAAAATGAACATTAGGAGTGTGGATAAACATTCCTGGGGACACAGTAATTAACATGTTGAAAAACTGAATGGAGTTTCCTCCAAAAGTTAAATACCGAACAACTGTATACTTGGTTAATTCCACTCCTAGATATACACCCAAGAGGATAGAAAATAGGGACTTGTAGGCCAATGTTCATAGCAGCATTATTCACAATAGCCAAAAGATGGAAACAACCTAAGTGCCATCAAGAGATAATGGATAAACAAAATGTGGTTTATACATACAATGGAATATTATTCAGCTATAAAAAGGTATGGCGTTTTGATACATGCTGCAACTTTGAAAACATTATGCCAAGAGGAAGAAGGCAGACACAAAAGGACAAATCTTGTATGAGTCCACTTATATGAAATATCTAGAATAGGCAAATTCATAGAGACAGAAAGTAGAATAGACGTTACCAGGGGCTGGGGTGAGACGGGAAGGGAGAATTACAGCTTAATGGGTATAGAATATCTGTTTGGTAATGGATGGTGGTTATGATAGCACAACATTGTGAATATAATTAATGCCACTATATGTACACTTAAAAATGGTTAAAATAGCAAATTTTATGTTATATATTGTTGGCATTCAAGAACTGGGTCAGTGAAAATGGTGCCGCGAATGAGAAAGAAAGAATAAGACAAAGAGAAGAAAAACTGGTGACTCTCCGTCCGATATGGAGAGAAGAGCCCAGCCACCTCATAAGGTGTGGCTTTTATTTTGGCTTTAGAACAAAGAAAATATGTGTGAGCATGTGCAAGGGCAATAGATACTTGACAGTTACATTTTAATGAAATCAACAAGTCTTAAAGGTTAATGGCTCAGTTTCTCTTTTCCTTCCTGAAATTCACAGACATTGTAAATCTTACAAGCTCAGGAAGTTTCCCCACCCAGCTCCTGTTAGCATGAGACCGGAGGGCTTGTTTCCTACATTCCAAGGTGACCTTCTTTTCTGTCAGTAGTCATGGCCTTTAATTGAAACTTCATCATTTCATGTTTCTCTCTCTAATTGTCAGTATAAGCTTATTAAACTAAATATACATATTAACATTTATCTTGTATCTATCAAGAACTCTAACCAACAATAAGTCAAGTACATCAGTGTGTCCCCTGGTTTGGTAAGCATGTGAATGTATGTATACATACTATAAAAGACTGGAATATAACAGTTAAACCCTGTTTATAAACAATAAAATCTATGTTACAAAAACAAAAAGGGGGAGATGGAAGAGAATCTGCTAAAGACAAACTATCTAAAGCATTGCTTACCTTAAATTTTCTTAATAGACAACAAATTTCTAATACCACAGCAGCATAAAGACATTGGGAGGTTAATAAAAAAAAGAATGAAAATGAAAAATGTGGACAACCAATATATTGGAAAAATGAAACAACCAATAAATGGGAAAAAGGAGAGGTAAAATTTTGGGGCCGAGGTTTTGCTCTTATCATTACAGAAACAGGAGAACAGCAGTGGATCCCCTCTAGAAGAATCAAGCCTAGAGTTGAAGATGCTGCTGAAACTTAAACTATGGACATGGTGGTTTTACATTGGATTAATTATAGGTACAGTATTAGGTCAAGGTAAGATACCACATCATAATTACACTTATTGGGCATACATAACCAACTCACCTCTTCTAGAGCTGTTGACTTGGAGTGATGAGTCTTACCCAATTTATCTTAATCAATCTCACAACAGACTACTTAATGACAAATGGCATATTTGTCATGGGCTTACAGAGGTTGTGTTGTTTAATGATTCCTATGGAATTGTAAAGGATCGGGCCCTTATAGGGATGCCGAAACCTATTAAAAACACAACCATATCTTGGTTCATTAATAATTCAACCATAATCACAAATGACAGTAATCCTTATTTCTGGAATTTTGGTAATACAGCATTTACTAACAGCTCAATAATTTGGAAAAATCAAGGAAGATATATCCCACAACCATGGGACACTAAACTTAACAAAACTCAAAGTTATTTGTGAAAATTATTTTTGGGAACTGGTCCAATTTTTGTAAGGCAAGGCAATAAAACCAATATTACTATTTTAAAAAGAGAATCAACTCAATTTCTTACAGTATGTGTATAAGATCCTATAGTTTTATCATTGGAAAAGTAACTTTTGGTGAAAGGAACATTAGTTGCTCCAATTGCTCTTTATTTACATGTCTTAAGAATTCATATTTGCAGGAAAATCAAACTCTTTTTATAGCAAGAAGAAAAGGACTATGGTTACCGGTTCGGATGACCAGACATTGGCAGCAGTCTCCAGAATCCCAGTTACTGTGGCATTTCCTCGACCATTATTTAAAAAGAACTAAAAGACTGATTGGACTTTTAATAGCAGAAAATTTGGGACTGATTGGCATCATAACCGCTGAAGCTGTCACTGACACAGCCCTGCATCAAGGAGTTCAGAATGAACAATATGTTAAGGACTGGCATAAAAATGCAAGTGAGATGTGGCATAGCCAGTCTCACATTGATATGGAACTGAATAATCGTATGAATGATTGTAAAACAGCTATTATACATTTGGGTAATCAAATTTATAATTTAAACTTGTTAAGAACTCTTAAATGTGATTGGAATGAAAGTTCTTTTTGTATTACTCTTCTGGCTTATAATAATAGTGAACATGATTGGGAGAAAGTGAAAATCACTTAATTGGATATAAGCATAATGTTTCTATACATCTTTTAGAATTGCAAAAGAAGGCATTGAGCATGTATCAAAACAAATGGAAAGAAACCACTGGTGCAGCCGTTTCATTGGTAGAAACAAAAAAACAGTTCAAATATCATTTTGGATTGGATTTGGAATTATTGTTATATGCATTTTAATTGTTTGTATTGTCAAGGCTAGAGTAATTAGACCTGATAAATGCATTTATGTTAAGAAACTTGGCCATGAAAAACTAATTTTGCATTACTTAGTAGAAAGATTCTACTAATAACCCCTTGATCTTAATACTAAATATCTGCACAAAAAATATTCATTTAAGGAACCTGAAGAAGCATAAATATTAATGAAATTGCCTTCAATGTAAGAGCTCAAAAGCTTGACTGGTAGTCAATGACGGGTAAGATTCTCAGAGGAGGACAACCTAATACAGGCAGTCACAAGAGCCTATGGAAGAAGACAAGTGTGACAGGAGGTCACCTTGTATCAGCTTATATAATGGTTCCTATGAGCTTTAACTAATAAAAAAGGGGGAAATGATGGAGTTTCAATTAAAGGCCATGACTACTGACAGAAAAGAAGGTCACCTTGGAATGTAGGAAAGTCACCTTGGAATGTAGGTCTCATGCTAATAGGAGCTGGGTGGGGAAACATCCTGAGCTTGTAAGATTTACAATGTCTGTGAATTTCAGGAAGGAAAAGAGAAACTGAGCCATTAACCTTTAAGACTTGTTGATTTCATTAAAATGTAACTGTCAAGTATCTATTGCCCTTTCACATGCTCACACATATTTTCTTTGTTCTAAAGCCAAAATAAAAGCCACACCTTATGAGGTGGCTGGGCTCTTCTCTCCATATCGGACGGAGAGTCACCTGATCCCAGTTTTTCTTCTCTTTGTCTTATTCTTTCTTTCTCATTCGCGGCACCGTTTTCACAGACCCAGTTCTTGAATGCCAACAATATATATTACCACAATAAAATTTTAAAAACAAAATCCTCCCAAAAACCAAATGGAGAACATCCATGTTAGAAAAAAATAAAGAATAAGAGCTATGAAAGTGAGATATATAAATAGTTTCCAGAAGAGTGCCAGATACACAGTAGGTACTCAATAAGTATTAGTGGACTAAAGGAATAAACAAAGGACAAACATAAAAAATGAAAAAAAGTTTCTTTGAAAAGATCAATAACATTGACAAACATTTAGCTATACTGACAAAGAAAAAAGAGAGAGGGTGCAAATAAATAAAATCAGAAATGAGAAGGGTGACATTACTACTGACCCCAAAGAAATAAAAAGGATCATATGAGAATAATATGAACTGTATGCCAACAAATTAGACAACCCAGGTGAAATGGACAAATTCTGGAAACACACAAACAACCTATACTGATTCTAGAAGAAACAGAAGATCTAAACAGACCAATTACAAATAAAGAGATTGAATCAGTCATCAAAAACCTCCCAAAAAAAGAAAAACCCAGGACCAGAGGGCTTCACAGGTGAATTTTACCAAACATTTCAAGAAGAATTAATACCACTCTTGCTCAAACTCATCCCCCAAAAAACTGAGGGAACACTACCTAACTCATTCTATGAGGCCAACATCACCCTAATACCAAAGCAAGATAAAGATAATACAAAAAAAAGAAAATTATAGACCAGTTTCTCTTATGAACATAGATGCAAAAATCCTCAAAAAAATACTAGCAAATCAAATCCAACAGCACACTGAAGGAATTATACAGGAAGCAGATGTGGCTCAAGTGACTGTTAGCTTGCTTCCCACATGGGAGGTCCCGGGTTCAGTTCCCAGTGCCTCCTAAAAACAAAGAACAAGCAAACAAACAAAAAAACCTACTCAGGGGAGCTGATGTGGCTCAGCAGTTGAGCGCCAGGTTCCCACATACAAGGTACAGGGTTCAATCCCCGGCCCTGGTACCTCAAAAAAAAAAAAAAAAAAAAAAAAAAAAGGTATAGTATGATCAAGTGGGATTGATCCCTGGTATGCAAGAATGGGTCAACACAAATCAATTAATGTAATACACCACATTAACAGAATGAAACAAAAAAAAAATCACATGACCATCTGAATTGACGCAGAAAAAGCATGTGACAAAACCCAGAATCCTTTCTTGGTAAAAACACTTAGAAAAAGAGGAATAGAAGGAAACTTCCTCAACAGGATAAAAGGCATATATGAAAAGCCTACTGCTAACATCATATACAATGGTGAAAGACTAAAAGCTTTCCCTTTAAGATCTGGAATAAGACAAGGATGCCCACTGTCCAACATTGCACTGTAAGTTCTAGCCAGAACAATTAGGCAAGTAAAAGAAATAAAAGGCATCCAAAATGGAAAGGAAGAAGTAAAATTTTCACTATTTGCAGATGCCATGATCCTATATATAGGAAGTCCCGAAAAATTTACAAAAAGTTATTAGAGCTAATAAATGAGTTCAAAAAAGGAAAAGATCAATATGCAAAAATCAGTAGTGCTTCTATACACAAGTAATGAGCAATCTGAGGAGGAAATTTTAAAAAATTCCACTTGCAATAGTACCTAAAAGAATCAACTATCTAGGAATAAATTTAACCAAGGATGTAAAGAAAACTACAAAACTTTGCTAAACAGAGAAGAGCTAAATAAATGGAAGGACATTCCATGTTCATGGACTAGATAACTAAATGTTGTTAAGATGTCAATTCTACCCAAAACGATTTACAGATTCCATGCAATACCAATAAAAATTCCAACAGCCTTCTTTGCAGAAATGGAAAAGCCAGTCATCAAATTTATTTGGAAGGGCAAGGGGCCCCAAATAACTAAAACCATATTGAAAAAGAAGAATGAGGTTGGAGGATTCACACTTCCTGAATCTATAATCAATTGAGGGTTTAGAAATAGACCTTCACATCTACGGCTAATTGAAAAAAAATTTTTTTTAATTTATTAGATTTATTTATTTATTTATTTGCCCCCCCGCACTGTTTTGCACTCGCTGTCTGCTCTCTGTGTGTTCTTCTGTGTCTGCTTGTCTTCTGTTTTGGCAGTACCCGGAATTGATCCTGGGACCTTCCAGAGTGGAGAGAGGCTACTCAATCTCTTGTGCCACCTCAGCTCCCTGGTCTGCTGAGTCTCTTATTGTCTCTCTTCTGTGTCTCTTTTTGTTGTGTTGTCTTGCTGCGCCAGCTCTCCGCGAGGGCTAGCACTCTGTGTGGGCCAGCTCGCCGCACGGGCCAGCTTGCTTTTCACCAGGAGGCCCGGGAATTGAACTCTGGACGTCCTATATGGTATACGGGAGCCCAACTGCTTGAACCACATCTGCTTCCCTGGCTAACTGAATTTTGACAAGGCTGCCAAGTCCACTCAATTGGGAAAGACGAGTCTCTCAATAACTGGTGCTGGGAGAACTGGATATCTGCATGTAAAAACAATGAAGGTGGATTCCTATCTCAAATCATATACAAAAATTAACTCAAAATGGATCAAAGACCTAAACAGAAGAACCAGAACTGTAAAGCTCCTACAAGAAAACATAAGCATAGGGAAGCATCTTCAGCATCTTGTGGTAGGCATTGGTTTCTTAGACTTTACACCCAAAGCACAAGTAACAAAAGAAAAAATAGATAAATAGGACCCCATCAAATTAAAAAACTTTTGTGCATCAAAGGACTTTATAATGAAAGTGAAAAGACAACGTACTCAAGAGGAGAAAGTATTTGGAAATCACATCTCCTATAAGGGTTTAATATCTAGAATATATTAAGAAATCCTATAACTCAACAATAAAAAGCAAACAATCCAATTAAAAAATGGACAAAAGACTTGAATAGACCTTTGGAGATATATATCATCATCTCCAAAGATGATATACAAATGACCAAAAAACACATGAAAAGATGCTCAACATCATTAGCTATTAGGGAAATGCAAATCAAAACCACAGTGAGATACCATTTTATACCTACTAGAATGTCTACTATTAAATAGACAGAAAATTTCAAGTGTTGGAGAGGATGTGGAGAAATAGGAACACTCATTATTCATTGCTGGTGGGAATATAAAACAGGGCAGCTGTTGTGAAAGACAGCCTGGCAGTTCCTCAAAAAGTTAAGTAGAGAATTACTATCTGACCCAGCAATTCCACTTCCAGGTATATACCTGCAGCAGTTTGGCAGTTTGATGTAGTTATGAATTCCAAAAATAGATATTGGATAATGCTTGTAAACTGGTCTGCTATTCTGGGCATGACTAAGTTATGATTAGGGCATTGACTGAGCCACGTCAGTAGGGTGTTGAGCCCCACCCCTTGGTGGGTGGGGAATCAAAGATAAAAGACATTGCAAAGGACAGAGCTGGAGCAGTTGAGTTAGAGTTGTGATGAGGAGTCTTGAGCTGGAGCCCCGGGAAGTAGCATACAGAAGGAGCTCGGTCGTGAGGAAAGAGAGAAGGCCCTGGGAAGAGAAGCAAGTCATTTGCCTGATAGTCTACTGCTGGCCTTGTGGCACAAAGCAAGCCTGAGCCCAGAGAGAGGCAAGCCCTGGGAAGAGAGGAACCCAAGAAGCCTGAACCCTGGCAAACGTCGGCAGCTGTCATGCTCCAACACGTGGCAACAGACTTTGGTGAAGGAAGAAACTTATGATTTATGGTTTGGTAACTGTAAGCTTCTACCCAAATAAATACCCTTTATAAAGACCAACCGATTTCTGGTATTTTGCATCAGCACCCCTTTGGCTGACTAATACAATACCCAAAAGAAATGAAAGCAGGGATTCAAACAGATATTTGCACACTGTTGTTCACAGCGGCATTATTCACAATTGCCAAAAGACGGAAGCAACTCAAGTGTCTATCAACCAATGAATGGACAACTAAAATGTGATATATACATAGAATGGAATAATATTCAGCTGTAAAAAGGAATGAAGTTCTGATTCAAGCGAGAACATGGATGAACCTTGAAGACATCAAGTTGAATGAAATAAGCCAGACACAAAATTACAAATATTTTATGATCTCACTTATTTGAAATAATTAGAATAAGCAAATTCAGAGAGTCAGAATCTAAAGTATATGACACCAGGGGCCTGGGTGGGGCTAGGGAATGGGGTGTTAATGCTTGAGTTATACAGAGTTTCTATTTGAGTTGATGGTAAACTTTTGGTAATGGATGGTGGTGATGGTTGCACATTGTGAGTGTAATTAACAGCACTGAATTATGTATGTGAATGTGATTAAAAGGGGAAATCTTAGGTTGTATATATGTTACTAGAATAAAACAAAACATAGGATTGTATAACAGTGAACCCTATTGTAAACAATGGAGTATAGTTAATAGCACAATTATAAAAATGTTCTTTCATCATTTCTAACAAATATAGCACTAATGCAAGGTGTTACTCATAGGGAGGTATATGTATACTCTATATTTTATGCATGACTTTTCTGTAAACCTACCACTTCTCTAATTTAAAAAAACAAAAACAGAACAAACAAAAAACCCCAAAGTAGTAATGTTAACAGTGGCCAGAAAAAAAAGATCCACAGAGAGAATGGTTGACAATATTAATTGCTACAGAGATAACAAGGAATAAAAACAAAATAACAGAAACAAAAAAACCCTAAACACTAAAGATCTTATCAGTGATCTTCTAAGCATAAGTTAAAACAATGATCAAGACCAGACCACCAAGAACTCACAAAGGAATGGGTGGTTTAAAAAAAAAAAGCGGAGGGGAAGCGGCTGTGGCTCAATCAGCAGGGCTCCTGTTTACCATATGGGAGGCCCCGGGTTCGGTTCCCGGGGCCTCCTGGTGAAGGCAAGCCCGCCTGCACGGCGTGGTTAGCTGACCCAGCGAGCACGTGGGTCAGCAAGGTGGGGATAAATGAATAAAAAAAAAAAAAAAAAAAAAGCGGAGGTAATATTTGTTCATTCTACCAATATGTGGGTTCTTTTAATGTGAGTGCCAGGCACTTTTCTAGGCTCTGGGGATACATAAGTGAACAAAATAGGAAAAATCTCTACCTTTATGGAGATTACATTCTAGTGAGGTTGGGGTAGGATGTGAAGACAAACCCAGTAGATAAAGGAGCAGATAAAACCGAAACATAGGTTTAGCGGAGGAAGGAGAGAAACTGAAGGATGGCCTGAGAAAGCCATTCAGGAAGAGGTCTCCACAATCCATTTGATTCCAGGTTGCTTCTTACATGGCTAAATTGACCATGGAAAGAAGAGGGGAAGAAGAAGCCGATGAACCATATCTAACAGGATAACAAAAGTAGCACTGTACCTGGTTTGAGATGCTAGCAACTGCAGCTGCTGGAATATTGGCAATTGTAGATGAAGTGGATATCAGGCTGGCATTTGTGCTTGAAGCTACAGGATTGAAAGTAATAAAACATATTAGTTACCACATAACTTAAAAAGGATAAAAGAAATTGAAAATATATTGTGCCTTAAGTGAATAGATCTACAAGGAAATAAAGAACATTTGCAAAGGGAACAAAAATAGTAGTTTTGCTTTTTTGCATGTCATTTCTCAATTCAGATTTGATTAGAAACAAAACACTTCAAACATTTGTTTCAACTTCAATCTTCAACTCTTCCTAATAAAGTCCTAGACAGATATATACATAATGCACCGACTCATACTACTGATTCCAATGAAATCAGAAGCTAAACCAAATCACTCCAACCCAACTTCTCCAGTGATTGAAAAATGACTCACCTGTAATGTGACCTATTGACAATTATCACCAGTAACAAGAGCTCTGGAAAATCCTCTTGTAAATCCTACACTATGATATTGTTGCCACTAGCCACAAATCATGCCTTTTCTGATACAACATAATTACTTTGAAGAAAAGAGCTGGTCCTCCAAATTCTTAAGTGCTTGTAATTACTTCTTGTGCTCTACTCAAAATAATGGATTATTAATGTGGAACAATCACCACCATGATCGGGCATTTAGAGATTTATCAATGAGCTTAGAAAAATACAGATAATACTAAATATTATTCTGGCCAGGTAAAAATGTACTTTATAAACTACTTGGACTGCTTAAGACAAGAAATTTGGGGTAAGGTTTTCATACCCTTCCATCATAGATTTCACCAGAGTTTTAGGGAGAAAAACAATAAGGTCTCAGGCACTGGTATTTGTCACAGTGACTTTTTGCTGGTGCACAATATAACTGAGATTGTGATACATGGGGTCTTCAACTCCTCTCTCTCACTTATCACAAGCACACTTAGACCTGGTTCCTACTGCAGTCACACACACTGTAAGAGTTCACCAGCATGATCCAACTTGGAGTATTAATTGGTCAGGCATGACTATCTAACTACCTACCTTATTAGCAACAAAGTCCTCCAGAGAGACTTAAGAGGAAAACTCCTATTAAGAACAGGGAAGGTGAAAAATGTAGCAAAAACTTGAGAGCCCTGGTCAAAATTAGAGAATTTTCATCCCTTTCCCTAAGGGTACTCTGCTTAGAGGAGAGTCTAAAGGAGATTCAGGTCAGTTAGGTATAAGGAATAGCTTTCAGATGAAGAAACTGAGAGAACAGTTTAAGTAACTTGTCATGGTAGATAGTCAAGATAACAATTCAGATCTTCTGGTGCTCTTTCCTAAGAGTCAGTGGCTGAACTAGAGATCAGATTTCCTATCAGCCCAGGATGACATTCTGTTTAGAATACTCCTTCCTTCCCAAAAAAACAACTCATAAGGGCTTACTTTCTTAAACACAAAAACAAAATGAAGTAGATTTTGTAACTTTATAGAGGGTATTTTTTATAACCTTACAGAGGGTATTTTCTTCCCACCTTTTCTTTCCTACTCTGGTTCAACATATTCTTTTTCCTAAAAAGAAGTGCTGAGAAATGACAATAAATAGGCTAGATGACTCTATAAGTAGTTTTTAATCATTCTTGTGGGAAAAGAATTTTGAGTAGATTCCAGATTCTATTGCCAGTACATTATGCTAGGAAGATCGATAATAAAGCAGACTGAATACAGGTGATTTAAGGTGGGAAAGAAGATGAAGAACCCATTTAATCTGTTAAATTTTTCTCTCCTAGCAAAGTCCATTCTAGGCCAATTCTTCTTTGGTCTTGGTTCTGCCATACACTCTTCTTCCTCCTATTTTTAAAATTTCTGTTCTACCTTCTTAATAACTTATTAATGCTTGGAAGTATAACTCACTTATATCTGACCTCTATACACAGGGTAAAAAATGTACCCTATTGACAAGGTGGTTTTATAAATTTAATAGTTTTCAGATCACTTACCGAATTGGGCTGGAGCTAAAAATTTTATAATTAGCCATGTACTTTTCCCCCCACCTGAGTTGGCTCCCTCATCTGTTTGCTTGTTTTTTTCCTGTTTTTTTTTTTTTTTTTTTGCTTGTTGTCTGTTTTTCTTTAGGAGGCACCGGGAAGCGAACCAGGACCTCCCGTGTGGGCTTGAGCCACATCCATTCCCCCGGCCACACACTTTTATCCCTGCTATGAAGTTTAATCACTTGAGTAGTTAGCTGTTAATGCTGTCTGAATTTGTGACAAGTATCATACTAAAAAAATCACAATTTTCTCTCAGCAGTAGTGACTTCTTTTTTTAGGGGATCTTGGCCTGCAAACCTCGGAAGTTTATAGGGCTCAATAACACTTCTTTCTCCAACTCAACCAAATTATCTCTAATGTGCCATTCATTCATTCATTTACAAAATAAGTATATCAGGGTCTACTATGTGCCGAAAATCGGTTCTAGCCACTGAGGGATCAAACAAAACAAAGTGCCTGCCCTCATGGAGTTTAAATTCTAGTGAGGGAGACAGGCTCTTGTAACCATCATTGAACCCAAGCTAAACTTACTTAAAAATGTACACAATCATTGCATGCTTTACCCCACATATGGTACCTCATTAAAAAATGTAATGATTATTTTGCATATTAATAGGTATGTCTCAATAAAAACAATATTCAACTGCAGGTTTAAAAAACAAAAGCTCTAGCAATGAAGTACGTAATGAAAAGTAAAATTTTACAGAACCAAATAGAATCCAAATGGTAGCTCCTATTGTAATATATCTAATGGCTGTCAACTCTCCAAATGCCAATGGCATGGCCAACTGTTTGTGGACAGTTTCTATTCCTGTCTTGACAGTGTAGCTGTCAAATCACTGGAAGATGAAGCTTCTAAGAACCATGTCCCACAAGAGGTCCACCTATGTCAAAACACAGTGATAACTTTGGTTATAGAATGGTAAGGAGTACAGTTGAATTAAGTGATGTTGTCTCAAAGCTGGAGGGTTAACCCCAGGGTTAATGGCAGTTTGTGCAAAACTTAGTTTCTATCTCTCTAACTTCCTGTCATGTCTCTCTACAAACCTTGCTCACAATGGCTTTCCTTGAGTTTCTCAGAACAAGACAAACTCTTTCTCACTTGAGGACCTTTCCAACGTTGCTCTCTCCACTCTGCCCCCTCAACCTACCAACATGGATGACTTTTTCTCAGCTGGTCCCACTATTGCAGAGACCCTCTCTTTGACCCCACTATCAAAACAAAGTCCTTTCCTTATATTCTCAATCACAGCAATCTGTTTATTTCAGAGTATTTTTCAAAATGTGTTATTTATTTGCTCGCTTGATTTCTGTCTGTCCCACTAGACCATAAGGGCAGAATCTTGCTATTTTGTTCATCATCTCCCGCATCTATTGTTCCTGACATACATTTGGTGATGCTCAATAAATACTTGTGGGATTCATGTATGTAAGTCTTGCATGCTCTAAGTGAGACGGGAAAAATCATTATTTTTTGCTAGATTGGAGTTATCTAGAAGTGGGCAGGTGGGTGGGTTCCTAAAACTTACTCTCAGTATGTAGGCAAAGTAACTGATAAGAACTCATCTAATTAGGGATCATTTGAGATCCAGTATAAATTGTGCATGTTTTGGTTTAAAATGATTGCCTAACTGGGTCATTCATTCAGTCACTTATATATCAAATATTTATTTTATTAGAGAAGTTGTAGGTTTACAGAAAAATCATGCAGAAAATAGAGTTCACATACCCCTCCCCTCCATTATTAACATCTTGCATTAGCATGGTACATGTTATAATTGATGAAAGAATATTATTATAATTGTACTATTAATGCTAGTCCATGGTTTATATTAGGGTTCACTGGTTATACAATCCTATGGTTTTTTTTTTTAACTTTTATTCTAGTAACATATATACAACCTAAAAGTCCCCCTTTTAATCACATTCAAATATATAATTCAGTGCTGTTAATTATGTTCACCATGTTATATTATGATTTCCACCATCCATACCAAAACTTTTTTTTTAGGAGGTACTGGGGATTGAACCTGGGACCTCATACATGGGAAGCAGGCGCGCAACCACTGAGCTACACCCACTCCCCCCAAAACCTTTCAGCCACTTATTTATTAAATATTTATTCTAATATTTATTTTAAGCAATGGAAGAACTCTTATCATGATGTAAAGGCAGTGGCCACCAGCAGTTCTGACGGATGGGAGAGGGAAGAATAGGTCTAATATGGGGGCATTTTCGGGACATTGGATTTGTCCTGCATGACATTGCAGTGACAGATACAGGCCATTGTATATTTTGTCATAACTTACAAAATTGTGCGGGACAGAGTGTAAACTATAATTAATGTAAACTGTAGTCCATGGTTAGTAGCAATGCTTCAATATGGGTGCACCAATTGTAAAAAATGTACCACACTAATAAAGGATGCTGTTAATGTGGGACAGTGTGGGAGGGGGAATGATTAGGGCATATGGGAATACCTTATATTTTTAACGTAACATTTATGTAATCTAAAGCTTCTTTAAAAATTAAAAAAAATAAACAGAAGAAAACTTAAAAAAAATTTTTTTATTGAGTGCCTACTATGTGCTAAGTATTGTTACACATGCTTGGGTTACAACAATGCACAAAACAAACTTCCCCTTGAGAAGCTCAGTAAAATCAGTGTAGTAAATTCTCACTGTTGCAGTAGAAATTTATATATCAGCAAGGATAGGAAGCTAGAATGATCTTCCATGTGGTAATGGATTACAGCTGGAGATGTCAGTAAGAACTCAGGTTAACTTAATATAGATACAGACAGTTACATATAGCAATATTTATAGATAGGTGCATATATCTATATGGGTTAATATACACACATATATTTCTTTGCTCTGTTAGCTGAGGGTCTAAAAGAAATGACAGTAGCAATAAGTTCACCTAGTACCCAGATCTTGGTTTCTAATACCATTCTCCAATAAAAGGAATTAGGGCACCTTGGGAGAAATGGCTGATTATAGGACTAGGGCAGAAATACACAAGATGAGCCTGGAGCATCTTGTAGTGACAGGAAGTAGAAAGGAAGTATTCAAAAACAAACACCTACCCACACTGATGAGGACAAGTCAAAATGGATACAGAAGCCAAATGAAAGAGCTCCCAATGGCCAAAACTGGAACAATTTGAGCAACAAAATTAAGTACTTTGGATTATAACCCAAAGTATAAAATAAATATCTGTAAGTCCATACTAATATGAATAAATGATTGAGTGAAGTAATAAATGAGGAATAGACAAATCTATGCAGAAGAATTCCAAATAAATTATGTAGATGCTCTGCCCTCAAGGAGGGGGAGCATAACTCCTTAAGGGTGAGCTGTGCGTTGCAAGCTCCACACAAACAGTATAGTATGGAAAAGGGGAGTAGGGGGATAACTTTACAGTGGAGAAATCTGACAAATACTACATCAGACAGGTGATCAAGCTCAACACCAGCAGACATAAATCAAGTTGATAATATATACCTTTGATATAATGTGATGAAAAAGTTACTTTACCACTGTGATATTCCTCTCCAAAATCCATAACAAAGTCTAATCAAGGGAAAAACATCTGACAAATTCAAGTAGAGAGGCATCCTACAAAATACCTGACAAGTACTCCTCAAAACTGTCAAGGTCATCAAAAACAAGGAAAGTCTGTGAAGCTGTACAGACAAGAGGAGCCTAGGGAGACAGGACAACTAAATGAAATGTGGTAAACTGGATGGGATCTTGTATCGGGTAAAAACTAAGGAACTCTGACTAAACTATGGACTTTAATTAATAATAGTGCACCAATATTGGTCCTTAATTATAACAAATGTGCCATATTAATGAAGCTGTTAATAGGGGAAATTATGTATGGGGGTGGAGGGATAATATGGAAACTTTGTACTATCTGCTCAATTTTTCTGTAATTCTAAAACTATTCTTAAAAATAAAGTCTATTAATAAATCTCCTAGCCAAAGAAAGACTATTATGTGTTACCAACAATATTTGAGCCCAAAGACATTTGTTAAAATTCACAATTAAGTTTAAAATTTTTGAGATTTCTGAAATCAATTTTGATACTTGAATATTATTTAATGGTTCAAACCATCTCAACCAAAGAAAATGATCAGAAATAGGGCCACACAGTCACAGACACTCTGGGGAAAAATGGATATAAAAAAGTCAAGTCTACTTATTCAAAACATTTTCATGAGTGTATGGGGCTGTCCTTTCTCATTTTGGTGTCACTGATGTACAAACTAGATAAAGTCTTTGATTTGCATATATCATTAGTGGAATTCAGAGTTGATGAAGCCAGAAGTAGAATTTGATTTTTGAGAGAAATTCCTAACTTTCCCAAGAAGGCAGGCTACTGTCAATTGCAGAATGCTCGGGGGTGGGTTGGAAGGACACTGGACCTTGTTTTTATTCTGTGGAATGATTGGAGAATGACTGGGGAATTGTGGAATAAAAGGGAAGCAAGATGCTCTGGATAGTTAACATTCATTGTCTATGCTAAAAAAAAGAAGTGGGGTGAGGTAAGTGATAATGATAGTGGAGAACCCACGTATAAATCTACCAATAATATCCATATTTCATTTTGACAATTGTTTTTAACTTGCATTTCTACTAATTTTTTCTTCAAAATAAGTGGCAAAACTTGATACCCTGATGGTTAACTTTTGCCTTAATTTCTATCCTATGCCAAAGTGCAAATGAACAATGAAATGGGCCAACAGTATAACCAGAAAAAGGCAGGAAAAATGAATTTAGTGTAAGTTCTCAAATATGGGAGGGAGAGTTGATATGGATACCATGACTTCAATATTGAAAAGCATAAATAAAGGAAAATCCAAAAAGTTTCACATTAAATATTTTAAAGGTAGGAAAAGAAAGCAAGGAAGAAATGATGTTAACATTGGAAGAAAAAAGGAAAGAAAACAAGCAGCAGGAATAATCTAATAGGAGGCAGAAGAGTGTGAGGAAACAGAGTATTGTGCCCAGGCTCTAGAATCAGACTGACCCAGTTTACCCCCCGACTTAATTATTTACTACCTTTGTGACCTTAATCTCTGTGCCTTATATTTCCTAACTGTAAAATGGGATTAATAATAGTACTTCTCTCATAGGGTTGTTGTGAAGACTACATGAGTAACATATAGTAAGCACTTAATAAATACTAGCAATTATCATTATTTAAAAAAATGGGAGAAACCAGGATAACTGAACAAAAGGAAAAACTTCACTAAGAGATAAGTTAGAATAACCACTAAGTTTCAATAGCAGTTAGTGAAATTTAAGGGATATTTTCATGATCCTTTTAAAGCAATGGGTTCTAAATAACCCGAAAAGGTAGGTCTTGTTTTACAAGGAGGGAGAGGAGTGGTAGTTCTACAGCTCTGTAGAGAGTTATTAATATCAAAGAAGAGAACTCTTTGCTCTTCTTTCACCACCTACGTGTGGCTGTTGGGGATATTTCTCTTTAGAGGACTTTGCTACCAAATATTCCTATAGTTGAATCCAAAGGGCCTATGGACCTAGAGAATCGAAAGGGAAGTGGAGAAGACAGAGAGACAAAGTCAGGCTCTTGAGCTTTCCCCCCTCCTGCTTTGTTCCCATTTTAGAAAGAAAGAAGGGAAAATAAGAGAAGGGGAGATTTGTTAAACAGTAGGAGGTAAGGTCTTAGGAACATAGTGACCAGTTCTGCTCCCAGTGGACAAAGTGGTTCTCAATCATTTGAGAAGTGTCTCTCAATCACATTTGACTGAAACCCAAAATATTGTTTAATCCAATCTACATTAAATATTTTCTTTCGTAACAAAGTTCTTATCTCAAGAGTATGTCAGACAGGTTTTTGCTATTGAACTTTCATCCCTTTAGTACTCACTTCATAAGGAATCAAATTAAAAGGCTGGGAGAAATCAGGAGAAAGGAGGCAGATGAGAAGTAGTATACGCAGACATTCATAGCCAATATGGAATGACGACAAATTGCCCAAACTGGACTTACAAAGGGGGTGAAATTATTTTCATAATGCCTTTTTAATTTGTCTTTTTTCCCCCTAATAGTCCTGTCATAAATCTAACATTTTAGAGGAAGAACTTGGAAAGGCAGAAGTGTTTAGAATTCAGATTTTAATGTTATGTTTTTCACCATGAAGTAGAAACAAGACAACTTTTGAGCAAGAGAAGTGCTCACCAAGAAGTAAAAAAGTACATGGGGTAAGGGTGTTACAAAACCACAGCAGAAAAGCAGCACACATCTCACAAAATAGCACACATCTCACATACACTCTGACAAGCTGGACTTCACAATCTGCTGACTCTGAAGTCAGCAAAGTTGTAACACATGGCATCTTTGTTCACTTATAGCGCAGACTAGAGAACAGACTAGAGCAAAAATCAGGAAGATATTTTGGACACCAACATGCAGAGGACAAGCCTTCAATTATACTAAGCAGCTCACATTCAAGAGGCTAAACTACTTAGGAACCACACTCCTCGGCTATTCTGCCAAACAGAAAAAGAGCATGCACAAAAGCAAATCTCCTGTATTATCTAATTTGAACTCCTGTATTATCTAATTTGTTTGGAGATACAGGTAAATTTAAAAAACAAATAAACAACAAAACAATAACAAAGCAAAACAAAAAATTCAGCAATAACAGTGACCAAACAAAAACAAAAACAAAAACACCAAACCAAACGAATGAACAAAGAAAGAAAAAAAACACCAAAAAACCAAAAAACACAACCATGCCTATTTACCTTGAATGGGGTAAGAATAATGTGCTGGGCTTGGCTGGCTTGTGGTTAACCCTGTAGTGCAGGTAAGAACACTGTGTTGACTTGGAGATGGAGTCTGAATTAAACCACTTTCAGGTTTCATACCTGGCCACAATGCACCTGAATCAGATAAATTGGACCAATTACAAACAATACACTGGGACTGAATAGCACGGTTATGCTTGCAAATATCAGCCAGTAAGTTTAAATGATTGATTTTCCTACTAGTAATATACCACAAGCAAACACACTTTCAAAGAATTGGGAGATGGGGCAATAGAAACAAAAATCTTGCCAAAACTCCCAAAAGTAAGTTCATTTCAATGGCTGGGCAAAAGTTGACCAGGGTTCAGAGAAGGAGCTACTGACACCCAATTGGATGGTTTGTTATAAAGAATGCCTGATACTCATGTACAGTGATAATTTTTCCAGCATTGTCAAGGTGGGAAACATGCTACGTAAGTTTAAAATTCACTTACCCATTAATAAGCATCAATTTTTTCTAAAATGTATTAAATATTTCTGCCTTCTTAAGCTGGTTATTTTGTTATCTTTGTTTCTTCTGAATAGGGAAGAAATACCTGCTTATTTTTATAAATTAAAAACATTACAGAAATACGCAGTTTTGAAAAAATAAAGTCATGTACAATCCCATTACCCAGAATTAATGATTAACAGTTTAGAAGTCATCCAGATTTACTTATATGCATTTATTAATCTTTTTTCTTCTTCCAAAAATAAAATTGGGATGTTACACATACTATTTCATAATTTGCTTTTCTCAAGTAATACTTTTAAGAGATATCTTTTCATGTCATAACATATAAATCTCTCTAACAGCTGCAGCACATTCATTGATTGGTTAAATAAATTACCTATATCCAATCTTTTACTGAGAGATATCCTCGCTCTTCATTTTTACTGTATTTGACTTTTATCACAATGCTCCTGAGTGGAGCCAACCTTTTTTCATTGTGTGTGTGTGTGTGTATACGTTTCTGTCTCCTTAAGCAGGGAGCAAATAGAGAACATACCTTTAGATTTTCTCAGAATTGCTATAAAGATCAATACTGTATTGTGCTATATATATATATTGAGATACCTCCAGAGGCTATTGTGATATGTGCTTAGCAGTAAAGAAAATCACTATAGTTTTATGAATTTTAGGTTATGTCACTTTTCCCTGTGATCTGTCACTTCTTGATGTTCTCCGATGCCTGGAATATCTCCCTTTTAATTTGCAGTAAACTAGTAATCTATAAACAAAGCTTGTTAGAACTGAAATAATTTGGGAGTAAGTTACTTCTACATGACAGCTTAAGGATATCTAACAAATGAAATATTCAGGAACTTTAGTCCATAGGTTTTGTGATAATTTTGGCCACGTAAAACCCTATTTAAAAAAACCTAAAACCAAAAAACAACAACTTAATGCCTGTTTTTCTCTATGTTTTGGACAGCTATGATTGCTGGATCTGTATAGCTGAAGCTGAAATTTAAGTCCAATAAAGTTAATCAATCAAGCACAACTGAGGTAAGAAATCAGGACTAAGGTCAGCCATGGCTTTAAATTCAACATGAACTCATTTTATTTACCCTTAATACAGTAAGAAATGTATAGTCAATGAATACAAGCAGTAAGAAATATGATGATGAGTGCTTCAGATTCACTGGGGCACTGAGATACCTAATTGCAACTCAGATTTATAAAATCTGTTAAAGTAAATTTAAGAATAGTAAAAGGAGATGTGAAAATCTTAAAAGATTGACAATAAGACATGCTGTCTTTCCCCAAACTATTAAGGCATAAAAAATGAAAACGCTGAATTCTCTTCTCACCTATTAATTATAGGAAATAATTTATTTGAGGAGTAAGGCATGAATTAAGAGGGTTGTCCCTCCCCCTCCCTGCCTATTAGTTCACAAGCATTTAAATATGTTATGTCCAGGTTTCCACAGCTGAGCTCCTATGTGACAAATTACAATATTTGAGAATGTTATTTTTAAAAATTTATCTGAAACTTGGTGCCATGATTCTTTTTTTTTTTTCATGGTAAAGCCTACTTTATTGGTGGCAGTTAGTACAAGTCAATAAATACTGACATCCCAAAAGCTCAGTTATTTATCTGATTATTGGTCCATAGAAGAGAGGAATTAAATTGAACCAACTGATTGCTGGAATGATAAACTGAAATCAATCCTGTTTCTTGGAAAATGAAGCCATGGCCAGCTGATACATAGCATACTGTTCCACCAACTGTAAGAACCATAGGGGAGCAGATGTAGCATAGTGGGTTTAGCGCCTGCTTCCCATATATGAGGTCCTGGATTCAACCCCTGGTACCCCCCCACAAAGAAAAACAAACAAACAAACCCAAAAAACAAAACCATAGTGGCTCTATACAGGAGGGTATCAGCTACTCTACCCTTCAGATGTACTGCACTGGAATTCCATTACACTCCTGAAATAGCTTCTGTTTTTCTGGAACTTTATTTTCAAATTGCCTTTATGAAGCAGTATTTACGTTATGGTTTTCTTGGTAATTTGATTAAGTGGCAACAGATCCCTCAGTATGTTGGCTCTGCTACTGCTAGTGCCATGATTCTTGATGATTCTGTATCACTTTTTGGTAAACAAATGGCCCTTTCAATGTCACAAAAACTTTCAGCTTTATTGTAATGAAAGTGCTTTTCTTTTTCTGAATAGATTCTGAACCTGAGGTATTGGATTTTGAATCTGTTTATTATCACACTGTACAAAAATATTATATACCTTCCTCTAAAAGCACCCTTCCCAAAATTCCAGGTAAGAGCTAGTATGTCCAAATGGTTCGACTTATACAGCACTGCTGTTGATAGCAAATGAAAAAACAAATCCTGGCTTCCTGACTCCTAGTCCACTGCTCTACGCCTAGAACTTCAAAGTTTCCCAAGTACTATTAAGCACCAAGGGCCTGCTGTGAAGCAACAGCTGGTCTAACAATGGGAAGAGAAATTGGCCCCGAGAGCTAATCATCTTCCTGCTGCCCCAAACTGGGGTCTAATTACAAACTCTACCCAAGTTTCTCAGCATAAATACTTTACTATGTTACTAATCAAAGTAATCTGAGCAATTCAATTTATAGAAATACATATCACAATAATGGATCTACAGAGAAAATTAGTTTGATAAGGAATTAGAAGTACATATCAACGCTAGAAAAAGCCCAAGAAAGATTATCATGGTTTGTTGATTCAAAAGATCACTGGGACAAGCTATTATAAATATTAAGTAACTTAATCTGATTATTTTTCCTGGTTATAATAGAAATAGGATGTATATTATAGAAAATTAGAAAAATACAGAAAGTTTAAAGAAAAAAAAAAAAAATCCCAAAATCTTACCACATAGAACAAAATATACTGGCAGTCCTCACTTTCGCATGGTACTGTATTAACCTGTGCATATGCTTTGTGTGATGCGGTGTTAACCAAGATTAAATTGTTATTGCTTGTACTGTTAACATTCACAACATTTTTTCTTCCAAATTATTCTCTATGCACATATTTTTAAAAAATAAATTGGGATTAGATTGTGCTTTTTATTTCACATACTGTATTTTTCAATAAATAATAAATGGAGTGTTCTTAAGACCCTCAATGTTCTTTAAGAATATGACTTATAATGGCTACATAACTTTCCATTCTAAGGAAACACTGCAATTTAACACATACCTTTCCATTCAATATCTAGGTTTCAATTTTTTGCTATTATAAGTAATGCTGCAATGAAATACCTTGATTTATAAATTCTTGTGGGTATCTCTGATTATTTCCACAGGATAAATTTCTAGAAATGAAATTACTGAGGAAAACGGTATGACTATCTTTAATGCTCTTAATACACATAGACAAATTTCCATCTCACATTAAAAATCTTCTTTTAAAAGAAGTTAAAAAATGACTGCTTAGGGCATATTTTATGAACCCCCAAAATAAATGGGTACCTTTTTCCTTAGACATAATTCCTTCAGCTCACTGGAAGTTAAACCTCCAATCCCATTCCTGCCATCTCATCCCATTTATATATGGTTCTGAAAAGAATATGGCCACTATTCCTCTACTTTTAATGATTATTTATAATATAGCTTTTCTAGATTTCTTCTAGTCTCCTCCTGGCTCCACCTTTTGAGAAGATGAAGTTTGTAAAATTTCAGACTCAACTCTGAGACCATTTTTTGCTATAGATCTAAATTTATGAGCACTTCTGAAATAAAACAGAAAGGGGTTCAATTCTACGCCTTACTAATTTTACTAACCTGTGACCTTGGGCTAGTCACTTAATCCTTCAAAGCCTCAGTTCCCTCATCTATAAAAAAGGATAATGCTAGTAACTTACCTCCTAGAACTGTTCTGAGGATTAAATGAGACATTAATGTAAAGTGTGAAGTACTTATTCTTAGCATATTGCTTGACACAGTAAGCACACAAAATGTCAAATAATATTATTACCATGAGATTTTCTGAAGCCCTGTTTCTTTTACTATATATATTTAAATGAACACATTTAAAAGCAAAAGCCACAGGTTTAAAGAAAATATCTTTTAAAAATAGTCATTTTAAAAAGTACTACAGGGGGGGTGGATGTAGCTCAAGGGGCTGAGTGCCTGCTTCCCATGTACGAGGTCCCGGGTTTGATCCCCGGTACCTCCAAAAAACAAACAAACAAACAAAGAAACAAAGTATTACAAACATCTCTATAATTTCCCTTGCAAATTCTGAGAATATTTCATATTCATCATTCACATTATAAGAACCATGTGAACTTAAATCTCTCTCCAATAATTCTCATACATTATTTAATGTCAAATTAAGCTAATGATCATCTCTCTGAATTACTGATAAAAAGAATTTATGAACACAAGTTTCCTCATCCCCAAATATTAAATGAAAACAAATTACTAAGGGAGTTTGTTACTAGCAATTTCTTCAAAATATAAACACTTTTTCTCAAGTTTTAAAGAGAAATATCTACTTTACAGAATTTTCTTTCTTTCCTTTTTTTTTTTAATATAAGAGAAATGCGGTGATCATAGAAGATACCATAGGTTCTACAATCTATATGTACATGGTACCATCTTAGGTATCCCATAAATTAGGTTCAAAGATAATACAGGAGCTTTATTTAATATTAAACAGCAGCAGAAATGATCACCTGTTCAACAATGTTATCATAAGGGGCTTGGCACTTGCTAATAATGAATTCAAATTGAAACAGAGGGAAAACCAATGGGAAAATAATTCTTATTTTGTAAGTGCTAGCCTATTATTAGCCAGCAATTGAAAAATTAGCTTTAATATCCAAAAAGAAATAACTGCAAACACATTCACAAAGCGTTCCCCTTCCTAAAGAACAATTCAGTCTTGGGTGGTTAAATATACAAGATTTTAGTACCGATAGGCATGGAGGCATGGACATGCAAATGGAAGAAAAGAAAATTTCTATCTCCCTTCTCGCATGAAATTACTATCACTGTCATTATACATAACCCAAATTTTTGCTTCTAGCAGTCACCAGGAGCCAAATAAGGCTAATATCCTTAGAAAGCTGTTACTATTATATATGTAATAATGTAATGTTACTATTATAAATGTAATGTAATGATAAATGGGCCAGAAGTAGGAATGTAAAAACCAATAAGGGGCAATACATCCAGAATCTGTGGTGGTATGTTTTGAAGAGTTTTCTAATTCCCAGTTTGTTCAGTAAACTTTACAGATATATGACTTTTTAACATATTGCATATTTTAAAAATATATAGTGCTCTCTCAATTCTCTCCACTTAAAATAATGAAGTATTCTCTCAATTTTCTGATACCAGTTCTAGGAAAGCAGGGAAGGGACAATAAAGCACTTTACATCTATCTGTGTACTTAAACACACAGAAAAAGTAGCACAGATATTAAGTGCCCAAAGAACCTCAATCTGACTTCTGGTAAATTATTTTAATTTCTAGTTCATGTCCAAGATACCCAAAACCAATGAAGAAAACTCCTTATATACATGATAAGGTTATAAAACATTATACATTTACCCCCTCCTAAGATGACTTTTTGGTTCAGCAGAGCAAACATTTGATCAAAGGGTGGGGAGGATAAAACTGGCCAAAAAAAAAAAAAAAAAGGTAAACTATAAGGCATAGTCCATCTGGAGACTTTACCTCGTTCCAGCAAGAAATTGTCCATCTCAAAATATATTTATTTTGCTTACCTAACTATGGTACCATGTTATATAAAGTAAGTTAAATTAATAGTAATTGCTCAGTTTTCCAAACACTTAAGGATTCCAAGTTTCAGAGTCAAGACCTAGTACCTTGGAAACAGCTAAATTTTGGTGGACAAATGAGTACTGAAAAGCTACAATTTCATATTACATGTATCAAACAGACAAATGGAAAATTGCATACCCAACTTCCACCACAGCAGTAACTGAACATCTTTTGGCTTCCCGAGATTAGCCATGCTTGCTTTTTTGGGGGGAAAAAAGTTTCTGGGGAATAAAAATTAACATTCTTAGAAACTGCTAAAATAGGATGCCTTACCAAAAGGAGGTAGTCCATATGTTTGGGTTGCCTGAGGGTAGACAGCATAAGGTTGAGATTGCTGTAGTGTCTGGTATTGAGTCTGCCCAGGGTAAGCAGTTTCCGAAACAGGAACTGAGAGGATATGTGCATAAGGTCTAGAAAAATTAAAAAAAAAAAAAACAAAACAAAAACCTCATGTGTGATTTATTTTACTAATGAGAAAATAGGGAAAATGGCTAAAAGCAAAGGAATTAGCAAAAGGGTGATTGACCTAGAACATAAAATGGCTCTTGCTGTGGTAACAAATTGTAACTCTTTTTTCCTCCTCACATTCTACTATCACCTATGTAAGGTACAATGTTATAGAAAATTTAATAATTTCAAACATCTTCCCATGGTCCAACTGTTATCCTAAAAACATTGTGGTATGCTACTATATGCAAGGCCCTAGGTGAGATGAAGGGCTAAATTAAATTTGTTTATGCTCTTATGTCTCTATAAAATATCAGGAAATTGGATAGAAAAGAGTTGGCAATTGGCTCTCATTTCTCCACCTAGACCTCTAGAGCAAGCTAAAGTTCTAAAAGGTGAAAGTAGGACCTAGAAAAGAAAGCAAGGTTTGTGAAGAAAAGGCAAGCAACCCTATGAAAAAAAATAGGGGTTAGTAGTAGGCCCCAACTTCCCCAGATCAAGCCTACAAAACAGAAGTCAGGTAACTAGAACAATCTGGGAAGTCCCAGGCAGGTCTCAGAATGTCCCCATTGATATTTAAACAAAGCATACACTGCCACTAGTTGGTGCCAACCACATTAGGGATAGCTAGAGATTTGAATTCAGCAGTGGAATCCCTGGGACTTTAGACTAGCTTAGCTGATCTTATCCATGCAATAAGATGGTCCCACATTTTATACACTAATTTCTGGATGTCAGTTATTTTATTTAGTGGGTTATGCTGTGATTATAATTCAAGAAAGAAAGTGTTTATATGTACCATAGGCGTTAAGACAACAAAGTACAGGGGTTGGGGAGTGAATGTGTTTTAGAAGGGGAAAAGATTTTTTTTTTCCAACTTTGGGGGAGAGGAGAATGAAGGAAGGTTATAAAGAAGCGGTATATAAGCTGAGCAGATAGGATGTGCAGAATTGGGAGAGAAAGGGTGTTTTAGAAAAAGAGAAAGGCCCTGGCAAGGGAAAAAAAAAATCCCCAGCAAAGATACACAGGAAGGAAAAAAAGGGCTTCACTCTGCCAGGAGCATAGATTATATCAAAGGAAATAGAGAGAAAAAGCTAGACAGATATTTAACAAAGACCTTGAATGTCAGGCTAAAAGAGTTCAGACAATTCAGAAACAAATGGAAGCCACTGAAATTTTTGAGCAAAGGGTGACAACATTATTTTGACACTGCTTTGCAGAATATATTAGAAGGAGGACAAACTGGAAATGGAGGTCCAGTTAAAAAATGATTATAGTGCAATGGTTCAGATAAGCATTAAGGAGGGCCTGAATTAAAACAGAGGGTACAGCTAACAAAGTGTCCTGAATGTAGCAACTACACAAATATTTTTTGAATGAATGAATGAATTTGGAATATGAAACATATTCACCTCTCAGTAAATTCTAAGAGAATCTATTTGAAAATTTCTGTTCTTCTTATCCAGAACTGAGTCCAGGAAATAGTTCAGGTTGCAGTTGTCACCTGAGTCACATGGGAATGATTTAAAACTGCAGTGACCACAAATGGATTAAACTCCAGAAATGTTACAAGATCATAATATCCTTTTTCATGTAGTATCTTTATGCTTTATAGCTCAAAGTATTTTCAAAATTTGTATCTAACTCCTTCATAATAATCCCAGAGACAAGGTATAGTCATTTTACAGAAGAAGAAAACCATATGAAAGTGACTGTCCCAGGGACACCAACTAGTATTAGTACCAGCTTAGAATTTGAAGCACTCATGGCATTTATTTTTACATTGATGCAAAATTCAAAAGGTACAAATAGGAAACAAATGCCAATTTCCTTTTTATTCCAGCCCCAAAGGCATCCTTCAACCCTGTTACCAATATCTTTATGTATTCTGCATATAAGAATATACCCTGTTTTAATAAGCACACTTGTGTGTATGTATCTATGCATGTATAGGCACACTGTAAATGCACAACTGGTTGCTTGGGATATACACTATTCTGCACAAATCCATTTTGGAGATGAGTAACTTGGTTGATCTTAAATGCTGATCTTACCCCATGAAGGCCCAAAAGTCTTAGTGACTTCAATCTGTCTTATATTAAGCACAGCCCTACTTTGAGGATATGCCTCAAACAAGAAACTGAACACCGATTAAGCTGTGAAGACCCAATGAGGCTAGCGTGAGCTGATTTTATTTATCTTTTTGTCAAAGCAGAGGAAAAAGATAATGATCAGGGGTCAATCAGTGATATACTTTGATCACTAAAACTATTTTGCATTTTCAGTGCCTACTCAAGAGTGAGCTCCTGGGTAACAGTAATCTATTTGAGGCAATCATCTGCTTTAAAAAAATATATCACATAGATTCAATGTATAGAGGGGAATAAAAAATTGAAGTAGGGTCAGAGAGGACAAGAAAGGTGAAAATAAATTAAATATCAAATTAAATTTTGCAATGAACCTAGAGAAAAAGCATATAGATTTTGGAAATAATTATTCAACTTACTTTGCAGAATACATTTGTGAGGTATAATCATTGGATGAGCGAGGGATGTAATCGGTGCATGTCATAACTGAAAAAAAGATAATATCACCAGGTAAAAAAGTTAGAACATTTCAAAAATGAAGTGGAAAACTGCATACCTCACTGTATAGTCTTTCAAACTAAATTAACAGAATTCACCTTGGACACCAGAAATTTAGAAAGACCATGTATTAGAAAAATTCCTCACTCTTCTAATAAACTGCTGGTAGACTTTGAGAGACAGTAAAAAAAAAAAGGTTAGAATGTGCAGCACATAGAAAAGAATGATCTACCCTGATCTCTAATCATCCCTGCTCTAAAACCACAGATAATGCAACCTCCTAAGCTATCAGCTGTACTCACAGGCAAATTTAAAAAGCAAGATCACAGATCTAGGAACCCACATTATGCTTCTTCAGCTTATTCATTCTCTGGGTGCTAAGTGAGAGTAAAAGGCCATATGAATGATCTGCAGGAAGACAGACTTGGAGGAAGTATCCCACCTTTAGAAAGCTGTTGCTGCTGCTATGTATAATCAACAGCAGAACTGATAGAAGTGTGTTTCTATACGACTGTTTTTTAAACTTTGTAGTAAAGGCTTTGTTTAGATTTGGCAAAGCTGGGACAGACCTGAGGAAATGATGTAATGCTCTGATGAATCATCAGGTAAAGAGACTTTCCCAGCTAGCGTCCTCTTGACCCTTATGATTTTAACTGGGATAAATGTAGCAAATATTCAAGTTTGAATATTTGACTCAAGGTAGCAGAATCCTATTCATTAGGCACTATTTCAGTCCATGTTATAAAAAGAGATACATCACAAAGAGCTTGCACTAGACTAGGGGTTCTTAATCTTTTTTTGTTCCACCGACCTCTTTGCCAGTCAGGTGAAAACCATGGACCTCTTATTAAGTCCACATTAAACTTTGTATTATTTAATAAGTATATCACACCCACACTAACATGTCTCCACAAGAATGTTTTTTTGAATTTCATTTCAAGCTCACAGACCCCTTGTTAAGAACCCCTGCACTAGACTCATTTTTTTTTTTTTTTTTTTTTTAGGCACTGGGGCCAGGGATTGAACCCCAGACCTTGTATGTGGGAAGTTGGCGCTCAACCACTGAGCCACATTGGCTCCCAAGTTTGTTTTTTTTGTTTGTTTGCTTGTTTTTGCTTTTTTGTTTTTAGGGGGCACCGGGGACTGAACCGGGGATTTCCCATGTGGGAAAGCAGGCATTCAACCACTTGAGCCACATCCACTTCCCTTGCACTAGTCTTTTTTTTTTTTTTTTTTAGTTAGGCAATAATTTATTAAGGAATGGAAAGAAGAGAAATGGGAGAAAATAGCAGGTTAAGTGTCCCAGGTAGAGGAAGGGGCTGAAAAGTGATAAAGAGGGCCAATTTACAGACTATAATTTCTCTTTACAGATTACAAATGCCAAGGTTTACTTGTGTGCCGATCCAGGTAGGGGGAAAGAAGGCAAGAACAGGGGCTGCACTAGTCTCTTGAACTTCCCTCAACATCTCTTAAGGAGCTCACTCTATTCTGAAGAGGTACTGGGGTCAAACCAACTAACTTTACATCTAGCTGGGTTCCCTGAAAGAGTGACTGACCCAAAAAGTATACTCAGGTCAAAAGGAGATGAGGGGCCAAGTCATGCCTTATAGTGAGTCAAACTGATACCTGTGAATTTATCATAGATCTTGCCCAATGCCATTGTTCCAGGTCTTTAAAAATAATTATTGGAAACCCATCACATTCATCCATAATCATTTTGACAAAAATGAAGATCTCAATTAACTCTAAAGTTCTTACAATCTCTCACACAGAATGTAAGGTAAGTTTATTTGAATTCTATAAGATGGCTCCTTCTCTGCCTATAGATTCTTTAAAAAACCCCAAACTTTCCTCCTCCCCCAATTTAATTTAATTCCAAAACAGATCAACAAAACATCCTGGGAGGTTTAGGCAAATGTTTATTTCTCTAGAAAATACACAAGACTTGATATCTGCAGTATTGAGAACCATGAAAGGATTATGAAGAGTCAAGGCATGATCTGCTAATATTTAATAGAAGGCTCAAGAAAAGATCAAGTAAATAATATGCTGGCTTAGATTAGAATAGCAGCAGTAGAGATGAGGCAAAGTGAAAGGACTTGAGATATATTCTGAAGGTAAAACTGACAGGACATTTTAATGAATTTGGATATGGGGGATGAGGAAAATGGGAAAATGGGGTGATTTCTAGGTTTTTAGCCTGAGCAACTGGAAAGATAGTGATACTACTTCCTAAGATGAGGAAGTTTGGGAGAAAAAGAGATTTTATGGGGGCCAAGGGAATCAAAAGCTCTTTTTCAGATACTTTGTGACTTTCCTTTTAGATATCCAAGTGGAGATGCTAAATATGTAGTTGGATACATAAATCCAGAACTCAGGGGAGAAGTGAGACTGGAAATGTAAATTGACTTGTTAACAGTGCATATGATATTTAAAATAATGTAATGGGTGATAGGATGTAGAAAGGAAAAAAAAAATAGTGGCCCACAACCAAGCCCTGTCGTCCACCAACATTCAAACTTCAGATTGGAGAAGAAGGGCCATCAAAGGAAAGAGGTGAGAGTAAAAGTGGTAAAACGCAGAATATGAAGAGAGAGAAATAACCATTAGAATTAGCAACATGAAAGTCATTGATGACCTTGACAATGGAGGTTTCACTGGAATGGTAGGGATAGAAGCTAAATTTGAGAGAAGGTTGAAGAGTGAATCGGAGGTGAGAAAGCAAGTGAGCACAACTCTTTCCACCAGTGCTGGTATGTTATGAAACAAAGAGAAGGTCTATAACTAGTGGGAAATGTGGAGCCAAAGGAGAGTTTTTGTTTGTCTTTTAAGATGGTACATACTGGAGCACGTCTCTTTACTATCAGGAAGGATTAAGAGGAAAAGGAGAAAGTGATGATGCGAGAATGGCAGTAGGATAACTACAGTACCAAAGTCCCTGAGAAGGTAAGAGGGAACAGCATATGGAACACAAATAAAAGTCCTTCCCTTCCCTTGGACAAGAGCAAAAATAGTTATTTCCACTGTGACAAAAAGGAAGCAAGAACATATGGATGCAGACGCAAGTAGGTAAGAAGATCTGCGGATAATAGGATAATAAGGGAGTTTCCTGTCTGACAGCTTCTATTTGAGGAATCATCAGTTAAGAGTAAGAAATGGTGAGTGAATACGGATACTTGGAAAGGAGAAGAGATGGTGTGAACTATTAAAAGGAAAAACTCATTAAGGAAAAGTAGTAGGAATTCCCAGCATGTTGAGTGCCCATTTGAGGTCCTGTTATTATGACTAAGGTGTAACTAGTCAGATATGAGTATAATTTTATCCAATAATGTTTAGCTATTTGTATGCACCTATGGAGAAAGTAAAGAGCTGGGTAAAACCAGACTGGGGTATAGCAAGGAGAGTACAAGAGGCAAAACTATTGAGGGTATTTTTAAGGGAGTGAGTTTAATGAAGGGCCATGGAATCTATGCTGAGTAAGAAGGAAAATGAAGACAAGTGAGATATGATAGATTTTGGATAAGTCAACTACATGCATGATGAAATCACCAAGAGTAATGACAAGAATATGAATGGAGAAGAAAAGAGAATCTAGTCCTTAAAGAGCAGAATGACAGGGAGTTTAGTCTGAGCTAAAATGGAAATGTAGGGAGAGGTATAAATATAGACTTCAAAAGAACCATAGTTTTTGAAAGAAAAAAGGAAAAGAAATGATTTGGAAGGAACAAGGAGAAGACCCAACTTCCTAGCCCTGAAGTATGTAGAGTATGCAATTTTAGAGAACAGGCTTTTTTTTTTCCCTTGGGGTAAGTGGGACATTGAAGAAATTAGAGATACTTTCCATTGATCAGAGCAGTTCCCCACAGTATGGACCATACGCATGAGAATCACTTAGCTAATTTCTTGAAATTGCAGATCCCCCACCTATATCAGATGTACTGAATGATAAATCTCTGAATAGGAGACTGAAATTCTACATTACAAACTAGCACTTTAGGTGATAGTTATGTATGCTACAAGTCTGAAAGTTACTGGACTAGAAGCACCTTTGAGGAAATAATATACAAAAGTTAAGTAATACCTTTTTCTTATTTAAAAATTCATGCCTTTTTTTAATACATGGAAGTATATATAAGGTTAAGGATAATAATTGTCTTAAGAAAAGAAATTTTCCCAAGAATATGTACATAACAACACCTCCCACCCCCCCTTTAAGGGTTGTATACAAATTTATTCTTTGAAAGTACGTGGTAAAATACGGAAGGGCATAACTATTTAATTTCTGGGAGGACTATTGGGCCTGTGGAGGCAATTTGGGGAAGTAAATGGATATGCTAGACAAAGCTTGTGGGAATACAAAAAAACACAGAACACTACCAATTTTTATCTAGAGAACAAGTATAATGGTTCTTTAGGAGAGTGAGAGCTGGCAACTGGGAGGGTGTCTTATTGAACTGGATCTACCTCAGGGCCCAATATCAGCCTTGGGCTCCCAGGGGATTTGTTTTTCTGTTCTGGTGTAGTCTGATAGATAGAATTATTTGGTTATTAGAAAGGTGGAAAAACATCAAGGCTTCTGGAGGAACAGCCAGGGTTTGGCCCACAAACTTTTCTGATTTTGAGTAAGGTGTGTTACCTTTAGAATACCCAACCTCTAAACAAAAATAAAATCATTGAATGTGATTCCTTGGGTGAGCAGATTCCTATGTGATTTTTTTCCTCATGTGGATGTCAATAAAGATAATAGGAGAGCACAAAGATGAACACACACACAAGACAGAAAAACCTTCTAGATATTCTGGGGAAAAGGCAATCAATAAAAAACAATTACACAAAAATAGCATCACATGGCAATAGGTCTGCCTCTTCCATCATGAACAGAATATGGTACTTACTTTCCTCTGACATGGTAAGGTTTGAAGTAAGGCTTGAAGTTTCAGGTTTCTGATCATTGACTTCCGGGTTGCTAACTTGACTGGGAGAACCAAAATGAATATATTAGCCTTGACTGATTTGCTGCATTACTAAAAGTGATGAGATCAAATCTATTTCTTTCTAGGCAATACAAGTAAGAAGTAAGGTAAGTCATCTTCATGATATCCTCATTCTTGATTTTTAACAGCTACTTGAAAAGAGCAAGGGCCAGGGATAGTACCTTTAGCATTCTGCTGCCTTTTCTTCTATCTCTAGACCATTCCAGTTTTTAAGTCACTCAGAAACTCCAGCTAAATCATACGCATATCGGATTTTCTCTAAAGACCAAATTTAAGGAAAAATTCTACAACACTTAAAATACTGCTCTGTCATTTTGTTTCCATAGTACAGTAGGAAAGTAGGCAGATGGCTGATTTCAGACCAGTGGTTCTCCATCTGCTACAAATCAGAATCACTTGAGAAGACTTTTCAAATTATACATACTTGCTTCCATTTCAAGAGTTCTGAATCCTTGAAATGGTTCATTTGACTGTATTTCTCCTGTGAAATTTCAAACAGCAATCATGTAAGCTAGGAGAATAAGTCATTATGTTAGATACTTTGATGTTGGGAAGATTCTCACTGAAATTCTGGAAAATTATTCCAACTTTTGCTCCTTAACATAGTCTCCCTTTTCTTCTACCTTGCCTTTCCATTGTCCAGTTATTCCTTCAACTACCAGTATAACAAAGAGGTTAATAGCAGATTCTAGAACCAGAATGCTTGAGTTTTTATTCACTTTGCCAATAACTAGCTCTATGACCTTGGGCAAATCGCTGAATTTCTCTGTGCCCCAGTTTCTTTATCTGTCAAGTGGGGATAACAGTATCTACCTCATAGGATTATTATGAGGATTAATGAAATAATATATGAAAAGTACTTAAAGCAAAGACTAGAACATACTAAGTACATTATAAGCACAGCTATTATTATTATAAAAAACTTCTTTCCAGCCCAGGCATCCTTCCTATATTCATATTGTCTGGCAAGAAACCTGCTTTGCTCTTCTACACTCTTGGGAGAGGTGAAGGGCAGTGCATCAGAAGCTCCACATATCTAGATAAGACTTACTAATTAAGGGTAAGAGTAGCTTCTACACATCAAAATTTTTAAAAGAAATGCTTTTTATATAAAAAAAATATGCAGCATCAAAATTCTTAAAGTTCTCATAATATTTCTGAAACTGACCTCCAATATTCAAGTATAATATTAATAAAGTTTTTTTATAGTATATTTTGAATGTTCAAACAGTTTTCCAACAATTTTTCATCAAATGTAATTAACTTTTAAAGGTAAATCCCCAGATGTTCGTTTTTCTCTATTTAATCAAATGCCTATATTTTTGGAATTTTTGAATATTAATATATATATAATATATATAATATATAATATTAATATACTAAACAAGATGTGACTATGAAAATCAAAGGGTAAGAGCAAAAAATCATACCAAGTAGCTAGAGCAGTATTTCCCAAACTGGCTACTCATTATAATTACCCGAGTGCTTGTTTAAAATACAGATTTCTGGGCCCCATCACATACCTACTGAAAAAGAATTCCCAGGGGAAGGGCATAAAACTGGATAAGAGCTTCACATTTCTGACTACAGTGTCTGGTCTGTCTTTTATGTGTACCTGGATAAGTCATTTTTGCCCACTGCTGAAAGACTATTCCTAGATCCTACAACCTATAAAGGTGGTGATATTTGCATGGTGTGAGATGCACTGGGCCAATTCCTAAAATCCTATGAAAATGGAATCTTATGTCATAGCAAAATCCCCTACATGTTCAACATATTAAATTGAATATCTAGGTATTAAATAGTAACTATAGCACCAAGTACAGTGAATTACCTCTTTGTTATTTAAAATTATCTCTAGAGAAATGACATACTGTTTCAATATAACTGTTTTTCAGAGTTATATAAACATAAATCTTGGTTAACACTGTGTACGATGAAAAAAAGTTGCTCTAAAATACAATGACCAAAAAAAAAAAAGAGCAAAACCTACCCAAATGCCATAAAATGAGCTTCACAAATATCTCATTCTCATTCAACAGAAATCCTGTGAATAATCAGCACATATGTGTTTGTTTGTTTTTTTCCTTAGAAGATACCGGGGATTGAACATGAGAAGCAGGCACTCAACCACTAAGCTATATCCATTTCCCAATGAGAGTTGTTTTTTTTTGTTTGTATGTTGTTTTTAGGAGGTACCGGGGATTGAAACTAGGACCTCATATATGGGAAGCAGGAGCTCAACCACTTCAGCTACATCTACTCCCTGTACATATGTGTTTTGAGGACACACTATTTTGGAGGAATATTTTTATCTTAAACCAAGTAATTTTTAAATGTAAAGGCTGATGGTAGGAATCAAAAAGAGGGTAGTCAATCCAAATTATGCTCACATACATTAGTGTGCACGTGAAAAAAAATTTTAAGTAGATCATTAAAAAGAATTCACGAAGATTCCACATTAATGCAAAGTGTTAATAATGGGGAAATTGTGTGTGTGATGGGGGGTGTATATTGGAACCCTGTGTTTTCTGCATGACTCTTCTGTATACCTATAACTTCTTTAATTGAAAAAAAAAAAAAAAAACCTGTTTAAGAAAAAAAAAAGAAATTCAACTCTACATACCTTAAAGTTTGCTCTCCTGATTCTTGCATCTTGGCTTTTTTCACCTGCAAAGATAAATATACAAAGATACCAGTGCAGTGATCTGTTTTTGAAATCATCTAGCTATTCAAGTGGCTAATATTAACTAATAATTAGAGAGTAACCAATTGTTTCATTTGTTTTGCTTAAATTTATTTAATTAATTCTTGTTATATTTTAGTATTAGAGATGACCTTCTTCTGTACATCAAAGGATGCTATCAAGAATGAGAAAAGACAATTCACAGACTGGGAGAAAATTTTTGCAAATCATATATCTAATATGTATCTAGACTTTATCTAGAATATATAAAGAATTTTTACAATTCAATAATAAAAAGACAAATAAGAATTTAAAAATAGGCAAAGAATCTGAATAGACATTTCTTCAAAAAAGATATACAAATGGCCATAACTGCATGAAGAGATAGTCAAGATTACTAGCCACAAGGGAAGTGCAAATCAAAACCACAATGAGATACCACTTCTACTCAGATGGTTATAATAAAAAAGATAACAATAACATATGCTGGTGAGGGTATTGAAGAAACAAAACTGGAATTCCCATACACTGT
Organism: Tolypeutes matacus; assembly: GCA_026826555.1. Taxonomy (NCBI): domain Eukaryota; kingdom Metazoa; phylum Chordata; class Mammalia; order Cingulata; family Chlamyphoridae; genus Tolypeutes; species Tolypeutes matacus. The sequence goes on from JAKSZT010053883.1 coordinate 21,609,958, forward strand.
TGTTAGAAATGTAGAATGCTTTGGAAAAGTGTGGCAGCTCCTCAATAGGTTAAATATAGTTACCATATGACACAGCAATTCTACTCCTAGGTATATACCTGGGAAATGTCCACATAAAAACTTGTACGTGAATGTTTATAGCAGCATTATTCATAATTGTCAAAAAGTGGAACTAATCCCAATGCTCATCAACTGATGAATGGCTAAATAAAATGTGGTATATTCATACAATGGAATACTATTCAGCAATAAAAAGAAATGAGCTAGACAACTAGCAAGATAGCAGCAGGGTAAGGAACTCCTAGAGTCAGCTTGTGCTATAGGCCAGAGCTATCTAAAGTACCTGTTTGGGGACTCCTGGAGACCAAAAGAGCATCCTGCAACATCCTTGAAAGAACAGAAGGAGGAGACTGCCCACCTGCAGAGAAGATTTGTAATAGAGCACTCCATGCCAGGGAGGCTGGTGCCCATCCTCCACTGGTGGCACAAGCCGCCTTGGGAGCGGTTCCACGGCTGGAATTGGAAGCGCCACTTCCCAAAATGGGGGAGGAAGAGACGGTTGGGCACCAACTTCAGCTACTGATTAGTAAATTTAGCGGGCTAAAGTATGATCCTAAGAACAGCTAAAGTTTGAACCTGTCCAAGTCAGAAAGAGGCCAGTAGCTGCCATTTTAACTCCACCCCTGGCATGAGGGGAAGCAGGACAGACTGAAAATCCCAGTGCTGGTAGGGACCAGCTTCTTTCCATCCAGATCGGATTGCAGCTCTAGCCTAAGCCCCAGCCCCACCTCCGGGAGGGAAGAAGCTGGGGGACCTGCGCCAGCCTCTCTGGAAAAATACAGGCCATGCCATAGAGGCTGCTGATCTTCCTACTCTGGCGGTACAAGCCGCCTCAGGAGCTATTCTGTGGCTGGAGAGGGAAGCTCCATTTCCCAAAAACAGGGGAGGAAGAGACGGTTGGCCACCGACTTCAGCTAGTTACTAGTAAATCAGGGTGGCTAAAGTATAACCCTAAAAACAGCTAAAGTTTGAACCTGTCCAGGTCGGAAAGAGGCAGGTAGCCACCACTTTTACTCCGCCCCCAGCATGAGGGGAAGTCAGGCTGACTGAAAATCACAGTAACGGTAGGGACAGCTTCTTTCACCCAGATTGAACTGCAGTCCTAGCCTAGGACCCACCTTAGCAGGGAGGAGGCTGGCAGGCCCTGCACCAGCCTCTCCGGGTAACTGCAGGTACATTCAGCTGGCACAAACTGAAAAGTTGGAAGTCTACCAGGGCAACTGTGGTCACTTTGGACCCAAACAGCATAGACTGCTGCCTACACCTGCAGCGCCATCCCCGCCCCAGGCAGGGGACAAAGGAGTGTGAAGCTTCATCAGTCTCTCTGGGCAACTAGAGTCTAGGCCTGCACAACTTGGATTATTACACATGGCTTTGATTCTGTCCTTACCTCTGGCAAAGAAGAAAGTTGGGAGAAGCTTCATCGGTCCCTTGGGTAATATGGACAGCTTGAGCCTCCACAGCTTACAGCACCAACTACACCCTTGGCTCCTACTACACAACCAGCAAGGGAGAAAGGGCAAGAAAGCCCTAAAGTAAAGAGAGAAACTACACCCAGAATAAATACATCTAGTAAGCCAGATGCCAAGACACCAACAAAAAATTACAATCCACACCAAGACACAGGAAGATATGGCCCAGTTAAAGGAACAAGATAAGCCTCCAGATGACATAAAGGAGTGGAGACAACTAATTATAGATGTTCAACAAATCTCCATAATAAATTCAATGAGATGGCTACAGAGATTAAGGATAAGAAGACACTGGATGAGCACAAAGAAGAATTTGAAAGCATACATAGAAAAATAGCAGATCTTATGGGAATGAAAGGTGCAATAAATGGAATACACTGGAATCATATACTAGCAGATTTGAAGAGGCAGAAGAAAGGATTGGTGAGCTTGAAGACATGGCCTCTGAAAGTGAACATACAAAAGAACAGATGAAGAAAAGAATGGAAAAAATTGAACAAGGTCTCAGGAAACGAAATGACAACAAGAAAAGTGCCAACACATGTGTCATGGGTGTCCCAGAAGGAGAAGAAAAGGGAAAAGGGGCAAAAGGAATATTTGAAGAAATAATGGAAGAAAATTTCCCAACCCTATTGAAGAACATGGATATCCATGTACAAGCACAACGTACTCCCATCTGAATAAATCCAAATAGACTAACTCCAAGACATACACTAATCAGAATGTCAAATGCCAAAGACAGAGAATTCTGAGAGCAGCAAGAGGAAAGCAATGCATAACATAAGGGATACCCAATAAGATTAAGTGCTGATTTCTCATCAGAAACCATGGAGGCAAGAAGACAGTGGTGGGAAGCGGCTGTGGCTCAATCAGTAGGGCTCCCGGTTACCATATGGGAGGCCCCGGGTTCAGTTCCCAGGGCCTCCTGGTGAAGGCAGGCCCGCCCACGCGGCGTGGTTAGCTGACCCAGCGAGCACAAGCAGCAAGGGGGGGATAAATGAATGAATAAATAAAATCTTTAAAAAAAAAAAAAAAAAGAAGACAGTGGTATGGCATATTTAAGATACTGCAAGAGAAAAACTTCCAGCCAAGAATCTTATATCCAGCAACTGTCTTTCAAAAATGAGGGCAAGTTTATAATAGTCACAGATAAAGAGTTTGTAACCAAAAGACCAGCTTTGCAGGAAATACTAAAGGGTGTGCTACAGTCTGAAAAGAAAAGACAGGAGAGAGAGGCTTGGAAGAGAGTGTAGAAATGAAGATTATATCAGTAAAAATAACTAAAAGTCTCAAAAGAGTGGTGAAAATAAAATATGACAGATAAAACCCAAAGGTAAAAATGGGTGAAGATGCAATAGCAGTCTCATCCTCCCATTGTTTATTAGCTTAGCCTGACTCTGTGTGTTGCAAGAGATCTGATGAATCAGTGTGAATGGTAGATGTATTAAATAACCGCTCTCTGTTTATAGAAGAACATCTAGAAGGTCTAAAAGATGTTATTATAGATCCAATTCAGCAGGAAAGATCTAAAAGATGCTATTATAAAATCAATTCATCAGACAAGGCATGTGAACCAGTTTTTCACCTACTAGGCCAAATTATCCTAAAGGTGGTTTTTATAGGTAGCTGGCAAGATTCTAATTCAAGCTACCAATGTCTTTTCTGAAGAACTATAAGATGATTAGAAAATATAACAAAAATCGTCTTTCACTTTTCTATAAACTCAAGGTTTTTAAAAAAATAAACCAGCCTTCTAAAGATTTTGACACTGAAGCAAAAGACACTCAGGATTAGAGACAGAAGATGGTAGTTCTTCAAAGCATGAGTAAAAAGGAAGAGATAATCTGACTTAATGAACCTATGAGATTAATTCAGGGTAGCAGGTTGAATTTACCTGAAAATCTGGTCAGAAGATTCTGGATAAATGACCAGTTTGGTTAAAAATTGAGTGCAATTATAGGTTACCAATGAGATTGTCTGGAATAGCTTCTTTGTAAGAACTTTTAGCCAATACTGATTAAAAGAACTCTTCCTACACACACACACACACACACACACAGGTGAAGATGAAATAGACTTTAAAAGACACTAGTAATGAGCAATTGGAGGAGGGAGGAAGTCAGGAAAAAATTCCATTTACAATAGCGACTAAAATAATCAAATATTTAGGAATAAACTTAACCAACAATGCAAAGCACTTGTATTCAGAAAACTATAACTATGGTTAAAAGAAATGAAAAAATACATAAATAATTGGAAGAACATTCCACACTCACAGACTGGAAGACTAAATATCATTAAGATGACAATTCCACCCAAATTGATATACAGATTCAATGCAATACCGATAAAAATTGCACAGCATTTTTTAAATAAATGGAAAACATTTATTTGGAAGGGTAAGGGATCACAAATAGCCAGAAACATCATAAAAAGGAAAAGGAAAGTTGGAGGACTCTCATTTCCAGACTTTAAATCATATTACCTAGCTACAATGGTAAAAACAGCAGGGTACTGGCATAAAGACAGATACATAGACCAATGGAACCAAACTGATGGTTCAGAAACAGACCCTCACATCTATGATCAAGTGATTTTTGACAAGCCTGTCAAACCCACCCAGCTCGGGCAGAAGAGCTCATTGAACAAATGGTGCTGAGAGAACTAGATATCCATAGGCAAAAGAAGGAAAGAGGACCCCTATCTCACACCTTATACAAAAATTAACTCAAAATGGATCAAAAACCTAAATATAAAAGCAAGAACCATAAAGCTTCTAGAAGAAAATGTAGGAAAATATCTTCAAGACCTGGTGGTAGGTGGTGGACTCTTAAAGGAGATAAGAGGAGGACTGAGATGGACTACTGATGTTTAATGTATGTAGAAGTTTTAATTCACTTTATCGTAAAAATGTAGAAATGTATAGAGTTGATGGTAACACATTGTGAGTTACAGTGAGTAACAGCAGGTTTATAAATTGGAATGTGGCTGAAAAGGGTAGTCTAGGGAGGTAAATGTCAACTGAAAGAAAGCTAGAGAATAATCTAGGGACTGAACAACACAGTAAACCAAGAGGTGGATGAGAACTGTGGTTGATGGTACAAATGCAAGAGTGTCCTTTGTGAGCTAGATCAGATGTACATCACAATTGCAGGACAGTGGGAATGTGGAGAAGCATGGAAAAATACAACTGTAGTGTAATAATGTAATATTCATGCATCTATGCCAAACATGTACTATGTTGATAATGGCAGAATATGGAAAAGTTGTGCTAAATGTATGTGTAGCTGTTTGGCAACTTGATGTAATTATGAATTCCAAAAATATAATTGGATCATCCTTGTAAACTGATCTGTTCATCTGGACATGATTAAGTTATGATTAGGACGTTGACTGGGCCACCGTCAGTAGGGCATTGAGCCCCACTCCTTGGTGGGTGGGGGAATTGAATATAAAAGGCAAGGCAAAGGACAGAGGAAGCAGTTTTTTGAGAAGCAGTTTTGATGTTGGAGTTTTGGTGTTGGAGAGAAGGCCCCAGGAGAAGAGAAGTGAGCCGTTTGCCTGATCGTCTATAGCTGACCTTGTGGAGGAAACAGGAGCTAAGCCTGGAGAGAAACGCAGCCCTGGGAAGAGAGAAACCCAAGAAGCCTGAACCCTGGCAGCTGTCTTGCTCTAACACGTGGCAATGGACTTTGGTGAGAGAAGAAACTTAACACTTTATGGCCTGGTATCTGTGGACTTCTACCCCAAATAAATACCCTTTATAAAGACCAACCCATTTTTGGTATTTCACATTAGCACCCCTTTGGCTGACTAATACAGTATGCAATGGACCTTGTGGTGGTCTGAGGATGTTGTCTTGTGGTCTGTGGCATGTTCCACCATGGTGTGCTATGTTGATGAAAGGGTGCTGTGTGGGGGTTCTGCACATGTGCATGATTGTTTTGTAAGTTTACAACTTCTGTCATAGAGTTGTATTTTTAAAATGGTGACAGGGTGGTTGGGGGAAAAATACACCAAATGTAAGATAGGGACTATAGTTAGTGGTGGGATTTTGATGATATTCTTACATCATTTGTAACAAATGTCTTACAACAATGCAAGGTATTGGTAGTGGGTTGATGTATGGGACCCCTGTATGATGTTATACGTTTTTGCTTTGTAAGTTCACAACTTTTACTATACTTATTGTTTATGTATGTTTATATAAATGATACAAAAATAATAATAATAATAATAATAAAGTGGGTTGGAGAAAAATACACCTAATGTAAGATTTAAAAAAATGAAGCACTTGTACACGTTATAACAGGGATAAATCTTGAAAACATTATGTAAGTGGAAGAAATCAGTCACAAAGTACATATATATTTTATGATTCCATTTACATGAAATGTCCACAAATACACCAATCTACAGACAGAAAGTATATTAGTAGTTACCTAGGGATGGGGGACATTAAAGGATTACTGCTAATGGGTACAGGGTTACTATTTGGAATGATGAAAACGTTCTAAAATAAATAGTGGTGAAGGTTGCAAAACTGTGAATATACTAAAAAGTCACTGAAGTGAACACTTTAAAAGGGTGAATTTAGGATATGCTAATTATTTGCCAATAAAGCTGTTACTTTAAAAAAAAAATGACAATCTTATGGGCATGTTAAGGCTATAGATAACACAGAAAGAAAAACCACTGGGAAACTCATTATCAGGGTTCTATTTATGCCTACTACAAAATACAATCACACTTTCAATATAACAGAGCAAGGGACAAAAATGACCCAGTTCACAAATCCCAAATATCCTGATTCAAGGTTAAGTTCTGAGAGTTAACTGACTGCATTACTTTACTTGTCTGTATCTGTTTCCTCACCTGTAAAAGAAGGATATGGTGTGCTGTAGAGATGAAATTTAGAGAGAAAGAGAGAGATAGTGCTCTTTAGAAAAGACAAAGTACTATACGTTTGCTATATTTTAGTTATCACAACAGACAGCAAGAACAAAATTTAATCTCTGCAATTTTAAGACAAGCTTAAGAAATATCCCTCTCTATATAAGTGCCTTCTAAATATTTAAATAATAGGCTAAGTCACAGTAGTGATAAATAAACTCTAATCTGGAAATAATAAATCCAACAGAAGGGTAGAAATCTGCATGGAGACTATAAAAAGGAAGATATTTGTGTCAGAATGTATCTAACAACATCCAAGAAAGAGATGTATTATCATTCTGTTTACTATAAAGTCTTACTTTGTTGACTAGAAGAGAAAGGGCTTGATCATAACCTGGATGGAATTTCACACACAAAAAAACTATTTAATACCATTTTCTTTGATCATGCTTACCAAGAGTCATCTAATTATTAATCTGACTTCAAGGACTTGACAAGTACTGGGGGAGTGTAAGTAAGTATTCCGAGTTACTAGAACGGTAAATACCTGTGGCAGAGAGAACCACCTTTGCATATGGGGTATAACACACGATTGGGTAAAAAAAAAAAATCTGTATTTAAGTTCTTAGACTACTGGAACAAGAGAAGTCAAATCTGGACCGTAGAAACTACTGGGCATCAAAGAGCCTATATTTGATCTGGATGGAATTGTGGGCTGTCTCCCTTGGAAAGGGTATGGTAGGAAGGGGAGGTGCATATTGTTCTTTATGTATAAAAAATGAGGTGAGCCAAAAGAAGACTAAGGTAGATTCAGTGATATATGTTCAAACGGCTGTTTCCTCTTCCTGGGCACACAGGATGATTGCGTCTTCTAGCCCACCTGGCTGTCAGGCTGGTGCCAAGGAATTGAATTCTGGTCAATGGAAAGGATGCAAAAGTGATGTAAGCCACTTCTAGAATAAGCCTTTAAAAACATCTCATGTGATTCTTCAACCCTTTCTTCCCCTTCTGTGATACCATGAGTTGAAAATAAGGGCATCACAAATGAAAGCAGACTTCACGGAGGCCTAGCTCACAAGAGATGCCAATCCACATGAGACTCATGTGAGAAAAATAATCTGTGTGTGTGTTAAACCACTGAGACACTGGGCTTATTTGTAATAGCAGCTAGTAGCATTGCCCCAACTAATAATTATACAATCACAGATTCTTCAATGTTTAATGCCTATAATGGGAATTCTGGTTTGTATTCACTCTATCATTCATTCAGCTGAGTGTTTTCTGCCTTGCCCTTTTGTTAGGGAACATAATGATAAAACAAAACACAGTCCTTGACCTCAAATAACTTACAGTCTAAATAAAAAGAAAGATAATGTGGGGACAGAGGCCAGTAAATCAGAAAAAATTTCCAGGAGGAAATATTGTATAAGACAGTGGTTCTTAATTTTTTTTTTTTTCTGACTCTCTACATGATGATAATACACTCCCAATAGTTAATACCCTAATAACATTTTATGCTTTCAATTTAACTGAGAAGTATTGCTCTAATTGAAACTTGATAAACTGGAATTAGCCAGGTAAAAAGAAGAAACTTGTTCTGAAGAAGAAGGAGAGAAAGGAGAGTCATCTGTTTTCAGGGAAGACCACGGGTTCACATATGAGAGAGAACATGCAACTTAGCCTCCTGAAAATTCACTGATTGAAGTAATGAGCCTGAGAGGAGGGGTAGAATATTAGGCTGTACCGGTAAACAGAAGCCAAATCATGAAGGTCCTTATAAACCAGATTAAGGAGTTCAATTTTATCCTAAGGATAATGAGGATAACATGACCCACTCTGAATTTTATAAAGATCACTCTTATAAAGTGTAGATAGAAAATGAAAAGGAGGGGGACAAAATTAAATGTAAGAAAACCTGAGGAGGCTGTTGCATTAATCCAGGTGAGAAAAGATAGCCTAAAAAACTTGATTATTCTCAGAGTAAATTAAAGAAAGTGAGGATCAGAGCTGAACTGTGCCAGTACCACAATACAGCAACCCTAGAAGAGCCACTTGATTTTTTGTAAATAATTTTTTAGCACTGTGCTAATTTCAGGAATTACTAAAATAAGAAAATTGATAAATCTGGGTCAATGAGATACAAAAACATATATAATACAAAAATATACTTATATATCTATTCATATATATTTCAACTTATTGAAAATCTGACGGCTTAAATGAAGCAAGAAAATTGCATCTACTTTTTTTTTTTTTGGTTTGATTTGGTTTCAAATCCTTTATCCACACAGGACATAAAACTAGCATTCTTTAGTCATGATACAACATTCCAACAAAGAAAATAAAGTATGAGGTACCCAGGCCCTTTTGTGGAAGGAGGGGTACTTCTAGTAAGTAATATTAACAGACCCACACTCAATCTGCTCATTAAAAAAAAAATCAGTGAGTTCTAAATATCTTTGCCATGATACCATGGGTAACCTCACAAAAATGCAAGAAACCCCTCTACAGATGGGGGGTGGGATGGGAATCCCCTCTCTGACTAATGGTTGTATAGCCTTTACTTGAAGAGATTATAAAGGACAGCCTTGGATCAAGAATCAGTTCTACTGCAACTTATGCTCTGAGTCCCTGAAAAAGTGACATTAACATGTTACCCCTTAATACTTGATCTCACCTATTATGTCTTTCATTCCCATAAGCTCTGTTACTTTTCTGCTCAGGATTTCAAATTCTTCTTTGGGTTCACTCAATGTCTTCTTGATGTCATTTATCTCTTTAACTATATTGTCTTTCAACTCATTAATTTGATTTTGGAAATTTGTGCTCATCTTGCTGATTAGTTCTCTCAAATTCTGCATCTCTTCTGGGACTTTGATGTATTCCTTTTCTTGGGCTATGTCTTCTATTTTCTTAGTATGGCTTGTAATTTTTTGCTGGTGTTTAGGCATCTGGTTAGGGTGTAGTTTACTCAGATGCTCAATCTCTTTCTCTTTTATAGGGATTTAGTGGCAGGAGGCTGTGAGTTACCACGGCTCTTTGATTTTTGGCTAGACCTGGATTGTTAGGATTGCCCTGCTGGTTGCTCAAAACTGGGCACTGGACCCCGTAACTGGTTGTAGAATCACTTCCTAGGGCCTTGGGCAGGGAGGTTATAGAAGCCAGAAAAAGCCTCTCCTACTTATTTTTAATTTTCTTGTGTGCAGTTCCTTGGTCTGCCAGGAGATGGCTCTTTTTGGCAGTGCTCAATTCAATGCCTGGTCAAGTGTATTTGTTGCAACACAGACCAGATTAATGTGAGCTTCCTGTCTGGAGGCTAGGAGCCTTATAACTCAAACTTTCTCTGAGACAGTTCTCCAGCCTTCTCTGGCAGCCCCCTCCCTTTTCCCAGCTAAGAAATATTTCCACTCCCCTCTGAGTCCTCAATAATCAGTCCCTGTTAGTAGAGAAGGAGATTGGGAAGGTTGTATACCTTTAGCCCCTTGCAGGCTCCAAGGCAAACAATGGCACAGCCCCACCGGGCCTGGAAGGGCTCTCGGGGACACAGCAAACCAAACCTGCGAGTCAAAACCCACTCATCAAAACCCACTCAAGTCAGCCCCAAGCTCTCTCTCCCCTCTCCTGTGGAGTCCTCAACAATTAGTCCAGGCTAAAAGAGAGGGAGATTGCGAGGGTCGGATTTCTCCAGTCCTTCGTTGGCTCCCAGGGCAAACCACTGTGTGGTCTCACCTGGCCAGGAAGGGCTCGTGGGGCGCAACAGACTAACTTTGTGGGTCAGAAGCTGAGTCAGCCTTAGGTTGCGTCCCTCTCGCTCCCCTTTCCTGGGGTGGTAGATCCCTGGAGCCCCCTTTGTCTGTAGTCGCAGGCCCAGAGGCCGGAGAATTCTTAAGTCTTTAGTATGGGAGAGGGTGCCAGCAGCAGCAGCCGCTGCTGGTTCCAACTCAGGGTTGTCATTGGGATTTCCGTCTTTTGTCCCTCTCTCCTCTGGGTGGTGTGCAGCCTTCACCTGCTGTCCTAAATCCTAGAAGATCTTTTTCGCAGCTGTTTCAGCCTGTCCTATAGCTATTTTTCTGGAGAAGAGATTCCCATGTCTTACTAGTCCGCCATCTTCCCGGAAGTCTCCATACTTGATAATTTAAAATATTAGCTGTTCTTTCCAGCTTTCATAGAAACGTGACCTATGTATACCCTAAATGTTTAAGCTATCAATAAAAATGTTGAGTGTTTTTAGAAAAATATATAATAGCTCAGTGACTGTCATATCCTTTTCTAAGTGTTCACAAATGTTGGTTCAATAATCTGTTTCAGAATCTGCTGTTGATCAGCATCAGACTAGTCCATAGTTTCCAGAATCTACTTTCTCTCTGTCTCCCCTTTTGGGGGAAAAACTCAGTGTAACATTCATTTATATTTCATTTCAAGAACCTCTCCCATTCTTCTTTGATTTTTCTGAGATGATCAACACTGGTTCAGCAATCATGTTTGTAAAATACAGGTCTATGGGATAAAACTTGTATGAGTCTGGAGGCTTAGAACTCATTTAAAATAATTCAGATGCCTGCTTATAACTATGGGAATGACGTTGCTTTTTGTTGTTTTTTAACGCAGGGATGTTCTGTCCTTTACAGTTTGACTTTCCTTGATAGAGAAGACAAAAATAAATTAGGGGTTGAATCATTCATTCTTTCTTTGCCACTTGTTCTATTCCTTTCTTTTCCTCAAATTCCAAGTACAAAACACAACTTTAAAGGCCCTTTTTGTTGTTCTTGAGAATGTCTGCCAAGATTCACTCCTATGTTTTAGCCTAGAGCACACTATGGTTATAAGCATGTATTATACTTCTTTTGTCTACAGATAAGTATTACTAATTTCTCTTCTTAAAATTTAAATACAAAGGCATACATGTTTATTATTTTAAAAAATCCAAACCATACAGATATGTATAAAGTAAAATACAAAAGAACCATCCTATCCTACCACCTCTCTGGAATAATCAGTACTGAGTTCAGTGTACATCCTAAAAATTTTCCTATGCATATATATTCTTTTAAAACTTGAGTTCAGAGAACAACCTTGAAAGCTACAAAGAAGTTTTTTAAAAGCTTCCAGTTTGCCAGACACAGTCTTGCCCCCCAAACCAAGACTTGTTAGCATCCCCTTTCACTCTTCAAAAGAGTTTCAGTTTGGACAATAATATGAGCTTCTTCAGAGCGGTTGAGAGATGAAGACAACGGAAAAAGGCTATTACACTAGTGATTTAAAGGGAACTGGTGACCACAGAAAAAGCTACTTCTGATTGCAGAGGGTTGAGGATTGACTGGCAATAAAGAAAAAGTAAAAGACAGAACTTGAGGGTATGGTTTGTGTTGTATATTAACAATGACCTGAACATAATTTTTAGGTAGAACAAGCAAGTAGTAAACAAACAAGAGAAGGGATAATTTAAAAACATAGAGTAAAAGAGAGATGAGGAATACCTGTCAATAACATCTCTCCCTATATACAGGCAAATGGTAGGGTAAAAATCTTTGTTTTATTTATCATCATCAATTTAGGATAGGACCATTCTTTCCACTCAATTTAATATCTACAGTACAGCCTAAGAAAAGTTGTTTTTCTCCTTTAAGTTTGACATTTACTCTACCTATTCTAACTATTTTAAACAGTTAATAAGGAAATAATGCCTATGAAAATTAGCATTTACAGTTAGCATAATACTTGTGTTTAAAGAGTTTCAATTTCTCACCTTCCTCTGAAGTAACACTAGGTTTTATATATCATGTTAACAAAGTTGAATAAACACAAGGAAATGAAGCAGAGCAGGTCGGCCTCACAACTTTCATTACCTTAAATGGGTAAGGAGTAACTAACAACAATACCCATTTCAACGTATTTTAACACTCAAATATCTAAGTCTTTTGAAAATATGATAGATCTTTGTCTTGCTACATTAAAACTCAATGACAGAATTTTCGTCGGTACATACTATTTGTTCCTATCATGTTTATCCCATATATCCTGCTAAAGATGATTTTAACCCTACCATTTACCTGATTATCAATGTCCCACCAGGGTTAGGGGTTGACATTTCAAGTGTTTTGAAAAGTCTTTTTATCAGTTGCTTATGTCTTCCTGGTTTTACTTATCTCAACTGAAAGGACTAAAAGAATAATGGCAAAGTAATCATCAGTATGCATTTCTCAGTATTAAAAAAAAAAATTAAATTTTAAAAAATATTTAAAATATCTTTTTAAATAAAAAATATATTTTTAAATACCTCGTTATTTAAGTGGAGGCTGGTATCCACATCCTTTTGAGATGTAAGAATACATCTAGAACATGAAACACATATCCTATCTGCTTTCAAAAGTCACATTTTTCTGGTTTGGATTTTCATAAAGAAAGGTAAATGTGCATCACTCTATATTCTCTCTTAATATGAAATGCAAGAGACCCACTCAGGATAGCAATTTGAAGCAATATTTATCTAACTTCTAAAAAAGAAACTCAATACAAAAGGAAAAAGCCCTTTAATATAAAAGTTAGCTTTAATTCTTCCCTTTCTTAAATTGCTTTCCTTTCTTAAATCTTAAGAGTCAAAAAGCAAAAAAGTGATGGCAAGGCATTAAATCCCTATCAGCTGGGTACATTTAAAATAATTTTATTTATTTATTAAGTTAAATATTTAAAAAAGAAATTAAGAATTCAATCTAGTTTCTAGGGTGTTTTTCTGTTCTGTTTTGTTTTGTTTTTTAAGGTACCAGGGCCAGGGATTGAACCTAGGACCTCATATGTGGGAAGCTGGCGCTCAACCATTGAGCTACATCAGCTCCCCCAAGTTGGCTTTTTTTCTTTGTTTGTTTTTATCCTTTTTTTAGGAGGTATTGGGGACCGAACCTGGGACCTTGTACATGGGAAGCAGGCGCTCAACCATTTGTGCTACATCCGCTCCCATCTAGGGTTTTTAAAAATTATCTAGTGGTCTAATTATTCTTTCCTCAACTATTATTATTATTTTTTATTTTTAAATTAAGTCTATTAGGGAAATTTAGATAAAAATAAAGCTAAATTTTCTGGCAGAAATGGTAATATATTGTCTGGCTGATTCTAGTAAATAGATGCCCTCTTTTATTTCCTAAAAACTGTAAGACTAGCCACTAATTTTTTATGACATTTCCAAATACAATACTCATTTTGTAATACTAAAATTTTTTAAAAGACTCATTATTTTCAAAATTCATATTTCAAAACAAGAATTTAGCAACATTTAACTGTTTTTCTTAGAAGTATTCAGGAGTCTTATTTTTATTTCTAAATTTGGAATCTACTAAGTATAACTGAATAATACTTAAAAATCTCTTAAAAGATTCGTTTTTCTACAATCAACTTTAAAATCGTTTAAGGAAGTACTTACTGGTTGCTCTGGTAAATCTTGCTCTTCTTCCATGAGGACCAATCTTTCTTTATTATGCTTATGTGACTGGATTGCAAGTCGATCCCAGCAGTCTTCACAGTCTGTTTTAAAAGGGGGGGGGGGCGAGGTTCAAAGCTTTATATACTCTTAAAGCATTATCATTGAGGCCATCGGAGAATAATTTTTTAAATATTTTGCTACCCCAAGCTTTCTACGTGAGTTCCAATCTCCAAATCTCAAACTTGCACGTGGCTTTTCAAAACTGAAATGCTGCACCAAGTCAAGATAGGTGTACACAATGACTTGCAAAAGCTAACATGTGGAACCACTTCTGCTGTACTTAAAACATGGTTACTATAGTGCCTAATGCATTTAATATTTTATAATGACAGTCATATGCAGATAACTGAAACAATTTTTTTTAGGATTAGAGCTACATGAAAAATGATAAAGACTATTCCTAGCATGTCAGTAAATTATGATAACACCTAACCTGCTTTAATGTGGAACATTTACATAACTGTTAGCACAGACACACAAAATCACTTTAAATAGGACAAGACAGAATATCATTTAAATACTTTCACAACCAACTGCCCATATGTAAATAATTTAAAGGAAAAACCATTCTTTCTCCATCTATTTTAACAATGAAAATATATAAGTAAAGTGATAGCCTGAATTTTAGAATTAGGAAAAATAATCATATAAAGCTAGGACCCAATTTAATTCTGAAATAATGAGCTTCAAAAATATACTGCCTAGTTAATTACTTAAGCAAAATCTTTACCTTCTCAGACCCTTCTCTTCCTGTCCTGATTTTCAAACTAAAAAAAGAAAAAGAAAAATAGGATCCCAAGCCCCATATTTACCAGTAAGACCATCTTACTGTGCCTACTGGCAAGAGACAGACATACTAGAAAACTAAATACATTTTTTAAAAATTATATATCCAATTCTATTTAACAAAAAATGAGGCTAAAACTTCTCCCAAATAGATGTGATTGCTTATGCTTTTAATTAAAGTCAGCCAGTTTTCACTTCTTCTAACAACCACAATAACCAATTTAACATGTACAGCAAAAAAGCAAGTATGGAATCTTATTATTGCAGCAGTAATGAAAATAGGTGAAGAACATGAACAGGAATACAAAAAACCTCAGTTGTGCCAATATACTACCACTCCTGCTCTAACTTGGTGCAATACAACACACTATTTTAGACCCGAACTCCAGAAGAGGAAAATGAGAGAAAATACAGTGTAAGGGATACGAAATGCAAAATTGTCCAACTCTAACACAGTTTTGCTACCTGTCTTGATCTAGAATATCAAAACAAAAAAAGTTTAGAGGTCAGATTCACCTGATGCTCAATTCACTCACATGTAGCTCATACACAGGGCCTCAAAACCTAAGTGCTCAGCCTACATGACGCAGATAACTGCTACTGCAGAATTAGAGTGCAATAACTAAAGCTCAAATGAGCTATCTCCCTGCACTTGTTTTGCACTACTTAAAAGAGCATAATAAATGTGATGGGAAACTGATTCACAACTGCGAAAGATGTAATATTTTAAGTTTTACAAGCTTATATTTCTCTTAAGTTTTAAATTAAAATGTCTTTCCTTTACTCTGTGGGATACTCCTTTCTTCCAATAATTTATAATCTGAAAGACTTGAAATATAAGAATATAGAAAATATAAAAATGCAAGTATTCGTTACAAGTTCCTAGCTTTTATCAAATGTGGTAAAACTTTTATTAAAACCTCACACTATTTTCTGCAAGTGGCACCCGCTATACAATCAAAAGTCACGTTTGCTAGCAACCAGATGGAAACGTTCTATAACGTAAATGCAGTGCTCTAGTATTTGATAATAGAAGTACATAATCACTATACAAACTTTGGTATTCTAATTTCCATGTATTAATTCTAGAATTTAATCTAATTCTAGAGTTTTAATCTAGTGTTTTCTTTTACCATTAATGCAATCTGACATTCTATATTCAATGAGGTTCATCTTTTAAAATACCAAGTATGACAAGTTTTGACATGGAAAGTGGATTCTTAATGAAATTAGAACAAATATAATTAAAATATAGTCAAATACCTGATGAAATTACAAAACACATTTTGGAGTTAATCTTTTAAGTAATTTTGGGGCATTTGAATAGTAATTTTCTCATTTTTTTATTTTTATTTTTTATTTTTTTAATTTTCTAGTTTTAATTCTAGTTTCAATTCTTACTACTGGTTTCTAAATACCAATTGTTGTTTTATCATCTTTTTTAGAGATTTAGTATCTATATGCCTTTATGGACAGAAATTGACACTGAGATTAGAAACAGTATTTCCCAGCTTTGCGCAGTGGCAGTATCGTAGCCAATGAGGTTTATCCGAGGCGCGATTATTGCTAATTGAAAAAAAAAAAAAAAAAAAAAGAAACAGTATTTCCTAAGACTCTACATTTCCCTACCTGTAAATGCTGACAATCAAAAAATGGGAATTCTGGTTTGATTCAAAAAGATCACACAAGTTTAAATGATAAATGTTATGTTGCCGGTCAGGACCTAGGTCCGTGAAAACGGTGCCGTGGATGAGAAAGAAAGAATAAAACAAAAAGAAGAGAAACTGGGGTCAGGGGACTCTCCGTCCGATATGTGATTTCACATGGTAAAAAATAAAGCAGGATATCATTTTACAAATATTGATTTGTATTGTGAAAAATTGATTTTTACCCACAATAAAAAAAAATAAAATATATATATATATATAAAATAAAGCAGGATCCTTTAGTAATATGGCAGGCAAAATTTTTATTTTTAATCCTTAGAAATTAGAAGGGAAATAACTGGTAAGAAATATTTTAAAATTCTAATTAGATTTCTACCTCATAATCTGTTTTGTATTAATTTCAACATACTATATACTCTCTAAATAAATACTAAATAGCCATAAGCTTGAACTTAGGTTACTTAAGTGTATTATTTTAGTTCTTAAGTAAAGGGGCATTAAAAAATATATACTTATATACACACATATATAAGTATGTATTTTTTAAGGCATAGGATAAAAGATTGTTCTTAATGAAAACAAAGTATGTATCACTATTAATTACAACTTCAAAAGAAGGATCTAGATAGAGAAAAACAGTCTAACTACGGGTTCTGGAATGGGAACATGCTGGTAGCAAAGTGTACACAGAGATATCCAGGGGTTAACTGAATATCTTTGATACAGTCCTACATAGAAAACAGGTAGTATACAAATTTGATCATCAACCACACTGTATTTCAGAAGTCTATTTACTACCCTTTTCAAAGCCTTACATAAACTTTTAGAGTATACCATAGAAAAGGCTACAGAAGTATCCCAAAGGAAATTAACAGCATCCTTCCTAAAATTAAAAAATATCACAGCAATAAAAATTATAAACAATAGTAACTTGAAGATTATAATAAAGTGGTGTATCATTACTTAAGGTTTTTATTAAAATGTGGATTATGTCAGGACTTAAAAGTAATTTTGAAAAAGTAGTTAATAATTATGTGTATGCCTTGAAGAATGAAAATAAAAAGTAAAATGCCCTTTTCTAATGCTTTAAAATGACAGCTTCAAGTATTGTTATACATATATAACTTGTCTGTCTACAGAGGATTTACCAATGAATTCACAAATAAGTATCCTAACACCTAAAGCATAAAACATAAAGTCTAACACAAAACCTGCTCAAAATAAATTCTAATTTATAAAATAGGAGGCTTTCTAAGGCAAAGTGAAAAAAAATGATTTCAAAATATATGAAAATATTTTTGTGGGGTCTTGTTGAATAGTACTTACTAGCAGTAAGTGTTGGTGGGGATGATAGTAAATAGGAATTTGGACTTCATAATCTATAAAATAAAGACATTAGTTTTAAAATAAAATAATCAAAGGTTTTTCCCAACACCTACAAATTTCTTATTGAAAATCAGGCAAAAATAAGAATGTATATTTTGAGGGAGAGGGGAGTAATGGAGGCAATTAAGGAAGACTTTCCTTATACCAGTCTTTATAATCAATTATAGTGGGAAGGATAAGAGAAATAACATTTATCATCCTCATATTACAGGCTGGGCAACTGGGATTCAGAGATTTAAACAATTTGCCTGACAATATGGCAATACTGTTGCAGGCTGAAATGCAACTACATCCCTTAAAGAGACTAGAAATGCCAAAAACAATGATCGAATTTAAAGTGCTTAAAATATGAAATCAATGGAGAAAAATCGGTATTTGAAAAATTTTTTTAGAAAAAAACTGAGTATCAATGTAGAGAAAAACATATCCTCACCATACACTATGTTTAATTCTAAATATATGAAGAGCTAAGCATTCAAATAATTCTGGAAAACAACAGAATAGTTTATGTCACTCACTGAAAAGAGAAATTTATGAACTGCAGAAAGCATATGCAACAAAGAAACAGATCCAATTATGTAAAAAAAATTATGCAATGAAAAACAACAAATCTAAGATTAAAAGGATATTAAAAAAGAGGCAATGTCTGCAATAATTATCATAGATAAAGCTTAATGCCTACAATATAAACCCAACCAATTTAACATTTACTGATCTACTGTGCACCAAGCAATGACTAAGAAATGCACCTGTCAAAGGATACAAACAGGCAGTTTAAGTTACCACAAAGATCAAATGAGCACTTGGAGAAACAGGTTGTCTCACTAATTTAAAAATATAAATTTTAATATTTTTAAGATACCATTTCATACCTATTAAATTACCAAAATAAATCTGATCAACGAAACTTAAAGTTATATGGGCCACCGGAGATAAGACACATTTGGGCATAGCTGTAAAATCATACGTATCTTCAGACTGTTCTCCAGATAAAGTATAAAAATAGGTCATAAAACTGGCCATGGCCTAAACTGAATAACTTTTCTTGGGTAATATATCACAAAAATTAAATAAAGGGGGGAAAAGCTAAGTGTATTTAAAATATATATATAGTAGAAATTTGTTATTGACAGAAATTAAATATTAGAGACAACTAGCATGTGGAGAATGGTTTTACTAAGCTATAATCCTATAACTGAACATTCCATATTAAAATGAAAACTGTAACATATTTCAATACAAACTTATTGAAAATGTGAAAAATCTGTTTTTACATTAACTATAGCTTATTAGAAGAACATAAATATACTGTGATTAAGAATCAAAAGCAGGGAAGCGGCTGTGGCTCAATCAGTAGGGCTCCCGTTTACCATATGGGAGGCCCCGGGTTCGGTTCCCAGGGCCTCCTGGTGAAGGCAAGCCCGCCCGCACGGCGTGGTTAGCTGACCCAGCGAGCACAAGCAGCAAGGGGGGTATAAATGAATAAATAAATAAAAAATAAAAATAAAAAAAAAGAATCAAAAGCAGATACAAAGGGACAATGTTGGATATTTTAACATTTTTATAGTAAAATGTTTAAGTACATTATTTTAGAAATGTTTTTACAAATATGTTCTTCAAGGCATTAAGCTAAAATTGGACATTAATTCTGTATTCTTTCCCCAAACTTTTTCCTCAGGGAAAAATGACAACTTTGAGGAAAAAGTAGTTTAAATTGTGGTGATCCTCCTTTACCCCCTAAATCACTCTTCTGGACAAAAATTAGTATCTCTAGTAATGCAAGAAAATACATAACATAAGATGCTACAAGGGATATACAGTATTACAGATTGCTACAGCTAATCCTTATTTAGAGTTGAGAAAACTATGATCAAAGAAGTGAAGGCATTGCCACATGAAGTCTGTAAGTAGCAGAACCAGTGGTAGGACCCAAGACTCTGGATTCCCTTGTCTGATGCTCCCCCTGACCCCTTTATGAAGAATTGAACATATCTTTCTCCCTTTAAAAATTACATATCTTATATTCTTAGGCTACTTATTCCTTTTACTTCTTTAAATCTCTAACAATTCCATGGTACATTGCTTTGGCCTCAAGGTATAACATGTTCTTGAGGTTAAAAAAATATTTTATGTATATAAACTCAAAAGGTCTTCTTCAATGTGGTGATTGCCATTTCAAGGATCTCCTAAAAAATCCTAAAATTAGATTCTTTCTTTATACTACTTATTAATTCTCTGTATAGTTCTAAGTTATTAGTGAAAGAGTTCCTTGCTTCGTTATTGGTCAATAATTAAGAGTTCTTCAAAACTACTCCTTTGACTGATATCTGTGGTCTGCAAATCTGGCAGGTAATAATTCTGTTAAAACTATTAATTTTCCCTTGGTGTTTTGACCCTAAGTTCCACAATGGCAGAGATCTTCTTATTCTTCTAGTATTTACAGTACATAGTGGGCATTCAGTAAACAGTTTCCAGATTCTTGATTCCCTTTAATATTTACTTACATAAATCCAGTTCATTAAGAAGCTTCAATATTTAAAGGCACAAAAGAATAAAATCTTTGCTTTTCCCATTTCTCATCAAGGATGCCTATGTCACAACTTTAATTCTTTATAAATTTTGTTAACTGGGTCAAGGAACATCATCTTGAAGTTTGTGTTAAAAAGTCCCCTTCAAAGATAAGCAAGTAATGAAACACTTTATATTTTAATATCACATCCATACAAGTGAACACAGGTGCTACTTACAGATAAGAAGGAGCCATTAGATTTCTACCCTTTAAAAGGCTAGTTTTCAGTTTTAAAAAAGGAGGGGGGTGGGGTAGAAGGAGGAGGAGGAGATAGAATCCCGTCCCAAACACACAACTATCATCTCTAATAGAGACGACCAGACTGTCTTTTCTTTCTAACAAGAGTTAGTTTTCAGTTCATGGTAGCCTAAAACTAAAAGCATCCAAGTTAGTAATAAGCATGATTAAAACACATTAAAAAAAGCACTGAAGGAGTGTTAACTACTTTTATAGACAGCCTATTTTGCAAAAGCTTCTGGCCAAGTATTATAAGAAAATTTAGAACATTTTACCATTTGGACTTGTTTCTTCCAGTCCATCCTCTGACACAAAAGTAAACTGACAGAAAATGTGGGAGGTGTGGGGAGTGGGACACATGGGAATCCCCTATATTTTTTATGACATTTGTGTAATCGAGGTATCTTAAAAAAAAAAAAAGTAAACTGACAGAAAAAATAAAATCCACATATTTTCAGTACTTATCCCAAGACAATTTAACACAATCTACAAGTCCAGCAACAGTGATCCATTTTGAATAATCTTGATTAATTTTATTTAAATATGAATTTAGGCTACCTTTGATCAAATGGTTGATAATTTTTGCAGTCTTCAAATGAAATATACACCCACATATAAAATCACTTTACTGAAAATAAAGTGAATATTTCACCATGAATGAAGAACTTGGTTATTTGAAGCTATTTCCTCACATTATCAGGACACTAAATCTAAGGATTTACAAGAGCAAGGATTTGTAAAAACTTAAAGCATAAGTAGTTTTCAAATATGGTTTTTTAAAAAAAACAAATGCTTAATGCTCACAACACTATAACACATTATCACCTTCATTTTATAGGTGAAAAATAGTGAAGTTTAAAGACTGAATAATTCAAAGGTCAAAGCTAAAAAACTGACAGTACCAGAAAATGAAACCTAGGTCTGCCAACCTTAACCACTATGCTATACTATTTTTTTTTAAACGGGTGGGAGAAGAATGAAAATAGTTCAAAGTCTGCAAAGAGCCATCAATCCCTTCCAACATTCTTTACAAGAGTGTCTGCTGTACCTCTCAAAAGAATAAAGAACTTCCAATATTAAGGTTATACTTAAATGTTGTTAACTGGGGAGTTGACTCCTTTCCCTGACTTTGTCTTATATTGAAAATGTCTAAGAACATTGAGGTTCTGAAACAATATCTTAATTATATCTACAAAACACTGACACAATCCCAGTGAGGATAATAATTTCCATTTTTCAGAAGTCTAAATAGAGATGCAAAAAAGTAAAGTTACTAGCGCAAAGCCACATGATAAGGTAAGGAGAGATCTGGGACTCAAACCCAGATCTTTAGGCTCTAAATCCAGGTTCCACAGTGCCTCTCAAATATCATTGTGTGGGCATCTTTCTTTGTGATTTGGTGGTCAACATTTAATAGTTTAAACAGCAATTATCTTTCAACATGTTCTCCTTAATCCAGAAGTAAAAGGACTCAATGAAAAGCTGTAAATTTGAAATTAACTGATTAGTACCAAACTTGAGGCTTCAAGTAATAAAACTGTCTTGGGAGAGGAACATTTCTTAGATGCTTCCACAGCCTACTTTTGCCTGATACTCCCCTTGTTAGCATTCTTTTATTCAGCTCAGACATCAGTTGTACATTTAATTTCCCACTTAAGGACAACACAAAACCCAACACTTTAGGAGAACTCTTGGCAAAACTGTGGAGACTTCCTAGTTGACTCTATTCTATAATCAAAGTGACCACAGCATAATTTGGAAGATTCTCACTAAAAAGAACCTATTTGTCTTTGACATAATTTCTGTTCTCTCAGGGTACGATACAGAGCCCTCTCCTTCCTTAATTTCACAGAATTTGGAATATGATTGGAAAGGACTTCAGGGGATTAGCCACATATTTTACAAATAAGAAAACTAACCACAAAAGTTAAATCATTTGCTCATGGATACACAGCTTGATAGCTGCAGAGCTTGGCAAAGAGAGAGCAGGTCTTCCAATCCAGGTCAGATATTCTCATCACTATACTATATTGAAGAGTGTAATATTTTTCTTAATCCCCTTTCCTTTACTTCACAAGTATTCTCAGCTTCTAGTTAGAAAATCTATGCTAATTACATATTTTAAGTACCAGGAGAGGGAAGCAGATGTGGCTCAAGCAACTGGGCTCCTATCTACCACACAGGAGGTCCAAGGCGATTCTCGGGGCCTCCTGGTGAAGGCAAGCTGGCCCAAGCAGAGAGCTGGCCCGCGCGGGAGTGTTGGCCCCCACAGGAGTGCTGGCCCAAGAGGAAAGCTGGTGCAACAAGATGACGCAACAAAAAGACACAGAGAAGAGACAATAAGAGACACAGCAGACCAGGGAGCTGAGGTGTTGCAAGAGATTGAGCGCCTCTCTCTCATCCGGAAGGGATGCCTAAAGAGAAGTGCTGCCTAAAGAGAAGGTAAGCAGACAACAGAAGATCACACAGCAAATGGACACAGAGAGCAGACAGCGAGTGCAAAACCAATGGGGCAGGGTGGGGCACGGTGGGGAGAAAGGGAAAGAGAGAGGAGGAGAGAGGGGGGAGGGGGGAGAGAGAGGGGGAAAGAGAGGGGGGCAGAGAGAGAGAGAGAAAGAGAGAGGGAGAGAGAGAAAGAGAGAAAGAAATAGACCAGGAGAACAATAGTGTGGTAGGCTGGCAATAGCACCAAAGATATGTTCACATCCTAATCCATGGAAGTTATGAATACTACCTTATTTGGAAAAAGGCTCTTTGTAGATGCAATTCAGGATTCTGAGATGAGAAGATTATCCTGAATTATCCAGGTGGACCCTGAATGCCATCACAAGTGTCCTTATAAGAGAAAAACAGGAAAATTTAACACACATACAGAAAAGGTAATGAGAAGAGGGGAGGCAGATTGTAGTAATACAGCCAAGGAATGCCAACCAAAAGAGGCAAGAGGCAACAAACAGATTCTCACCTAGAGAGCCTCCAGAGACAGTGTGGCCCTGCCAACACCTTGATTTCAGAATCAAAACCTCCAGAACTATGAGGGAATAAATTTGTTGTTTTAAACCACCAAGTTCATGGTAATTTGTTACAGAAGCCACAGAAAATAACTACAAAACATGGAAGTTTATTCTGTTGTTTTTACTATTACCTCTCTGCTTGGACTTGTTGGCCACCTCCTGGCCACTGAATGAAATACATAAACAGAACTAAGGTGGAAAATGAAATGTAAATAAGATAAAGGAACATAACTGCAGGTATAATTGTAAAACTACTTCCAAATATAAAAAAAAAAATAGGGGGGAGTAGATGTAGCTCAAGCGGTTGAGCACCTAACGCCCATATACAAGGTCCCAGGTTCGATCCCTGGTACCTCCTAAAAACAAACAAATGGAAAAACCAACTTTCATTGGGGAGCAGATGTAGGTCAGTGGTTGAGTACCTGCTTCCCATGTACAAGATCCTGGATCCTTTCCCCGGTACCTACTAAAAACGGGGGGTGGGGGTGTGGGCTAGGGGGAGATCATAAAACACTCAAAAACTTTCCAACTAATTGGAAAGTTTACCTCTTGAATAGAACAGTCACATACTCCAAAATTAGCATTCTCCTGCTTTCACTCTGGGTCAAACCTTAAACTTACACAGTGGAAGAAATCCCAAGTAACATAATAGCACTGGTAGTCCCAAGCACTTCAAAGATCTTGAGAAGCTTTACTGATCTTTCCAATGCCTAATTCAACTACTAGTATATGTAAGATAGCATTTAAAATCAGCATGCAATCACCATATCTCTGCTTTTATGTGTTCTGCTTAGAAAAAACATTTACTGACAGAAATACACCTGAAAGATACACAAGTCCTCCTTCCTTATGCCTCAAGATTACAGTTCATATTTTTCTATTTTGATTAAAATTCATATTTTGTATTTCTCTCATAGCCATTTTGTGATCTCTAGAGAATAGCATGCTTTTCCACAAAATCATTTACCAAATATTTACTTTTTATTGAAGTATATCATTCATACATGAACATATATAAAAAAATAAGTGTATAGTAAAAGTAAACTTACAAAATAAACATGCATGACATCATACAGGGGTCCCATACATCAACCCTCCACTAACACCTAGCATTGTTGTGATACATTTGTTACAAACTATGCAAGAACATAGTCAAAATATTCTTACTAACTACAGTCCATATCTTAAATTTGGTGTATTTTCCCCCCAACCCACCCTTATTTTTTTAAAAACATATCAATTTTATTGATACATATTAATAAAGCGTACAATTTATCCAAACTGTACAATAAATGGTATTTGGTATAATCACATAGTTGTGCATTCATCACTTTAATCATTATTAAAAATTTTTCATTATTTCAATAATAATAATAATAAACAAACAAAAAAAAACACAAAACAGACAAACAAAAAAGGAAATTCCTCCCCTCTCAATCTGTTTCCCTGCTATACATAGCTGCTATTTCTGGCTATTCCTGCACAATTATTTATTTATTAAGCAGTGTTATTGAGATATATTCACATAGCATATGATCTATCTAAAGTGTATAATCAGTGGCTTTTTTAGCTGTTAAAAAGAACTTTGTTGTAAAATTATAAAATAGGAAAATAGATTGAAAGAAATTACAAATTTTAAAAGAGAATGCAAGGGCAGGTTAGATTTAATATAATCAATTATAAGAGATAGATAGTGCAGCAGTTTGGTATTTACGAATTCCAAAAAGATACTGGATTGTGTTTGTAAACTGGTCTGTTCCTCTGGGCATATCAGACTGTATTAGATTCAGAGGTTTCACTCTTTCTTTGTTAAATTATGATTAAGGCTTTGATTCGGCCACAGCAGTAGGAAGTTGGTGGGCAGGGACTCACAGAGAAAACGACTGGCAGAGGTGACAGTGGAGTTTTGATGCTGGAGCCCCAGGAAGTAAACACACAGGAGAAGAATACATTGGAATAGAGATGGCTCCATAGACATGGCAGAGGCCCTGGGAAGAGAGTGAGCTCGATAGTCTACAGTTGACCTTGTGTAGAGAAGAGAGCAGCTGAGCCCAGAAAGAAACGAACCCCAGGGAAAGAGACATTTAGGAGGAAGAGTAAGGCTGAACCCTCGCAGAGACCAGCAGCTATCTTGCCCCAACATGTGGCAATAGACTTCGGTGAGGGAAGAAGCTTTCACTTTATGGCCTTGTGACTGTAAGCTTCTACCCCAAATAAATATCCTTTATAAATGTCAACACATTTCTGGTACTTTGCATCAGCACCCCTTTGGCTGACTAATACAAATATTATTTACATTTATAAATGTTTGTTGCTATACCAATTCTAATATAATAGAAATTAATTATAACATAATTCTAATTTTTATATGTTTTTATATTTATTTTTAAACTTGTAACATATGCTAAGCATTATATCAAGAACACATAACTACATAGGATGTACTGGATAATCAGAAATTTTTGTCATTAAAAAATGTGACTTTTCTAACTGAGCAAATGACTTTTTTTTTGATGGGGGGGGGTTTCCATAGAGTTCTTTCTTTTTTGAGTCTTGAATAGAACCCTAAAATTCTTTCTAAACATGAGACATCTAGAGAATATCTCAAACCAGAAGAAAAACACTGAACTAAAATACAGGATGGAAATATGCCAGGGAGTAATGACATATGCTAAAATAAATTATAATTACTTGGTGTGTTTTGGGTACTGTCTGTTTAAAATTCATGTTGGTATTGAAAATGCAATTTAACTAAATAATGAAATGTACACATCAAATAGAATGAAAATATAAAGGCTTAGTTAATTTAGCCAATAAAGGCTGTTAATGTACAAATAAATAAGTAACAAAAGAGCTGTTAACTTCGAGCAAAGTAAATGAGAAGGGTAAAATTTAGGAACATACTCATTTTCTTGATTAAGACTCTTAATTCCAATAATTTTCCCAAGGGACTCTTTGGCCTAAAATGAGGAGACCTAATATACAGAAGGCAGCAGTCCCAAACTTTGGAATTTCCTCTGAAAGCAATTAAAAAAGGACCATACACAAATTAAACTCATTCAACCAAAAGAAAACTACACGACATATAAAGCATTCTGGGAAAGATGTGAACTGAAAAAAATATTCTTACAATAAATACAATCAAGACAAGTAGCATCTTATAAATTGATTATTGTATCTTTTTCTTCTGGGGCCAAATTTAGTGACATTTTTCTAATCATCCAGATTGTCAAGCTTATTTGCATAAGGTTTTATACATATTTATACATGTAGTTCTTTCATCCTCTTCTTTAGAAAGCTGAATTCTAACATAATCTCCCAAACTTCATCCAAATCAGATCAAGGAACTTCCTGTTAATCAAAATCAGGAATCAGAACATTCTGGTTCAAGTGAGCTGACAGAGCACACCCATTTATATTTTCTCTCTCCTGAGATCCACTACACGAAAATAATAGTAAAGAAATAAGAAAGCTATAATACACAGCAACAAAGAAAACAAAAATACTATTTTCAGGAGACAAAAGACAACAAAGTTTTAGATGACATAAAGTGGATAACGGACTGATATCTGAGTCATTCATTTATTCTTTATTTCAAGAAACATTTAAGCACCTTTATGTACCAGGCACTGTTTCAGGGACTGGCTATCAAGCACTATACTAAAAAGATAAAATTCTATTCTTAGTGAGTTTATTTTCAAATTAAGAGAGAAAATAAGTAAATATCTACTTTTCAAGCAATGGTAAGAAAAATAAAATAGGACAAGGAAATGGGGAGAGATGGGGAAGGGAGAAGGAAAGACTATCATAGGTAGAGTAGATAAGCAACTCTTCTTTGATATGGTGACACTTAAACAGAGACCTGAAAGAAAGTGAGGAAATAAGGCACATTTTGAATTTAATGTTTTATTTTCAGAAAAAAATCTGAGTGGCAAAGTTTCTGGGTCTTACATATCAAAATATGTGTCGTCCCTCCCTCCCCACCGCATACTTGAGAGTAAACTTAGCTAGGCTTAAAAAATGATTTTTCTTCAGAATGTTGAACATACTTCATCTATTACCCAGTGTTTCCATTTTGGTTTTTTAAAGATTTATCTATTTATTTACACATACACCCTTGTTGTTTTCTGCTCACTGTCTGCTCTCTGTTCTTCTGTGTCTGCTTGTCTTCTCTTTAGATGGCACTGGGAACTGATCCTTGGACATTCCAGAGTGGAGAGAGGCTGCTCAATCTCTTGCGCCACCTCAGCTCCCTGATCTGCTGTGTCTCTCATAGTCTCTGTGTCTCTTTTTGTTGTGTCATCTTGCTGCCGGCCAGCACTCCTGCACAGGCTAGCTTTTTGCTTTTCACCAGGAGGCCCTGGGAAATGAACCCTGGACCTTCTATATGGTAGACGGGAGCCCAATCACTTGAGCCACATCTGCTTGCCCCAATGTTACCATTATAAAGTTTGATGCCAATCTGATTGTTATTCCTTTATAAGTAACCTGTTTTTATCTTTCTGGAAGCTTATAAGATTTAACTTTTATCTCTGGTGTTCTACAATTTCAGCAGAATTAAATCTCTTTGGCACTCACCGGGCTCTTAGAATCTTAAGACATTTTTCTTAAACACTGAAAATCAAATAAACAAGAGAAAAATTATACTTTCCTCTTTACTTTTTTATTCTTGCCTTCTGGAGCCTTACTAAACAGATGTGAAAATTTCTTCCAAGTCTCTTAGCTTTTCTCTCATAATCTCTAATTTTGCCCTTTTGAATTGAATTTTCCTTCAGTACTTTGAGTATGTCATCTTACAGTCTTTAGGCCTTCATGGCTTCTGAGAAATAAATTGTTAATTTATTGAGAATCCCTTGTATGTGTGATCTCTTGCTGTTTTCAAGATTCTCTTTGCCTTTATATTTCAACAGTTTGATTATAATTAGTTTAGGTGTAGATCTCTTTAGTTTCTCCTCCTTGGAGTTCACTGAGCTTCTTGGATGTGTAGATTAATGTTTTTCATTAAATTTGGGGATTTTTCTGCTAGTATTTCCTAAAATAGTCTTCCTAACCCTTTCTCTCTCTCCTCTCCTTCTGGTACTCTAATTATGTGTGTGTTCACACATACACAGCTCTCTGAGGCACTGTTCTTTTTCTTCTTTCTTCCTTTCCTTTCAATAATTTCAATTTATCTCATAAAATTTGCTGATTTTTTTCTTCTGTTTGCTTAAATCTGCTGTTGAGTCCATATAGCAAATTTTCCATTTCTGTTATATTTTTCAACTCCAGAATTTCTATTTTATCTGTATAATTTCTATCTCTTAATTGGTGCTCCTTATTTTGGTGAGCTATTGCTCATATTTACCTTTAGTTCTTTAAACATGGTTTCCTTTAGTTCTTTGAACATACTTAAAATAGTTGATTTAAAATCTTTGTCTAGTGAATCCAAATGACAGTTCTTGTTAATGTGCTATACTTTCTTGCTTATTGGCATGCCTCGTACTATTTTGTTGGTAAAAACTAGAATTTTAAATAATACAATGTAACTCTGGAAATCAGATTCTGCCCCCATCCAGGGTTTGTTCCAGAAGGTGTTGTTGCTACTATTTGTAGTTTGTTTAGTGTTAGTGACTCATCTGAACTGATTCTGTAAAGTATGTATTCTTCGTTGTGTGTGGCTACTGAAGTCTCTGCTTGACTAGCTTAGCAGTCAGCCCATAACTGGACAGATTTCCTTAGATGCCTGGAACCAACAAATCTCCCAATCTATGCTGAGGGGCTCTGTGTGTTGGGCCATACCTTTAACACTCAGCCAGGCAATATATAACTCTGTCTTAGTTTTCACTTCCTACTTGCATAGAACCTCAAGATTAGCCAGAAGTCAGATCTTAGGGCATTCTCACATCTTTCCTGAGCATGTGCAGAGCCCCATGCATACATGTGGCCTTCTAGATTCTCAGGAATATCAGAGCTTTTCAAACACCTTTATGGACATCTCATTCCCCAGCTTTTCCTTTTAAGCTTTTTGGGTAGCTATTGTTTGACCCAACTGTTACTCATTGCCTCAGACAGCTGAGCTATTCAACAATTGCCTCTAATTTTTTATGACAATCATACTGGGGCTGGGGGAGGGGAAGGCAAGGAGACTGCACTGGGTGAGCTCTGAGTCAGATCAAATAAAGACAGCCTTACAAGCAAAGCCTTCCAGGCCAGATGATAATTCCCTGGGAATGGGGCTTTGAAGGCGCTCCAACCACCTTCTGACCCCTCCAGTGGCTTCCAGGCTGCTGTTTTTCACCATGATTAGAGGCTACTGGTTTTCAAGAACTAGGGCAAGTTAAACACCACAAAGTTTACTGTTGTTACCAGAATTCAGCCATTTTTCTTGAACAAACACTCCTGGATTGCTGCAAGCCTTTGATTATTTTCTAGAGTTCTGAAAAAATTGATTCTGACAACTTTTCCCAAGGTTCCATAGCTCTTGTGAAGAGAATATTCAGAGATCCTTACTCTGTCATTTTGCTGCTATCCTCCAAAGTGAATTCTGAGACTGCTTCAGCTCAATCTTTTTTTTTAAGCTGTGGTAAAATATACATAACAAAAAAATAATTTTAACCATTTTAAGGGTACAATTCTGTGACACTGAGTACAATGAAAATGTTGTGTAACTTTCACCACTATTTCCGGACTATATTCATCATCCTAAAACAAAATTCATACCCATTTAGTAATAACACCCTATTCTCCACCTCCCCCTAAACCTTGGTAACCACTATTCTGATTTCTGAATCTATGAACTTGCTTATTATAAGTATTTCATATAAGAGAAATTATACAATATTTGTCCTTTCATGTTTTGCTTATTTCATCAACATGATGTCTTCCAGGTTCATCCATGTTATTAGCATGTAACACTTCATTTCCTTTTATGGCTGAAAAATAGTCCATTGCATATATACACCACATTTTGTTTATCCATTCATCTGTTTTTGGACATTTGGGTTGCGTCCATCTTTTCCTGACATGAACACTGGCACACAAATATCTATTCAAGTCCCTGTTTTCAATTCTTTTGGGTATACACCTCCAAGTGGAATTGTCAGGGCATATGGTAATTCTGTTTCATTTTCTGAGGAACCACCAAACTGTTTTTGACAGCAGCTGAACCATTTTACATTCCCAACAACAATGTACGAGGGTTACTATTTCTCTACATCCTTGTCAACACTTATTATTATCCGTATTTTTAAATAATCATTACCCTTGTGGGTGTGAAGTGGTCTCTCACTGTAGTTCTGATTTCCACTTCTTTAATGACTAATGATGTTGTGTGATTATTTGCCACATATATTACTTATTTGGAGCAATGTTTATTCAAATTATTTGCCCAGTTTTTTTGTTTTTTTTTTTTAAAGATTTATTTATTTACTTTATCCATTTTAAACGCCCCCTTCCCCATTTGCTGTTTTGTGTCCATTCGCTGGGCAATTCTCCGTGTCTGTTTCCTGCCATCTCTTCTCATCCTCCTCCTCCAGTCTTCACCAGGATTCGATCCTGGAGACCTCCAATGTAGGAGAGAGGTATTCTGCTGCCTGCGCCACCTCAGCTCCTGGCTTCTGGAGCTTTCGGAGCAACTCGTCTTGTCTCTCCCCTGTTACGTCATCATCCTGCTGCATGGCCCCTGGGGCCCGACGGCTCAGCTGCACACAGAGCCTGGCAGCCCATGCGCCTTCCATATATATATTTTTTATTTTACCGGGAGGTCCCGGGGATCGAACCCAGGTCCCTCCATATGGCAGACGGACGCCCAACAATTTGAGCCACATCCGCCCCCTGCCCAGTTTTTAATTGGGTTGTCTTTTTGCTGTTGAGTTGTAGTTCTTTATATAGTCTGGATATTAAATACTTATCAGATGTATGATTTCCAAATACCTTCTCCCATTCTGTAGATTGTCTTTTCACTTTCCTGAAAATGGCCTTTGATGTTTAAAAGCTTTTAATCTGATTTAATCCAACTTAACTATTTTCCCCTTGCTACCCTTGCTTTTTGTATAAAGCCTAAGGCATTGTCTAATACAAGATCCTGAAGATATCGCCCCAGTTTTCTTCTAAGAGTTTTATAGTATTAGCTCTTATATTTAGGTTTTTGATCCATTTTGAGTTATTTTTTTTACATGGTGAGAGGTAGGGGATCACATTCATTCTTTTGCATGTAGATTTCCAGGTATTCCAGGACGACATTGAACAGACTACCCTTCCCCATTGAGTGTACTTGGCACCCTTGTCAAAAATCAACTGGCCATAGATGTATGGGTTTTCTTGTGGACTCTCATTTCTATTCCATTGGTCTATATTTATCTATCCTTATGCCTAAACCATACTGTTTGAATTACGGTACCTTGAAATAAGGAAGTGTGAGTTCTCCAACTTTGCTTTTTCAAGATGTTTTTGGCTATTTAAGACCCCTTGCAATTCCCTATGAATCTGAGGATTGGCTTTTCCACTGGCAGTAAAGAAGGCTGCTGCAATTTTGATCAGGATTGCAATGAATTTGTAGATCACTTTGCGTAGTATTAACATCTTAACAATATCAAATCTCCTAATCCATGAATATGGGATATCTTTTATTTAGGTCTTCTTTAATTTCTTTCAGCAATATAATTTTCAGTGTACAAGTCTTTCACCTCCTTGGTTAAAATGTATTCCTAGGTATTTTATTCTTTTAAATGCTATTGTAAATGGAACTGTTTCTTAATTTCCCTTTCAGATTATTCATTACTGGTATATAGAAACACATGTGATTTTTTTAGTGTTGACTTTGTAGCCTGCAATTTTGCTGAATTCGTTTATTATTTCTAGTAGCTTTCTTGTGGATTCTTTGGGGTTTTCTATATTTAGAATCATGTCATCTTCAAAGAGAGATCGTTTTATTTCTTCCTTTCCAGTTTGGATGCCTTTTACTTCTTTTTCTTGCCTAGATGCTCTAAGCAGAACTTCCAGAAAAATGTTGAACAACAGTGGTGAGAAGAGGCACCCTTGTCTTGTCTGGATCTTAGAGGAAAGCTTTCAGTTTCACCAATGAGTACGGTGTTTGCTGTGGATTTTTCATAAATGTCCTTTATCATGTTGAGAAAGTCTCCTTCTATTCTTTTTTCTGAGTGTTTTTAATCATGAAAGGATGTTGAGTTTTTTCAAATGACATTTCTGCATCAATTAAGATGATCATGCATTTCTTTTTTCTGTTCATTCTATTAATGTGGTGTGTTACATCAACAGATTTTCTCATGTTGAACCATCCTTGTACTCCTGGGATAAATCCCACTAGGACATGGTGTATAATCTTTTTAATAAACTGTTGGATACAGTTTGCCAGTATTTTGCTGAAGATCTTTGCATTTATATTCATAAGGGATATACTGCTCTGTAATTTTCTTGTGCTGCCATTATCTGGCTTTAGTATTATAGTAGTGCTATCCTCAAAGAATGAGTTTTTATTACTGATTCAATCTCTTCATTTATTATATATATGTTGAGATTTTCTATTTCTTTTAGATCAGTTTTGGAAGTTTGTGTGCTTCTAGGAATGTGTTCATTTCACCAAGGTATCTAATTTATTGGCATACAATTGTTCACAGTATTCTCTTACAATCCTTTTTATTTCTGTAAGGTCAATAGTAATGTCCCCACTTTCATTCCTGATTTTAGTTTGTTTCAATCTGTCTAAAGATTTGTTTATTTTATTCATCTTTTCAAAGAACCACCTTTTGGTTTCACTTGATTCTATTGTTTTTCTATTCTCTATTTATCTCCACTCTTCTTACCACCTCCTAACTTTGGGTTTAGTTTGCTCTTCTTTTCCTAGTTCCTGTAGGAATGAAGTCAGATTAATGATATTTGGTCTTTCTTATTTTCAAGGTAGGCACTTATAACTACAAATTTCCATCTCAGAAATGCCTTTGCTGCATCCCATATGTCTTGATATGTTATGTTTTCATTTTCACTTGTCTCTAAGTATTTTCTAATTTTGCTTTTGATTTCTCCTTTGACCCATTAGTTGTTTAATTTCTATATATTTGTAAATTTGTTTTTGTTCTGTTATTGATATCTAGCTTCATTCCACCGTGAAACAGATACTTTATAGGATGTCAATATTTTCAAAATTTACTATGATTTGATTTGTGGCCTAACATATGGTCTATGCTGGAAAATGATCCATGTGCAGTTGAGAGCATATGTATTCTGTTGTTGGGTGAAGTGTTCTATATATGTCTGTTAGGTCTAATTGGTTTATACTCTTGTTCAAGTCCTCTATTTTCTTATTATCTTCTGTCTAGATAGTCTCTTTAATTATTGAAAAGTGGTACAATGAAGTCTCCAATTGTTATTGTAGAATTATCTGTTTCTCCTTTCGATTCTGTCAATATTTGCTTCCTATATTTTGAAGCTCTATTATTATGAGAGTGTATATTTATCATTGCTACATCTTGTTGGATTGAAACTTTCATCAATATATAATATGCTTCTTAAAGTTTATTTTGTCTGACAATAATAGAGCCACTTTGGCTCTCTTTTGAATACTATTTGCATGACATATCTTTTTCCACCCTTTTACTTTCAAACTCTTTGTTTCTCTGTATCTAAAGTGAGTCCCTTGTAGACAACACACAGCTGGATCATGTTTTTTCATCCAATCTGCAAATTTCTGCTTTTAATAGAGCAGTTTAATCCATTTACATTTAAGGTAATAACTGATATGGAAGGACTTCTACCTGCCATTTAGCTATTTCTGTATGTCTTATATGATTTTTTCCCCTCAATTACTCCCTTATTGCCTTTTTTCTCGAGACATTTTGATTCACTTCTTTGTTTACTTTTCTCTATTTTAGCTATTTCTTTGTAGTTACCTTTGTGATTACAATTAAAATCTTAAATAACAACCCAGTTTTAATAATACTTACCCTAGTTTCAGTAGTATATAAACATTCTACTCCTATACATTTGCATCCTTCCCTTTTTATGTTATTGTCTCTGATTAAATCTTTATGCACTGTATATGCCCATTAACATAGATTTTAATGACTGCTTTGTACATTTCCCTTTTAAATCATATGGGATGCTGATGGGGATGCAGTTACAACCCAAAAGTATAATAATAAAGGACTTAAAATTTACCTATGTAGTTACCTTTACCACTTTTATTTCTTCTTATGGCTTCATTTTACTGTTTAGTGTCCTTTTTATCAGCCTGAAAGACTCCTTTTAGCATTTCTGGTAGGACCGGTCTTCTGATAACGAACTCCTTCAGCTTTTATTTATCTGTAAATGTCTTGATTTCTTCATTCTCAAAGGATAATTTTGATGGATATAGAATGCTTGGTTAAGTTTTTTTTCTTTAAGGACCTTAAAAAGGTTATCTCACTGTCTTCTGGCCCCCATTGTTACTGATGAGAAATCCATTGTTAATCTTATTGAGGATCCCTGGTATGTGGCAAGTCACTTCTCTCTTGCTGCTTTCAAAATCTTCTGTCTTTGGACTTTGACAATTTCATATCTTGTCGAGTTTATCCTGCTTGGAGTTTGTGTCCTTCTTGGATGTGTCTTATCAGATTTGGGAAGTCTTGGGTCATTATTTCTTCAAACACTTTCTCTACCCCTTTCTCTCTTGTCCTGGGACTCCTGTGATGCCTATGTTGGTATGCTTGCTGGTGTCCCACAGGATCCTCAGTCTCTGTTTATTTTTCTTCATTCTTTTTTCTTTCTGCTCCTCACACTGAATTTCAATAGCCTTGTCTTCAAGCTCATTTATTCTCTTCTATCTGCTCAAATGTGCTGTTGAATCTCTCTAGTGAGTTTTTCATGTCAACTATTGTACATTTCAACTCCAGAATTTGCTTCATGCCTTTTTATAATTTATATCTATTTTGTTCAGATAATGCTTCCCTAATTTCCTTTAATTCTATGTCCATGGTTTCCTTAGCTCACTGTACATATTTAAAACAATTAACTATTAGTCTTTGACTGACAGTTCCAATATATGAGCTTCTCAGTGATGGTTTCTTTCAAATTCTTTTTTTTTTTCTTCTTGAGACTAGGCCATACTTTCCTGTTGCTTTGTGTGTTTTGTAACTGTTTTGTTGAGAACTGATATTCTGAGTATTGTGTTGTTGTAACTCTGGAAATCTAATTCTCCCACTTCTCTGTGATTGCTATTTTTTGTTTTTTTTCACATTGTTGATGGCTGGAGCCATTAATTACTTTTACAAAGTAATTTTACTCCCAAAAAGGAAAGAGAAAAAAGAATACTGCCTCATTAAGACCTCTCTGCTGGGGAGCAGATGTAGCTCAATAGTTGAATGCCTGTTTTCCATGTATGAGGTCTCAGGTTCAATCTCCAGTACCTTCTTAAAAAAACAAACAAACAAACAAAAAACCTCTCTACCCCTTCTGCATTTACCAGCCTGTTCATCCAGCTCTTCCCTGGATGCTGTAAATTTTCCACTAGACTCTAGAGTTTCAAAATAGTTGATTCAGAGCATTTCTGCCAGTTCAATAGTTTGCCTTGCTTCCTGCAGCTTCCTCCTCTGCCATTTTCACACAATCCTCTAGATTCAATACCTACTTTTATTATTTTGCTATTCTGCTATTCAGGTCATCTTTTGACTTTTAAAATTTCAATATGCATACTTTTTATTTAATTTTTTAATTAGAGAAGTTATAGATTTACAGAAAAATCATGCAGAAATTGCAGAGTTCCAAAAACCCCTCCCCTTATTAACACCTTGCATTAGTGTGGTATTTTGTTATGACTGATGAAAGAAAACTATTATAATTGTATTATTAACTATAGTCCATAGTTTACATTAGGGTTCACTAATGTACAGTGTTGTACAGTCCTATGGTTGTTGTTGTTTTTATTCTAGTAACATAAATAACCTAAAAACTTCTCTTTTAACCACATTCAAATATCAATATTTACATTTCTTAATTCTTTTTTTATCTCCATATTACTAATGATGTTTAACTTTACAACCCTCTTCAGATTACACTATTCTCTATTTCCTTTAGTGTTCATTACATTTTTTTTTTTTTTTTTAAAGATTTTATTTATTTATTCATTTATCCCCCCCTTGCTGCTTGTGCTCGCTGGGTCAGCTAACCACACCGTGCGGGCGGGCTTGCCTTCACCAGGAGGCCCCTGGAACCGAACCCGGGGCTTCCCATATGGTAAACGGGAGCCTTACTGATTGAGCCACAGCCGCTTCCCTGTTCATTACATTTTGAGCCACAGCCGCTTCCCCGTTCATTACATTTTGTACCTCTCTTTCATAGTATTGATTTTCCTCAATGACGTGGTTATCAGTTGATATTTGTAGCTGTTATTATCAACTGAATAGTTTTCCTCAGAGTGCACGAGAATCTTTGTTCATCTATTGCTGTTTGCAGGCTCTAGTATATAAGTTTTCCTCTAGTGGCTGTGGAAGAGGGGTGGAATATGCAGTTAAACAGTTTCTACAGATAAACTGCCTTCTGGATAGGAATCCTTGTCTCTTCTGAATATCACATAAATTTCTGGAATATACCTGGTCTCCTATGATAGGACTCTCATTTTTGAAAGTAGCTATCATTGCTTTAACCTGGGGGAAACACCAGAGTTAGCTGCTCACTTTGCTGTTTTTTTCTGTTGCTTTTGTTGTAGAGGTCTATTGCTGCTTCAAGCTGTGCCTGCTTGTTTCTTTAGCTTCAAAATTCATTCATTCATTAAAAAAATAATAATTATTGAATGTCTACTGTGTGCCAGGTACTGGTCCAGATACTAGGGATTCAGTGATGAATAACAAAGTCCCCAGTCTCAAGGACTATTCTGTAAAGCAGAAATAAGCAAATAAATAAGGTGATATAATTTTACAAAGTGGTCAATCCTATGGGAAATAAAACAAAGTAAAGACTACAGAATGACTTCAGGGATACTATTTCAAATAGGATGAAAAATTCTTTGAGGTAGTAATATTTCAGCAGAGTTGACTAATAAAAAGGAGAGAGCTTTAAGATTTGAACAAGAGCTTTCCAGGAGGGAACAAGTATAAAATACAAAACAGAACAAAACAAACAAAAAACTGAAAGATAACATCTTGGCATATTTGAAAAATATCAAAAAGGCCAGACTTGTCAGAGGAGAGTTAGCAAGTGAATGAGTGGTGGAAAATGAGGCTTGAGAAGCGAGCAACGGCCAGGTCACACACAGCCTTGTAACATATGATAAAGGAAGTTGGGAAGGCATTCTCTTAAGCAAGAGAATGGCATGATTTGACTTACATACACTAAAAAATATGTGGAGAAAAGACTGTAAGAAAAATACATGCCTCAGGCAGACTATTCAATGTATTTGGAAAGCACTTTTCTGGGCTTTATCCAGGGGACAAACACCAGATACTCAAAATTGAAAGCAAGGGCTAGGAAGCTGATGACTGCTCCAGGTAGCCTTCCATTCTTCATATTTGTTTACTCAGTGTCTGGTACATTTCTGGAACTTCTACATATACTTTGGGCTGTGATTTTTTTCTGCTAGTTTCCCCATAAACCCAATCTCACTGTTTCCTGTCTTTCAGAAATTCATCAGTTTCATCAGGTAATAGGAACCTTTCTTGATTTACTACATTTTAAAAAGCATCTAAGAAAAAAAAAAACAAAAAAAAACAAAGCATCTAACATATCTACTTAAAGACTCCTTTGTGCTCAGAGTCCTGCTTAAGTGGACACAAAAATCCAGCAGGTCTACACTCAACTGACCTCCCTTAAGGATCCCTGTTGGTTGATCTTAAGAGAGTTGTATTAGTCAGCCAAAGGGGTGCTGATGCAAAGTACCAGAAATCTGTTGGCTTTTATAGAGGGTATTTATTTGGGGTAAAAGTTTACAGTTACAAGGCCGAAAGAGTCCAACGCGCAAGACTGCTTTCTCACCCAAGTCAGTTGCCACATGTTGAAGCAAGATGGCGGGTGATCTCTGCCTGGTCTCTCCTTCCTTTTTCCTCTTAAGGCTCCATGGGCCCAGCTTCTTCCGATCTCAGCTGTAGGCTGGCATACGGCTTGTCTCCCAGGGATTCCTATTTCAGTCTGGCATAGGGCTCGTTTCTTTCCAGGCCTTATCAGCTCAGCTTCTCTGTTCTCTTCAACTACAAACTATCAGGCAAATGGGTTCTCTCTCCCCAGGGCCCTAGGATCAAACATGACAGAGCTATCTCCTCTTCCATGTCTATGGAGCTCTCTCTCTTCCCATATCTTCTTCTGTGTCTTCTTCCATGTGTCTTCTTGAGTGGGTGACTGTTTATCTAGCCCAACAGGTAGGCGGGGACTCAACCCTGAGTCACACCTTATTGACGTAGTTGAATTAAAGCCCTAATCTTAGTAGGTAATTTAATCAAGACAAGTCAGCTGAATCTAATACACTCAAAGGATATCATACCCAGAGGAACAAGACAATTTACAAACATAATCTCTCTTTTTGGGGATTCATAAATAATCTCAAACTGCCAGAAGAGCTTCTCAGGCAACAGCACAATTTCACATTTCTGTGGGCCAAAAAAAAAAATTGTAACCAACTACACCTTTCCTCTGACCTTTCTGCAGAGAGAAAAACCAGCACCATAAATAAACAGCCTTGCCAACTGACTGTGGTAAAGTTGGTGAATTCTTCTGGCGACTTTGAGAGGCATGACTGACTAACATACCATGGTATTGTCAGCTGTAGGAATATTTATAGTAACTTACACTTAACATAATGCTATCAGAACTTACTAAGAAAGTATTTTCTAAAATATATTTAGGCTATACCAAATTTCTGAGTAAGAAAAATATTTTATCAGGAAAGATACTGAAAGAAGAAATTTTCTAATATTATTTCTTAGAAAATCACACTTTGAAATTTTCTATAAAGCAATCTTTAATTAAAAAAAAAAAATCAATGCAAACTCTTCCCCACAAGCTTCCAATAAAACAGGAAGATGTGTTCCACAGGAAAAATTCCAAAACCACAGTCAAAACTGTTGAGAAGAAATGGATTAATCTGAATCAGCTGGGTCAATAGTTCTTTACACTTTCTTCCAACCCTCCTTGCATCTCTTCAGTTTTTAGCATCTTGTCAGTAACAAAGCACAAGAATTTCTCTAATGTTTGGTGATCCAGATTCCATAGATCTCAAGCCTCCAAAACTGTTATTTTCCTCCTTTTTTCATCTGTGAAGTTAATGTTTATAATGTTATTTTCTATAGGTGCTATGGCCTGACACTTGGTATACTCTAATATCCTATGTGTGGCTTCTAATTATACAGAAAAATTAGTACTCTATTTCACCTATTTTCTAAAGTCAAAATTCTATATATCAAACAGCTCTCCAATATTCAGATAAAATTTACAGTACTAACAAAAGGAAGTTTTTGAAATGTATATTTGTTTTGCTGTTAGAACGGTAAAATTTAGGTTCAGTTCTTTTATTAATGTTTTTATTTCTCTGAACTTATTTCCTCTTCCAAAAATCCATTGGACAGGGAGCTCAAGCAGTTGAGTGCTTTCTTCCCATATGGGAGGTCCCAGGTTCAGTTCCCACTGCCTCCTAAAAAAAAAAAAAAAAAAATACAAACAACAAGCAAACAAATGAAGGAATCAACTCAGGGGAGCCGATGTGGCTCAGTGGTTGAACGCCAGCTTTTCACATACAAGGTCCCAGGTTCAACCTCTAGCCCCGGTACCTCAAAAAAATAAATAAAAATAAAATACAATGTACAATTGGCTGAAAAAAAAAAAAAAAAATAATCCATTGGACAAAAATTTTTTTAAAAATCACCCATAAATTCAGTGCTGTCATTTCAGCACACAAAGTGAAGAATAGTGAAGCAAGTTTTATCACTCATTATTTTACCCTTTTCAATATAATTAATCACTGAAAGAAGTAGGTCTGACAAGCATAAGGTATTTTTAGAGCATAAATTCTCGAGCTAGACTGCTTAGGTTCAAATCCCAGCTCTAACACTGGCCAGGTGTGTGGCATTTTAGACAAGTTATTTAACTTTTCTGGGCCTCAGTTACTTCTTCTGTAAAACAGGAATAATAATGGTTTTATTATTATATAAATAATATATAGGCTTGTCATGAGTTAATATCTGTAAAGCTCTTAGAATACTGTTTGGCACATAGTATATATTAATAAGTATTTGTTAAAGAAAAATTAAATAAATATCTTGGACATAAGATAAACTTCAATACTTGGCAAAGAAATCTGGTCTTGGGTAAATGCCAGTCCACTAATTAGTTCCTCTTTTTCAAAGGGCACAATATGAAAACTACTAAGACTGAAGTCCAAAAAACAAGAGATTCCTACACAAGATTAAACAAATTGATCCTGTAGCCCTGATACCCTTTGTCACTTCGTTTTGAGTCCAAATACTGTATACAACAACTTTTCCTATAAGTCCTCAAGAAATTGTTTTACAGCTCCTGGGCAATATAATGTTGAATGTCAAACAATCCTCTTACTCAGCAAATATGCAAAACTCATGGTGGTCACAAATACTCCAACTGTGAGGTGATACTATTAATAGCTCCATTTACAGAATGCTTTCTATGGGCCAGGCACCGTTCTAAGTGCCTTACATGTATTAACTCATATAACCCTCTCACTAAGTCTCCAATATAGGTATTATTTATTATTGTCACCATTTTATAGACAAGAAAACTAAGGCACATGGTTAAATAACTTGTCTAAGGACATATACCTAATAAGTCACCAAACCTGGATTTAAACCCAAGCAACCTGGATTCAAAGCCTGAGCTCTCAAACCACAGCTATGTTCTTCATAATGAAACATCACAGGCAAGACTAATGATTTTTAAAAAGCTGACCAAGCTAAAAATATACAAAATGTCATGCTACAGTCACCATCAGTCAGAATTCACAAGAAGAGACTAAAAAGAAGGCAAATTTTTTCTTCATCTTTTCTTAATCTCACTCTGGTCCAGGCCTCCAAAATGAGTATGACTCAATACAAGTGAAGTGCTTTTAATAGTGCCTGGCACATAGTAAGTGCTCATTAAGTGTTAAGGGGTGGGAGGCGGATGTGGCTCAATCGATGGGGCTCCCGTTTACCATATGGGAGTCCCCGGGTTCGATTCCCAGGGCCTCCTGGTGAAGGTAAGCGAGCAGGCGCGGAACAGTGAGCTGACACAGCAGGACGCCCCGGCAGGGGGAGACAAGCAGACACAGAAAAACGCACAGCAGATGGACACAGAGAGCACAAGCAGTAAGGGGGGGATAAATAAATAAATAAATAAATAAATAAACAAAATCTTAAATTTTAAAAAAAAGTGTTAAGGGGTGTTGGTGGTAAAAATAGTAGCAATTAAGAGTATGCCTGCTGACCCTGCTTTTAGTGACAGACTAGGAGCTGCTGAGATCTGTAATCTCTGAGATTACAAAAAATGAATCAGGACAATAAATAAATGCAGTTCACTGTCACAAACCCTAATAACTATACTTCCCAATCATGTTTCTTATACCTGACATGTACACACACACACACACACACACACAACACACACAAGCAAACTCCTTCACTCTTTATAGTTTTCTTTTCTTGGTTTACAAAGGCTGGATTGGGGCCAGAAGAAAGTAGAATAAAGCAGCTTTTTAACTTTTTGACTAGTTGCCAAGAAAAGAAACACTTGTGAAAAGCAACTGAGTCTACCTAAACTTTGACTGTTAAATGGGAATTAGCAAAGAATTTTAATGATAGAAGCTCTGCATATGACCATTTTTTAAAACCTCATCATGATTCTAGATTATTGTCGTTTTTAAAATGATGTATCTAGACACAGTAAAGAACAGATGACAGCAACCATAATCAAGACAACTGTCCCCCCACCAACTGTAATGCACAATTATTTAGGTTAGAAGTGTAACAGAATCAAGATACAGTTCAGAGGAGGAAAAACAAAACAAAACAAAACAGACCTAGCAAACCTAAACATTTTCAATTCCAAAAAGAAAATACTAGAAAAAAACTGATCAGTCACAAGAAAATTTAATTTA
Organism: Tolypeutes matacus; assembly: GCA_026826555.1. NCBI lineage: Eukaryota > Metazoa > Chordata > Mammalia > Cingulata > Chlamyphoridae > Tolypeutes > Tolypeutes matacus. Next base: position 21,652,573 of record JAKSZT010053883.1, read on the forward strand.
ACACACTAATAGGTCATCATATCAAGTTAGCAAATGGAAACCAGTTTAAATGAAATACAATAAAACAAAATAAAATAGAAAATATCAGAACGTATCACCAGCCATAAAGGTAAATACTGTTTCATGAAACGTGTTTTCATTTTAAATAGTAATACGTACATATACATGTATAAGCACTGGATAATAATGTAAAATATATATCTTTATTGTGACTTATGGTCAACAAAGTTTGAAAGCCACTTTACCAGAAGATAAAAGGCAACTGGCACGCGAATATTCTCGCTGCCCTGATTTTGTGATAATCAGGGTAGGTTAAACATTTGTTATATTAGAAACCATGCATGTGTCCCCAGACCTTGTTTTTCTCGTTAGGTCTGGTTTTTGCAATGCTGGTGATAAACTAAGCCTGATTTATTGTATGACCATCCTATATGGGAAAAGACTGTAACTTTGGGTATCTTTGGTCCACCTTAAGAGGATATAGTAGGGGGATGCATGTGGCTCGGGTGGTTGGGCGTCTGTCTCCCATATGGAGGGACCTGGGTTTGACCCCCGGGACCTCCCAGTAAAAAAAATTAAAAAAATAAAAATAAATAAAATAAATAAATAAATAAAGAAGGCACTTATATATATATATATATATAGAAGGCACTTAGGCCACTAGGCCCCACGAGCCACGCAGCAAGATGATGATGTAACAGGAGAGTGACACAAGGGAGAGCCAAGATGAGACGCACTGAAAAACCAGGAACTAAGGTGGCGCGGGAGGTAGGACACCTCTCTCCCACATCGGAGATTACGAGGATCAAATCCCAGTGAAGACAGGGAGAGAAGGATGAGAAGAGAGGGCAGGAAATGGACACAGAGAGTTGCCCAGCAAATGGACACAGAAACAGCAAAAACGGGGGTGGGGGGGGAGTGGATGAAAGTAAATAAATAAATAAATCCTTTAAAAAATGTATAGGGGAGTAAGATAAGTTAGTAGTAATACTTTGACGATGCTCTTTCATTTGTTAACAAATGTTTCACAACAATGCAGGGTGTTTGTGTGGGGGGGTGATGTGTGGGAGCCCTGTATGATGTTATTCATGATTGTTTTGTAAGATCACAATGTTTACTGAACACTTAAGAGTTTACGTATGTTCATGTATGAATGATATACTTCAAAAAATTGTTTAAAAAAAAAAAAGGTAACTGGCCAATGAAATGGGAAGAAAATACTCATTTCAAACTACATAAAAACAACACTCTGAATTTTGGTGAATCTCTAAATTAGTTTTTTAAAGGTAACCCTCTGAAAAAAGGAAAAAAAGGAACATGAAACCAACTGGATAAAAACAAATGGTTTAATATAGATATTACAGATAAACAACAATTTCAGAGAATGTGAAATACCAATATTAAATAATATATATGCCAACAATATTCAGAAATGAGATAAGGCCAAGATTTTGAGTTCATCTAGCTATTAAATTCCCAACTAATAGGAGAGATGGCCTATGTTTGTTCTATGTAAAAATTCAAGTTCTCACTCTCAAGAACACTTATTCATTAGTGTTATCTAATCACTGCTTCCTAATCTATAGCAAAGTAAGACATGATGAAATGGAAGAGAGGAATTCAAAACTTCTGCTTCATTTTAGATTATCTTCACAGATGTTGTTTCCCAAACACAACATCTTTAAATTTGAGAGAATTTAATCAAGTGAAAACACATGACTAGGGTATATTTTTATAAGACATTTATGTACTATTTTTTAATTCTAAAATGTTCCTTAAATTCTGAAATATTCCAAGAAAATTACACACATATATTTTGGATTATGTTGTCAATAAAGAGAGAGTGAAATTAACATCATTGTGGTAAACAAATTTTCTCTTTTATGACAGGGGAAGGATACAGAGATTAAGAGGTGATTATTAAGAAGTAGAGGTTTTTTTGTTTATTTAAAACCATTATTATTATTAATGGAGTAATGAAAATGCTCTGATGACTGAGCATTTCATGATTAATCACAACTATGTGATTATTATACCAAACACCACTGATTGTACAAATTGATGAATTGTTTGCTTTATGAATATGTATCAATAAAATTGCTTTTAAAAAAGGTGATTCTGAGTCATATCTTTCTCAAGTACTATGGAAATTAAAGAATAATGTTCAATTCCACCTAAAAGCTAATCATTCTAATTTATTTCTATAGTAAGAGTGCTGATAGCAACAAACTACCAATTTTCCTAAATTCAGTAATTGCTACATTATTAAGTTTCAGGTGAAGGAAAACTATTGAAATTCTAAATACCAATAAGTAAATCATCTTAACAAAGTTTATACTCTATAATAATGCTTTTCCCATCAAAGTGTGGGGGAGAATCAAGACAATTTTAGGGTATATATGTTGCTAGAACAATAGTTTAAACATATGACTGTACAACACAGTGAACCCTAGTGTAATTGGACTATAGGTAACAGTACATTATAATAGTGTTTCATCAACTGTAACAAAGGTACCACACTAATGCAAACTGTTAAACATGGGGGTGGGTGTATGGAAACTCTGTGGTTTGTTTTTTGTTTTTTTTTTTGTTTTTGAGGTACCGGGGCTGGGGATCGAACCTGGCACCTCTTATGTGGGAAGATGGCACTACATCAGCTCTCCTGAGTTGATTTTTTCATTTGTTTGTTTGTTGTTGTTTGTTTTATTTTTAGGAGGCACCGGGAACCAAACCTGGGACCTCCCAGATGGGAAGCAGGCGCTCAACCGCTTGAGCCACATCTGCTCCCTGGGAACTCTGTGTTTTGGCATGATCTTTCTGTAAATCTACAATTCCTCTAATTTTAAAAAATAGGAAAAAAATATATTAAACTAATACATCTGAATTAAATAAGGAGTTAATATATTAAGAGTTAAATAAGCAGTACTCTTAACCAAGTGTCATTTCTTATCAGAAATAAATGTAGCTTTTCTTCTGTTAACCAGATTCCATGATTCTCAACCATTTTCAAAATATTCAGAAAAATAACATTATCTGGATGTAAGACTCATGCATTAAGCTGTAACCCAAATTAACTAATATAAAATCATCTTCTAAGAGATGCAACTACTTTTTTTTTTTGGAAAAATAAAAGCACAAAAGAATATTAAAATGATTGACAATATTCTAAGTGACTATTATTTCTTTAATTTAAAAAAAGGATTTAGGCTTGTGAAAATTCCTCTATTTTATAAAGTAAAAATAAAAATACTAATTTAAGTATACTATCTAAACATGGTAGTCCTAAAGAGATAAATGTAATTAATTTTGCACAAATTTCCAAATTTGGAAAATTTTATTTGATATCCCTTTAACTAAAACAGAAATTTCAGTTTTACTTTTCTGTTTTATATTTCAAAGTTGTTAAATTCATATGGACGGGAAGCAGATGTGGCTCAAGCAGTCAGGCACCCACCTACCACATGGGAGGTCCCAGGTTTGGTTCCCAGTGCCTCCTAAAGAAGATAAGCAAGACAGTGAGCTGACACAATGGGCTGGCTCAGTGAGCTGATGCAATAAGATGACGCAAAAAGAGACACACAATGAGAGACACAACAAGCAGGGAGCAGAGGTGGCTCAAGTGATTGGGTGCCTCCCTCTCACATGGGAGGTCCCAGGTTTGAGTCCCAGTGCCTCCTAAAAAGAAGACATACAGAAAGCAGACAGCGAGCACAAACAATGGCGGGGGTGGGGTGGCGTGGGGGAATAAATAAAACAAATCTTAAAAAAAAAATTTACATGGAGGACATTAAGATTTCAGAATTTGAATGTTATACAAAATTATTTAAAACTCTGCAGATCAAAAATGGAAAAGAATTAGTTTCAAAGAGTAAGATATTTTACTAATACGGAATTCATGTTATTAAAAATACTGCCTTTTCTCCAAAAATAACTCGAAAGTAATTAATTTCCACATGATATATATTCTTTTAAAGGTGGAAGGATTTGATCATGTTCTGCTCCCTTAATATATGGTTTTTGCCACCTAAGACACACAGTAAGAGTTTACAATTTGTCTGAAGCCAGCGGAAGTAAAAAGACCAACACACAACCTACATGTTTCCCAACCATTATTAGCATTCTTTTTGTGTTTCAGAGAAATTGGATTTTTAATCTAACCTATAAGGAAGAAATCACTAAATTAAGGGAAACCTTTGTGCAAAAAGGTCATGTACTTTGAAGCCAGAAAGACTAAGTTCAAATACAGCTCTCTTCTAACTAGCCATATGACTTTCAACAGGTTATGTAACTTATATGTTTGTAACTATATAATTACTTAGAATAGTTTCTGGTACATAGTAAGTGCTATGTAAAGTTCACTTTTATTATTACTGTTTTACTAGCTACAAACTTCTACAGTTCAGTTGTGAAAAAGTTTCCCAAATGAAAATTATTATATCTATAAATACCTATAAATTGTTCCTATAAAATTTATATTAATTAATCTGAGATGCAGATTAATGTAAGAAACTTAAACCCAAATAATGATGAGACTGTGAGTTTTGAAAACAATAGAAAATCATAAATCTAGTTTAAAAGATTAAATACCATTGTCAGTGATAAGCAGTGATACTTAAGGGAAAAACTACACAATCATCTAAATTGATGCAGAAAAGGCATTTGACAAAATCCAGCAAACTTTCTTGATAAAAACAGTCAGGAATATAGGAATAGAAGGGAACTTCCTCAACATGATACAGGACATATATGAAAATCTAGCAGCTAACATGATACTCAATGGTAAAAGACTGAAAGCTTACCCCCTAAGATCAGGAACAGGACAAGGATGCCTGCTGTCACCAATGCTATTCAACACTGTACTGGAAGTTCAAACCAGAATGAACAAGCAAAGAAAAGAAATAAAAGGCAACAAATTGGAAAAGAAGTAAAACTATTCCTAATCAAAGATGACATGATCCTACACATAAAAAACCCGAAAGAATTCACGAGAAAGTTATAAGAAATAATGAGCAAATTCAGCAAAGTAGCAAGGTACAAGATAGAAACAAAAATCAGTTGTTTCTATACACCAGCAATGAACAATCTGAAAAGGAAATCAAGAAAACAATTCCATTTACAATTGCATCTAAAAGATTAAAATATCCAGGAATAAATTTAACCAAGGAGGTAAAAGACTTGTAAACTGAAAACTACAAAACATTGCTGAAAGGAATTAAAGAAGTAAATAAATGGAAAGACATCCCAAGTTAATGGGCTAGAAGACTTAATATTGTTAAGATGTCAATACTATCCAAAGCAATTTACAAATGCAATGCAATCCCAATCAAATTTCAGCAGCCTTCTTTGAAGAACTAGAAAAACCAACCATTAAATTCATAAGGACTGACAAGGGTCCTGAATAGCCAAAACCATCTCGAAAAAGAACAAAGTTGAAGGACTCACACTTCTTCATTTCAAACAGCAATCAAAACAGTAATCAAAAGAGTATGGTTGGTCTGGGAGGCGGCTGTGGCTCAATCAGTGGGGCCCCCGTTTGCCATGTGGGAGGCCCCGGATTCGGTTCCCGGGGCCTCCTGGTGGGGGCGGGCCTGCCCGCGCAGCGTGGTTGGCTGACCCAGCGAGCACGGGCAGCAGGGGGGGGATAAATGAATAAATAAATAAAATCTTTAAAAAAAAAAAAAAAAAAAAAAAGAGTATGGTCGGGAAACGGATGTGGCTCAAAAGGTTCGGCGTCCGTCTACCATATGGAGAGACCGGGGTTCGATCCCCGGTACCTCCCGGTAAAAAAAAAAAAAAAGAGTATGGTACTAGGAAGCCGATGTGGCTCAAGCAATTGGGCTCCCACCTACCACATGGGAGGTCTGTGGTTCAGTTCCCCGTGACTCCTAAAGATAACAGTAAGCTGGCAGGATGGGTAGGCATGGCAAGCTGACACAACAAGATGGCACAAGAGACACAAGAAAGAAAAAAAAAAACATAATGAGAGACACAACGAAGCAGGGAACAGAGATTCCTTGTGCTTCCTCAAGAGGACGAGCAGGACGGAGAGCTGGCTTGAAGGCAGGCATGGTGAGCTGACACAACAAGATGATGCAACAAGAGACACAAGAGGAAAAACATAATGATAGACACAACAAAGCAGCAAACAGAGGTGGCTTAAGCGATTAGGTGCCTTCCTCCCACATCAGAGGTTCCAGGTTTGATTCCTGTGCCTCCTAAAGAAACAAAGACGAACAGACACAGCAAGTGCAAACAACGAGGGGGTGGGGAGAGATAAATTTAAAAAATAAATCTTTAAAAAAAAAAAAAAAGTATGGTACTGACATAAGGAAAGACAAATAGACTAATGGAACAGCATCAGAAATAAACCTACACATTTAATTCACAAATAAGACTACATTAAGTTAAAAGCAGGTTGACACCCATTTTAAGAAATGAAATATAAGGCGGCAATATGCCATTTTATTTAACATTGCAATTTTTTTTTTTTTAATTAAAGAGAGCTGGGAGTATCATTAGTCCTACACTAGCTTCTACCAAACAACATAGTGAATCCACAGTCTAAAGCTGCCACATCAGAAATTCCAAATTGTCTCTGAATATGGGTCAAGAACCCAATTTTTTTCTCTTATGGAACAGGTACATCTGATTTTTGACAAGAGTACAAAGTACACTCAATGGGGAAAGAATAGTTTCTTAAACAAATGGTGCCAGGAAAACTTGATATCCACATTTAAAAAAAAGAAAAAAAGAAATCAGACCCCTACCTCATACCATTTACAAAATAGATCAAGGATAAGTATAAATGCTAAAACCAGAAAAATCTTAAAAGAAAACACAGGGAAAATCTTCAGGACCTTTGTATTAGGCAATGGATTCTTAGATATGACACCTAAAGCATGAGCAATAAAAGAAAAAATAGATAAAGTGGACTTCATCAAAATGAAAAACTTTCAAACACCAAAGGCCATTATCAAGAAAGTGAAAAGACAACCTACAGAACCGGAGAAATCATATAGAAATCATGTATCTGATAAGGATTTAATATCTACAATATACAAAGAACTCCTATAATTCAACAAAAAGACAGCCCAATTTTTTAAAAAGGGCAAAGGACTTGAGTGGACATTTCTCAAAATATAAACAAAGGACCAATGAACAAATGAAAAGATGCTCACCATCATTAGCCATAAAGGAAATGCAAATCAAAACCACATTGAGATACCACATCATACGCAATATAGTGGTTATTAAAACAAAACAAAACAAAAAACAGAAAATAAGTGTTGGTGAGAATGAGAATGAGGAAAAACAGGAAACCTCATACATTGTTGCTGGAAACATAAAATTGTACAGCTGCTATGGAAAACAGGTGGTGGTTGCTGGTGGTTCCTCAGAAAGTTAAACACAGAATTACCATATGATGGAATTATACATATAAGTGTTTAAAATGGGAAGTTTTATGTTGTATATATGTCACCACAATAAGGACTATTTTAAAAGTGACAATTTCTTAAGACTAAACCTTATTTTAATTATAATTATGCCTTATAGTTTAATTTCGACATGTACAAATAAGATCAAATTCAGAATTTAAATGTAAATGCAAGCCCTGTACAATGTTATCTAGTTCATATACACAGCTTAAATATCTATCATTGTATGTACATAGTAGGTACCCAAATGATATTTGCTGACGGAAATGTATTAAAGATTATTGCCAACCAGTTTCCAGGGAGAAAAAAACAAACCTAAGTGGTACAAACATTAACCAAGCTAATAAGTTAGAGTGCATCCCACACAATCTGTAGTAAGATCTTTAAGATATTAAGCACTGACTGCCTTGGGCAGATCTATTAACTTATTCACAGTCAGTTCTATTTAACCCATGCATCCTTTTCTGATTTAAAATACGACTGCATATATAATATGTATGGAGCCCATATTTCATATGTCTGTTTCTTAATATACTATAAAATTAACAGAGAAAATACTCTATTTCTACTTTTAGTAATCAGTTACCCTAAGACTTAGGCTGATGGGACCAAACAAAAATATCCAGATGATGATGTGGCTGCTGTTCCACTGTTCGCTATGTTCTCTGACAATAAAGGGTACCACTATCAAAAGGACAGTTTATAGATTAAGCCATATATTCTATATATGAACATGCACTTGCATTTTTGTTTTAAGCAAATGAGCAGTTAGAAAGTCCATCTATTTTCTACTTTAATATAAATATAACAATTAATCCCTTTGGAATAAACGAAATAAATGAATGTTTGAGAAGAATAAATTATTCCTATTATTTTAAAAACACATTTCCATTTTTAACTACTTTTTCTCCATTTAAATCACACATGAGCTAAAATATCCTGTTTTTATATTCAGAACACAAAAATCGTTTAGAGAAATAACTGCCAAAAATAAGTTCTATGATCTTTTTTTTTTTTTTCCCTGCAATCAAGAAAAAGAGAATGAAGTCATTAACTAGCTTAGGCAAAGCACAGAACCCATCATACTGTAAGGTACAGATAGAAAGGACACAGTGGAGATATATTTTGATTCTTCAATTTAAAATTGCATCTTTCTTAAAACACATTCTAGGGTATGTGTCCTTGGGGTCAAAATTAAAACATAAAACAAAATACAATAGCTGGTAAAATGACAAAAAAGAAAACAAAACAAAACAAAAACACCACCACCAAAACAAAACAAAACAAAAAACCTGGTCGATTTAAAACTAATATGCAGGCTTAAAACTAATATGCAGAAATGTATTTTAAGGAGGACGGATGTGGCTCAAATGGTTGGGCGTCCATCTCCCATATGGAGGGACCTGGGTTCGATACCCGGGACCTCCCGGTTAAAAAAAAAAAAAAAGAAATGTATTTTCAATTGAGTCCTCAGGGTTACAAATTAAAAGTCTGCCTAACTAAAACAGAAATTTATATAAAAACCCAACAGTGCTAGAGTCCTCTCCTGAGCTTTAAAAATAAACACACACTAAGCTGTCTCTAGTGATTTTATTTTTCTGTGTGGCAGCTAGGTAAGAAAGGTGCAGGCTTTTCAGTAATCCCAAAGTCTACCAGTGTTCTTCTGTACAGCATGAACAACAAAACTGCTCCAATGAGGACATAAGATGTTCATTTCATTTAAGGGCTTCTATGCAGAATTTATATCATAATAGGCCAAAATCATTTTAGAAGGAAAAAAGAGATAAACCCTGTCCCCAAACTTTCCGACTTCTACTTCTTCACAACAGTTTCTTTCTCTACTCCTTCTGAACCCTCTGAAGGCAAAATGACTTCAGCTTTGGATTTTAAAATCTGCGTCAAAGATTTTTTATCCCAAAAACTCATTCATGAGATAAATTTATTGAGATGACCCATTAAATATTATATTGTGTTCTCTAGCCTATAATTTTGTTGTAACCAAAACCCACTTCTCTGAGTGCATATGCAAGATATCATTATTTTAAAAAATGAAAAAAAAAAAAAGTTCTTGGGGAAAAAAATCATTTTTTAAGCCTAATTTCCTTATTTGTAAAATGAAGGGCTAGTAAAGCAAGCAAATAAATAAATAATGAAGGGCTAGTTTTGAATTCCATGGTTCTCTCCAGCTGTAAATTATAAAAAATCTATCTAGGTTTAGACTTTGACATGCTCAAGAAATAGAAATCCAGAAAGGAAAAAGACTGAAAGAGGGCCTTGCATCAACCTAAATATTGGTCCATCTATAGGGTTCCCATGGCAAAAAAAAAAAAAAGCCCCCAAATTTGGAGGTAAGGAAGCACCTGGAGTCAGTTCATACTCACTGGGGTTGGTTTGAAGGTTAGGAAATGGTGAGGCTAAGTTAAGTGGAAGCTAGATGCACCACCTATGTGCTGAGAAGAATGTACAGGTAGGGAACTTTCCTCAAGGCCAACCAGAAGGGTGCTTCTCTGTGGCTTCTAGGACTAACATGGCTAAGCTCCAATGTCATTTGCTAAAAATAGCAGAATGGAGCAGCCCAATTTTGGAATAGCCAAGGTACATACACTCTCATACGCATATGTATCATGTAATGAGGGAGACTTTTCTATTACTCAGCTGTCAAAAAAGAAGCACATGTTAAGAGTTGTATTTCTTTTGTTCACAGCTGAAGTGCTAAATTTATGATTACAGAAACTGCTCACACAAAAAAGCATATGCAATCAAATGGTTAACATACACCATAAACATCAGAAAAACAAAAATAAAAATTATCCAACCCTGTACCTCACACTATACCTTGGGATCCCAAAATTTGGGAAGTGGGGCAATAACAATGTTTAAATCCAACTCCTTTTAAATTCTTAAAAAGAATTTAATCAGCTATAAAATTAAAAACTTTCGGAGAAATTTACAAAAGAAGACCTACGTCTCAAAATGAGAAAATGATAGTTTTAAGATCAAAGTGGAAATAGTAAAGAAAAAATAAAAGTTAGAAGAACGTTCTAAGAAGTACTGTAGTGTCTCGCTTATGACGAAATAGGAAGAAAAATAGAAAGCTTGTTAGAATAAAAATGAAGAAACAATGCATAAAAGGCAAGCATGAGGATATAAATCTGCATACTGAGTTCAACTAAAGAAAATATACTTTGAAACTACTATAGTGAACTCTTACCAGAAAACCTTTCAGGAACAACACAATAAAATTTTTACAATAAGCTTATAGCACAGGGGTTAATGATCTCGGAGTGGGGGTGGGGTGGGGAGCGCTCGTCCTTAAAAAAACAAAAAACCTCTCCTTTGTCATAGCAAACAGTCCTATAAGGAAAGCCCGTACAGAAAACGCGGATGATGGCCCTAGATACCCGCATTTTTGCGTCAGCTGTGTACATCCATTCTGATGGGAGAGAACACAAAACTGACAGGACGTTCTCATGACCCGCCAATTAACAAGATCACACAAGCCCAACAGCTAGCAGTTACGTAGGCCTGCCACCTGTTAGCCTGTCCTCGAGAGAGCCCCCAAACTGTGCTCCAGCGAGGAACTGGGAACGCCTTTGTTTTTCCCTAACTACGGAAGCTACCAGAGTTCATTCTTATCTGGCGCCTTGAGGCAAAACTTACCCCAGACCCGGGAGGTCTTCCCAGATGGGGGATTGGACAAAACCCTCTTCTAACTGAGAAAGGGCGGGAGACTCTCGGGCGAAAAACAATGTCACCTACTAGTCCCAGGAGAGGGGAAGGGTCGAAGATTAGGAAAGTCGGAAGACGAGGACCTAGGACCCTAGAGAAAGACAGGCTGTTATGCAGTGGAGAAGAGTGAGCACAGTGAGGAGGTGGGTCGTCCCGCTCGGTGGAAGAACAGTGAGATCCCAGGATCAGGGGTAAGGGAAAAGAGATGCTAAAGTGGGAGTCGGGGCAACAGAGGGGCAGTGGCTGAAAGGAAGGCGAAAGGCAAGAAATCCGGACCGAGGCTGGGAAAAAACAACGAGAAGACACAGGGGCGAGGAAGGATAAACTGAGGTAAAAGGAGCGAGGCCACTGTGAGGGAAAGCGCTGGGGTGAGGGAAACATTGCAGGGATAAGGGACAGGCAAAGAGAACTCCTACCCAGGGACGGGGCCAGAGGTCTTGACTCGCCTGTCTACAAGTTGTACTCGGCCGGCCGCCACTCAGACCCTGTCGGCAGCGGAGACTCACCCAAAGGCTGTAGAGGTCCCACAGCAGGACATGGGGACCCGTCCAGACCCACAGCAGTAGCAAGAGAGTGGAGGAAACGGCGGCGTTAGTGTGACCCGGATGTGCATCCCTAGGAACCGGAAGTAAGCGACCAGGGTCACCTCACAGTCCACACCTCATTCCTCCAGACACAGCTGGGCGCATGTGTCAGGCCTTTTGGGGCGGAGAAAGTTCCTGGACCCTGCCCACTCCGCCGGCCCAGGGAGCCCCTCCTCTCGTTAAGTCCCGCCCCTGGTTACGCCCTTCTCGGCTCCTGGATTCGACAGACCTTGCTGCGTGGAGGCCTTCGTGCCCCTGAAAGCAGCTGTTTTAAAAGTGCCTGATATTCCTGCCTTCCCAAAGAGTATGTCAGAAGTTCTGGACGCGTTTGGTGAATTTCGAAATACTGTGGTTGGAAGAATTGGTTGGAAGTTTGGGGAGATAATGGGAGGCCGGCCCAAGGTGATCTTTTTTTCCCCCAATATTAGTTTATTCCTAATATTATAGTGCATTTACAATTGACTTCTATTTCGTGCACATCATTTTTATGTATTTTATGAGAAACAAAATCTTTAAATGTTTAGTTAACTTTAAATTGCTACCTAAATAAGGACAAGGAGCAGAGTTTAATTTAGGTGTTGTGGGGCCTAAAGTTTATGCAATTAGGGGGTTCTCTTTAAGAAACGAACACAGAATTACAAATACAATATTAGGTATGGAAGTGAATTTTTAGAATGAGAAAATAAATCACAAATTACAGATTTTTAAAAGTTCATAAATACCACAAATATCACAACATCCAGAAAAATAACATCATATTTTTTATTAACTAACTGCTCGATATACCTTTAAAATATTTTTATCCCTACACTCTTTGGCTGTATAATCTTTGATTATCTCTTCCTATAACAACAATTTACTAAATATCATTTACTAGGATCCTTGACTCATCTCCCTCTCACCACCCCACATCTAATTCACACCTTTTATAGGATCTGCCTTCAAAATCTCTCCAGAATCTGACCTCTTACAGCCTCAGTCAACCTGTGACCGTTGGCCCTATTTGCAGCCTTGCCATCCCACCATCTATTTAAATACACAGTAGCAGAGGGCTCTTGTTAACACCTTAATCAAATCATGTCCCTCCTCCAGTGGATTCCCATGTCAGAGTGAAAATCTAAATCGTTGTGTTGGCCTACAAGACGCTCAAGATTTGACCCTCTGCCCCCATTCCAACTCTGACCTCATCTACTCTCTCCATTTTTTCTTCACTCAGTGCACGCTGACTGACCTCTTTGGTGTTCTTCAAGCTTGCAGGGGCTTTCTGCTTGCTGATCCCTCTGCCTGGAGTGCATGGCTCACCCTGTCACCTCTTTACGTCTTTGCTCAAATAACACCTTCTCAAGGAGGCCTTCCCTGTCACTGTATCTAAAATTGGAGCACCACCATCCTCCCAGCGCTCCCCAGCTTAGTCCCCACTTAATTTTTCTCTGACAGCACTTATCTCCATCCAACTTACTGCATAATTTCCTTTTAAATTTAGTTTAATGCCTCCCTCCATGAGAGCTCCATGGGGGGGTGTATGTTTGTCTTTTTTGTTCACTGATGTATCTCATGACGGGAACAGAGCCTGGCATATTGTGGTCACCCAATAAATGTTGAATCACAGAATAAATTGTTCATTTACTTTGCTTTTGCCAACAGCTCCACCAGAGGGAGCCTGTGAGTAAGAAATGTGATACATCCAGAAAAGTCACTCCTAAAGCAGGTACATGATAATTCCAAAAGACAGCTACAGGAAAGCTTGCAAATCTCCCTCTAGAGCAGAGTGCTGTTTCTCAGTAGCAATTAAAACCCTCCAATATCTTCACAGTCTTTTTTTTTTTTTTTTTTTTTAAGATTTATTTATTTACTTTATCCATTTTAAACTCCCCCTTCCCCATTTGCTGTTTTGTGTCCATTTGCTGGGCAATTCTCTGTATCTGTTTCCTGCCTTCTCTTCTCATCCTCCTCCTCCAGTCTTCAATCCTGGAAACCTCCAATGTAGGAGAGAGGTGTTCTGCCACCTGCGCCACCTCGGTTCCTGGTTTCCAGAGCTTTCGGAGCATCTCGTCTTGTCTCTCCCCTGCGTCTCTCTCCTATTACGTCATCATCCTGCTGCATGGCTCCCGGGGCCTGGCGGCTCACCGGCACACAGAGCCTGGCAGCCCATGCACCTTCTATATATATATTTTTTGTTTTACTGGGAGAACCCGGGGATCGAACCCAGGTCCCTCCATATGGCAAATGGACGCCCAACCATTTGAGCCACATCTGCCCCCCTTCACAGTCTCTTAAGAATAAAATCCAGGCTCCTTACAAAGGCCTACAAGACCCTTCTTAAGACCCTTCTTAGCCTGCCCTTCCTAACTCTCAGATAGCATTTGCTGCCTCCTGTCCCATCACACACTGGGCTCCGGTCACACTGTACTTCTTTCTGTTTCTTGTACAATGAAGCTTATTCTTGCTTCAGGGCCTAAGCAAATACTGTTTCCTCTGTGTCTAACACTCTTCCCCAGACCTTCCAATGACTAGGTCCCTCCTCTGCTAGTCTCAGTTAAATATCACCTCTGGGGTCTTCAGACAGCACTTCTATGACCACCTGTCTAAAGTGGCTCCCCTTCCTATATCTTATGTTTCTTCAGGGCCCTAAGCATTATATGAAATTATCTTATTTATTTGCTTATTGTCTGTCACTAGGAAGTAAGCTCCATGAGAGTTTTTATTTCTCTCGTTCACTGCCTTGTTCACTGCTGAATTCTCAGCACTAGAGGAGTGATTGAGATATGATGGCCATTCAGTAAGCAAAACAAAGAAATAATTCAATAATTAATTGAAGCTTTACTGTGTGTCACATACTGTACTTAAGTTTCTCTTTTAATCCTCCCAACAGCCCTGGGAAATATGATTATCTTTGTTTGACAGTTGAGGAAACTGAGGCAGGGAGAAGTTAAGTAACTTGTCCAAGGCCACACAACAGGCAAGAAGCAAAGCCAGTACTTGAATCTAGAACTATATGACTTCAGAGCCCATGATTTTAACTACTAGGTATGTTCCTCTCAAACTACAGGAAGAGCAACAGGGAGTCAAGCATGAATTCATTTTCTTACCAGTTTCTCTTCTCTGAGTCCATGTATTTTTGTCTGCTTTAACATTTAGCAGGAGGTTGGAAATGTTGGTTTGATTTCCCCCTGCATACTGTACTACTCCCAGGGATTGCTCTAAAGAAATAACGCCAAAAAATGGTTGAGATTTATTCAATCTAGGTTGCAAGTACTTAGGAATTTGTGATATTATTTTCTCTTCTTTTTTGTAGATTTAAAATATTTTATTTAAATTAGCAAAAAAAAAAGCCTATTAAAACAGTCTAAAAATATTATAACAAAATCTTTCTAAAGATAACCAAAATGTAAATCAAAATACAAGCTAGACTTCATTCAAAATACCACTTTAAATAAAGGATAGAACATCTGGAAAAAAGATCAATAAGGAAACAGAAGATTTGAGCAATAGTATAAACCAACCAGACCTAACAGACACATATAGAACATTTACCCAACAGCAGCATAATATATATTCTTCTCTAGTGCACATGGGCCATTTTCCAGGATAGACCATATGTTAGGTCACAAAACAAGAGTCAATAACTCCTCTCCCATCCCCAAGATGGCTCCCTTGTCTGTCTGCTCATTGTCTATGCTCATTGTGTCCACTCGTCTTCTTTAGGAGGCACAGGGAACAAACCCGGGACCTCTCATATGGGAGGCTGGTGCCCAACCCTTGAGCCACATCCGCTCTCTGCTCGCTGTGCCTGCTCATTCATCAGCTCATTGTGTCAGCTTTTTTTCTTTAGGAGGCACTGGGAACCGAACATGGGGCCTCCCATCTGAGAGGGAGGTACCCAATTGCATGAGCCACATCCGCTTCCTGCTTGTTGTTCCTCTTGTTATATCTACTTGCTATGTCATCTCATTGCATCAGCTTGCCACACCAGCGCATTGTGTCAGCTCACTGTCTTGCTCATCTTAGGAAGCACCGGGAACCGAACCTGGGACCTCTCACATGGGAGGTGGGCACCCAATTGCTTGAGCCACATCCACTACCCCCCCAATAACTTTTAAAATATTGAAATCATACATTGTATCTTCCCTGACCACAATGAAATAAAGCTAGAAATCAATAACAGAAGGAGAACTGAAAAATTCACAAATATGTGGAAATTAAACATACACTCTTAAATAGCCAGTGGGCCAAAGAAGAAATCAGAAGGGAAATTGAATATGTGTAGAGGCAAATGAAAATAAAAATACAATATACCAAAACTTATGGGATGCAATGTTGAGAGGAAAGTTTCTAAATGCCTACATTAAAAAATAAAAAAAATATTTCAAATCAGAGACCTAACTTCACAATTGGAGGTACTAGGAAAAAAAGGCAAACTAAAACCCAAAGCAAGCAGAAGGAAGGTAATAAAGATTAGAGCAGAATTAAATGAAATAGAGAGTAAAAAACAATAGAGAGAATCAACAAAACCAAAAATTAGTTCTTTGAAAAGATCAATAAAATTGACAAACTTTAGCTAGACTGAAAAAGAAAAAGAGAGGACACAAATAACTGAAATCAGAAATGAAAGGGAACATTAGTATCTACCCCAGAAATGAAAAACATTATAGGAGAATACTACGAACAACTGTGTGTCATCTAGATAACATAGACAAACTGGGCAAATTTCTAGAAAAACACAAAATACACTGCTTCAAGAAGAAATAGAAGATCTCAACAGACCAATAATAAGTAAAGATATTGAATCAGTAATCAAAAACCTCCCAAAAAGGACATGCTTAGGACCAGATGGCTTCACTTATGAATTTTGCAAAACTTTCTGAGAAGAATTAACACCAATTCTTCTGAAACTCTTCTAAAAAAATTGAAGAGGAGGGAACACTACCTAACATTCTATGAGGATGGTCTCACCCTCAACAAAATAGTAGCAAGCCGAATCCAATAGCACATTAAAAGATTACGCACTGGGAGCATATGTGGCTTAAGCAACTGAGAGCCTGCCTCCCACATGGGAGGTCCCAGGTTTAGTTCCTGCTGCCTCTTAAAGAAAAACAAACAGACAACAAGCAAAAAACAAACAAAACAAAACAAAAAAATATTGAGCAGACAACAAACAATGAGCAAACAGACAAGGAAGCCAACTCGGGAGCTGATGTGGCCCAGTGGTTGAGCACCAGCCTCTCGCATGCAAGGTCCTGGTACCTCAAAAAAAAAAAAAAAAAATGTACACCATGATCAAGTGGGATTTATCCGAGCTACTCAAGGTTGGTTCAACATAAGAAAATCAATTAATATAATATGCCACATTAATAGAACAAAAGAAAAAGAAACACATTATCAACTCAATTGATGCAGAAAAGGCATTTAACTGCATTCTTGATAAAAACACTCAGAAAACTAAGACTGGAAGGAAACTTCCTCAGCATGATAATGGGCATATATGAAAACCCACAGCTAACATTTTAATCAATGGGGAAAGACTGAATTCCCTCTTAGATCAGGAACAAGACAAGGATGCCCACTGTCACTGCTATTATTCGACATTGTACCGGAAGTTCTAGCCAGAGAAATTAGGCAAGAAAAGGAAATAAAGGGCATCTACTTTGGAAAGGAAGAAGTAAAACATTCCCTATTTGTAGATGACATGATCCTGTATCAGAAACTCCTGAAAAACCCACAAAAAAAACTACTAGAGATAATGAATTCAGCAAAGTGACAAGGTATAAGATCAGCATGCAAAAATAGTGTTCATATACACTAGATATGAACAATCTGAAGAGGAGCTCAAGAAAAAAACTCCATTTACAATAGCAATTAAAAGAATCAAATATCTAGGAATAATTTAACCAAGGATGTAAAGCACTTATACACAGAAAACTACAAAATATTGATGAAGGAAATCAAAGATCTAAATAAATGGAAGGACATTCCATGTTCATGGATTGGAAGACTAAATATTGTTAAGATGTCAATTCTACCTAAATAATTTATGGATTCAAGGTAGTCCATCAATTATATGGAAGGATAAGAGGCCCCAAATAGCCAAAGTGATCTTGAAAAAGAACAAAGTTGGAGGGCTCACATATCCCAATTTTAAAACATATTACAAAGCTACAGTAATCAAAACAGTGTAGTACTGGCACAAGGACAGACATATAGACCAATGTAATCTAAGTGCAATCTCTGTCCCAGAGACTTAAATCTTTGGGCTGTTCATGTGCCAGTTGAGCCCTGAATCTCAGCAGAATTGCAACACCACTTTCCAGTTCATTGGACTCACCCAGGACAGCTAACAACAAGATGATGATGGACAATGCCCATCCCAAGGAACAGAGAGTGAGTGCAACTACAAGCAAGACAGTTACATCCATCTGCCCTATGGGATCTAAGTCCCCTCTCAATTAGAAATAGAGTGAGCATCATCATTCCAAAATCTTTAAGATTGGGGAATGAACAATGGACTAAAGTAGACATT
Source organism: Tolypeutes matacus (assembly GCA_026826555.1). NCBI lineage: Eukaryota > Metazoa > Chordata > Mammalia > Cingulata > Chlamyphoridae > Tolypeutes > Tolypeutes matacus. The sequence goes on from JAKSZT010053883.1 coordinate 21,670,839, forward strand.
ATTCTTTTTTTTTTTTTAAGATTTATTTATTTACTTTATCCATTTTAACCCCCCCCCTTCCCCATTTGCTGTTTTGTGTTCATTCGCTGGGCAATTCTCTGTGTCTGTTTCCTGCCTTCTCTTCTCATCCTCCTCCTCCAGTCTTCAATCCTGGAGACCTCCGATGTAGGAGAGAGGTGTTCTGCCACCTGCGCCACCTCAGTTCCTGGTTTTCAGAGTTTTTGGAGCATCTCATCTTGTCTCTCCACTGTGTCTCTCTCCTGTTATGTCATCATTTTGCTGCACGGCTCCCGGGGGTCTGGCAGCTCACCGGCACACAGAGCCTGGCAGCGCATGCGCCTTCTATATATATATATTTTTTTAAATTTTACCGGGAGGTCCCGGGGATCGAACCCAGGTCCCTCCATATTGCAGAAGGATGCCCAAACATTTGAGCCACATCCACCCCCCAGACATTATTATTCTATTATAGACTTATTATTCTAGCACTGGAAGAACTACTATCATTGATATAAAGGTAGTGGCCACCAGAGGTTCTGAGGGGAGGGGGAGGAAACATGGGGATATGTTTGGGACATTGGAATTGTCCTGCATGGCATTGCAATGATGGCTACATGCCATTATACATTTTGTCAAACCTATAAAATTGTGCGGGGCAGAGTGTAAACTATGATGTAAACTATATTCCATGATTAGTAGCAATGCTTCAATATGTGTTCATCAATTCTAACAAATGTACCACACTAATGAAAGATGTTTGTTAATGTGGGAAAGTGTGGGAGGGGGAGGGGTGGGGCATATGGGAATCCTCTCTCTCTCTATATATATATATATATATTTTAAAGATTTTATTTATTTATTCATTTATCTCCCCCTTGCTGCTTGTGCTCGCTGTGTCCATTTGATGTGCGTTTTTCTGTGTCTGCTTGTCTCCCCTTGCTGGGTCATCCTGCTGCGTCAGCTCACCGCGCCACGTGGGCTGGCTTGCCTTCACCAGGAGGCCCCAGGAATCGAACCCAGGGCCTCCCATATGGTAAACAGGAGCCCTACTGATTGAGCCACATCCCCTTCCCCCTCTATATTTTTGATGTAACATTTATGTAATCTAAACCTTTTTTTTTTTTAACGTCAACGGCCTTTAAAAAAAATGATTAGATCCAGTTGGTTAAGTCATCTGTATACTTACTGATTTTCTGTCCACTTATTCTATACATTATTGAGAGAGGGGGTGTCGAAATCATCAAATATAGTTATGGAGTAGTCTAAAAAAAAAATCACAATGTGATACCATGTCATACCCACTAAAAGGGGTTACTATTTAAAAAATGGAAAGTAACATGTTGGAGAGGATGTGGAAAAATAGGAGCGATCATTAATTGTTGGTGGTAATGTAAAATGGTGCAGCTGCTACGGAAGACAGTTTAGTAGTTCCTCAGAAATCTAAGTACAGAATTACCATATGATCTGGCAATCCCACTTCTAGATATATACCCAAAAGAATTAAAATCCAGGACCTGAACAGATATTTGCACACTGATGTTCATAGTGGCATTATTCACAATTGCCAAAAAGGTGGAAACAACCCAAGTTGTTCCATTAACAGATGAATGGATAAACAATGTGTCATATATACAGATACTGAAATATTATTCAGCCATGAAAAGGAATGAAGCTCCGATACATGAGACAGCATGGATGAACCTTGAAGACATCATGTTGAATGAAATAAGCCAGACACAAAAGGACAAATATTGTATGATCTCACTTATATGAAAGAATTAGAATATGCAAATTCATTAAGTCAGAAAGTAGAATATAAGTTAGCAGGGGCCTGGGCAGGGGTAGAGAATGGGGAGTTAATGCGAAGTTGGTATGAGTTTCTGTTTGAGGAGATGGAAAAGTTTTGGTGATGGGTTATGGTAATGGTGGCACAACATTGTGAATGTAATCAACACCATTGAATTGTATTTTTGTTTTGTTTTATTTTTGTTTTTAGGAGGTACTGGGGACTGAACCCAGGACCTCCCATGTGGGTAACAGATGGTCAACTGCTTGAGCCATATCAGCTCCCTGAATTCTTTTTTTGAATGTGTTTAAAAGGGGAAATTTTAGGTTGAATATGTTACCAGAATTTTAAAAAGTTAAAAACCATAGAATTGTCCAACACAAACAGTGAACCCTAATGTAAAACATAGTTTATATATTACATATATATAGTTAATAGTATAATTATAGTAATATTGTTTCATCAGTTGTAACAAAGGTTCCACACTAATGCAAAGTGTTACCAATAAGGAAAACAGCTTATGTGAGGTAGGATATATGGGATTTTTGCATGCTTTTTTTTTGTGTACCTACAACTTTTTTTTTTTTTTTTTTTTTTTACCGGGAGGTCCCAGGGATCGAACCCGGGTTCCTCCATATGGGAGACGGACGCCCAACCAGTTGAGCCACATCCAACCATAACTTTTCTTTTTTAAAAAAATGTTTAAACCCAAACAGAATCCTAATTACACTAAAAGTGTCTAAAAGTAGGGACTCTGAATAATATATTTCCAGTAAAAAAAGACATAATAAATCTATGATCAATGTTTTGTAAAAAGTCAACAATTTAAACCCTCCTGATTGACATTATCTGAAGTACAATGGTCTCAGTTTTGTTTCTTTTGATTTCCTCTATTGTTTTTAGGCAAATTCTTATTATGTATATGACATTTGAAGGAGCTGAGGTGGTGCAGGCGGCAGAACACCTCTCTCCTACATCGGAGGTCTCCAGGGATCGAATCCTGGTGAAGACTGGAGGAGGAGGATGAGAAGAGATGGCAGGAAACAGACATGGAGAATTGCCCAGCGAACGGACACAAAACAGCAAATGGGGAAGGGGGGTTTTAAAAATGGATAAAGTAAATAAATAAATCTTTAAAAAAAAAAAAAAAAAAGTATATGACATTTGAGCCTCAGCATGCTGTCTATAGAACATGGGTCACTGTCTGACTACTTGGCCCTGGATAGAGATTACTAGTCTTTTTCACATTTTTGTCCAATTTCCACCAGCAAGAATCCTTTGGATTGGAATAAATTCACATTTTTTAGTATGGCACTGAATGGTTGTTAGTTACTCTTTATTTTATTAGTCATTTCAGAAAAACATACATTTAAGTAAAACAATCCATAAAAGAATACTCTTACTTCAATTTAAGTTTTTTGTTTGTTTGTTATTTGAGGTACCAGGGCTGAGGATTAAACTTGGGATGTTATATGTGGAAGCTGGTGCTCAACTGTTTGAGCCACATCTGCTCCCCAAATTTAAGATTTAAGCTCCATCATACTTTGCAATGCCTGCCAGTGTATAGACATCACTAACCATCTGGTACTTACTCAGTATTGGAGCAGCACAGCAGGATGGTCTTCACACAACTCTGACAATGACTAAAATGTCAATTTCCCCTCACAAAGCAAATCAAAAGTAATGACATTATACAAACAAAATAGGCAGTTTAGAGTTTAAGCAAAGTGGTACATTTTACGGTAAGTTGCCAGTAATGTAAATTTCTGTCACTCTCTGCTATACTGTATATATATACTGTATATATATATACTGTATATAAAAAAGGACACTGACACACAAGAGTATTAGACTGCAGATTTTTAAAAGAGCTCATGATGTCTGACCTTCAGAATGACCAAAAACCCCACCCAATTCCACATCTCTATTAAAACAAATATTGTACATAAGAAAGATTCCCTTTTAAATCTCTCTGTCTATATATATATATGTATATATTTCCCCTGAATACTATTAATCAACCCATAAAGTTAAATTTATTTAAATAAGAATTAAACCATCCAATATGCTGATTTTTGTATCACAGAACACAAGTACTTTAAATCACAACTTTCTGGTGGTATATTAAATATACTGGTTTCTTAAACAACACCAACAAGCATATTTTTAAGAACATTTTCTCTATAGGTCAGGTAAAGCTTTATTAAATGGTAAACATTTTTAAAAAATAGGTCCCTCAGTTGCCTTTATTGGCCAACTGTGTTTTTTCACATAAAGACATATCATTCATTCAAGCAACAAATATTTGCCAAATGCATGCTATGTTTCAAGCAATCCACTAACAAAATTTAACAAAAGAAACAACACCCCTGCCCTCAGGAGGCTTACATTCTAATGGAGGAGAGGAGAGCACATGTAGAGCCCCTGGAAAGATGTATGTGATAGAAACATTTTCATGCTTAACCTCTCTGTACTTCAGTTTACTCTAGTGTAAAAATGGCATAATAGTGCCCCCCTTATATGATTGTTGTGAGGATTAATAATGACTACTCAAAAAAAGAATTCTTTTGAAAGCATTTTAGATTTACAGAAAAGTCATGCAAAAATATTAGAGTTCCCATATACCCTTCACCCAAGTCCCACTAATATTAACATCTTACATAACCATAGTACAATGATCAAAACTAGGAAACTAACATCATTACAAAAGTATTCACTAAAACTACAGGCCTTATTTGAATTTACTAGTACTTTCTCTGATGTTCTTATCCCACATTGCATTTAGAGGTCATAACTCCCTAATATCCTCCAATCTGTGACTGAGCCTCAGTCTTTCCTTGTCTTTCACAACCTTGACACTGTTGAAGAGTGTTGGGCAATTATTTTGTAGAATGCCTCTCAGCTGGGTTTCTCTGATGTTTTCTCATGATTAGATTGAGATCATGCCTTTTTTGAAAAGAATAATGGTAAACACTTTTAACAGTGCAGAAATATGTTTTAAAGACAAATACAGGGAAGCGGATGTGGCTCAACCAGTTGGGCACCTGTCTACCACATGGGAGATCTCAGGTTCAGGTCCCGGTGCCTCCTGGAGAAGATGAGCAAACAATGAGCAGACAGACGAGAGAACCATATGGGGATAAATAAAGAAAAAGAAAGCAAATAAATCTTTTTTTTTAAAAAAAGACAAATACATTCAGAAAATCTGCTGTTCAAATAATTTTTTTTTTCAAAACCAGGTGGAGGAATGTGATAAAATTCACTGAACTGGCAATCCAAAATTGCACTGTCATCAACATAAACAATTGGATACCCTCTCCCTCGTATACCTGATGCTGGACAATACATATTTTTTTATTCAAATACATATTTAGTTCTACATGGTCATACATAATACCCACCACATCTCCCTCCTGGGGAAGGTTGTTTACCAGCAGCTTGTTTTTCTCCTCTTTGTTGTGGTACAGTGCTCTGGAATTCCTCATCCCCAGGCTGTGCACATCTTGGCCAAGAAGAATTTGATTCAAGTTCTCTTCCTGAGTTGAAATTCCAATACCCCAGATTCCTGTGGACTGGATTTTGAATTCAAAGCAGTTTTTGTTTGTTTGTTTGTTTTTTAAGTACCAGGGTGGAGTTTGAACCCGAAACCTCATATGTGGGAAGCCAGCACTCAACCACTGAGCCACATAGGCTTCTCTGAGTTGGTTTTTTTTTTTTCATTTGTTTGCTTGTTTGTTTTTTGTTTTTAGGACTCACCAGGAACGGAACTTGTGACCTCCCATGTGGGAAGCAGGCACTCAACCGTCTGAGCCATATCTGCTCCCGTAATTTTTGTTTTGATGTAAAGGTGCACTGGCTAAACAACCTCCTGTTCCACTTATTCTTCTTCTGTTCTTTACAGTGACATCTGCTCCCATGTGCTGCATGTCCAGCTGTACTGCCAGCATCTCCTTCCGTGGGATGTGACATGTCCCATGGTCCTGGCAGCATCACAGGCAGCATAACACCCAGGCAGCCATCAGTCCCAGCCCACCAACTCTGCCAGCGCCACCCCAAGCTAAATTCACATTTTTAAGATATGCAGTAACCATTTCTGTCTTCCAAACAAAGCCATTTTCAGTTTCCTGAGGATATTATCTTCACTTTACACACAGGCGTCTTTTCCAAGTGGTCACGTTCCCAGCAAATCAGTATCGTTTGAGAACATCCAAGGTATCTTTATAGGGAGTGTTTCTTGAAAACTTAGGTGTTTTTGGAATTCCTCACAGATATACATATAGCGTGGAAATCTACATGAAATAGAAATGGAATATTTTCTGCAAACTTACCATAGTCAACTTCGTAATTCACTAGGGCTACACTTGGAGTGTGTTCTGCTTCTCTGCTACTGCATAACAAACTACCTCAAAACTCAGTGGCTTAAAACAACAACCTTTATATATATCTCACAATTTTTGTGTCAGGAATTTGGGCAGGGCTCAGCTGGGTGATTGATTCCTTTGTTCAGTATGGCAGCAACTGGAGTCAGTAGGTAGAGTCTACCTGTTAGAGAAAAATGGTACTCACTGGGATGCGGAGACTGATGATTGCAGGCAGAAAGTTTATTGGGAAGCTCTCCCAACGGAGGGGGCCTGAAGAATAGACTTCAGCCCCACCCCCCCACCGCATTGTGGGGATCTGAAGAGAGACTTCAGCCCATCCATGGAAGGTGGTGGATATGACTTTATACAGGATATCAATAGGCAGGGAAACCAAGTACAGCCTGGGGCCAAATGGCTAGGGGGTAGTGGCCTAGGAGGTAGGGTATTCTTGGAATGTGGGAGGGGTTACTGATGCCTGGGCCTGGAGGGGGTGAAGGCCCCTATCTGCTCTACTTTGTTCATTCTTGGGAGGGGATGGGCTGCTTGTTCAATCTGTCAGGTGAGTTATGGCTGGAGGCTGCCTTTCTTTGATTTATGTCATGGGGGAGTTAAGTCACAGTCTTAAGACCTGTTAATCATTGCAAACCTTGTAATGGAGAACCTCTAACTCTACTCTTCAACACTACTACACTGCACTGGCAGGCAGATTTGAAAGTGCCAAACAAATATCTTAATTGAAACCTATTTTGGAATCACTCAGGCATCAATCAAACACTACCTACACGAGTAAGCAAAAAAATTATAGTGAAAATGTACTGTGCTTCAATAGCTCTTATAGACAAACCGAGTTATTTGGAGTGGGAACACAGTTGGGACAATTATACAATTTAACCAGGTTAAAACCTAGGAAAAAAACAAAGAATTTCTCCACTTTTCCGAAATCTCCTCTGTCAGACTAAACTAACATATGACCCTTCAAAACCCCATTACTCTCCTTTATGTGTTAATGCGGTATAAGGCAGGACCCAAGTATTCAACATTCCCAACCACCCACATTCTTATTTTATTCCCTCAGGCCCCTCAAGGGCCCTAATGCTTGCGGGCCCAGGTTTCTATTTTCTGCATTAACACTGCATACCTAACACTTCCTACCCTTTGGACGGGAACTTGCACAATAATATCTATTATTCCTAACGCCACCATCCTAAAACCCCAAGACATGGCTTCCTTTAGACAAATACCTAATCTCGGCTCTTTTCTTGAAACCTCACTTCAGCCTCAGCAACTGAGGGAACAGAAAAAGAGACACTTCTTAGGGGACCCAGAATTTGGATATCGTGCCCATGACAATCCAATCCTAGGAAAACCTGGCATAGGACACACCATCTTCCGCAGTCTCTTCTAGTTTGCAGGTATTCCAGTGTTAGAAAGAGCAATCCTAAATATCTCCCTCCAGTTACAATTATCCTGGAATGCAACCATACAGGCCATAAACAATCAACAACTAGAAATTAATAGTTTAGCTTCAGTTGTCATACAAAATAGGAGAGCATTAGATGTCCTCACCGCTGTCACAGGAGGCACCTGTGCAATCATAAATGAAACCTGCTGCTTCTGTATTAACAGAACAAGACAAGTAGAAGAAAATCTCAAAATTTTAAAAGAAAACATAGAAATCATCCAGAGGGCCTGAGATTACAGCTACGGAAATCAATCATGGCTATCTTCATTTCTTATTTCTCTTCATCCCTGAAATCAATCCTTTTACCCCCTAAAACACCACTACTGATATTATTGCTGCTGCTGCTTTTTGGTCCTTGTCTTTTACAGCTTCTCGTCCAATTCATACACCAAATCGTATAGTCAACAACTCAGGAATATGGGAACAGTGTCTTTTTGCTGCGAGAACAATACCAACCTCTGCAGTACCAAAAGCCAAAACCCACCGGGCAGGATGAAAGGGAACCCCTCTCTGCCCCCTGACAGCAGGAAGTAGCCAGATTGAGTCCATGTCCCAAATCCCCTCACCCTCCCATTCTGCCCAGTACTCCCATTACTCAGGTCCTTCAACATATATTGATATAATCAAAGAGTTAGGAATGTTAGAGGTTCCCCCTTACAAGGTTTGCAGTGATTAACAGGTCATAAGACTGTGACTCAATTCCCCTGTGACATAAATCGAAGAAAGGCAGCCTCCAGCCATAACCCACCTGACCGATTGAGCAAGCCATGGCCTACAAGAAAGGAGGCAGCCCATCCCCTCCCAAGAATGAACAAAGTGGAGCAGATAAGGGCCTTCACCCCATCCAGGCCCAGGCACCACCAACCCCTCCCACATTCCAAGAATACCCTACCTCCTAGGCCACTACCCCCTAGCCATTTGGCCCCAGGCTGTACTTGGTTTCCCTGCCTATTGATATACTGTATAAAGTCATATCTACCACCTTCCATGGATGGGCTGAAGTCTCTCTCCAGACCCCTGCCCTGCTGGCAGGGGGCCTGAAGTCTACTCTTCAGGTCCCCTCTGTTGGGAGAGCTTCCCAATAAACTTTCTGCCTGCAATCATCAGTCTCCACATCCCAGTGAGTGCCGTTTTTCTCTAATACTACCTGAATTAGTCAGCCAACGGGGTGCTAATGTGAAATACCAAAAATGGGTGATCTTTATAAAGGGTATTTATTTGGGGTAGAATTCCAGATACCAGGCCATAAAGCATAAGTTTCTTCTCACCAAAGTCCATTGCCACGTGTTGGAGCAAGACAGCTGCCGACATCTGTCAGGGTTCAGGCTTCTTGGATTCCTCTCTTCCCGGGGCTGCGTTTCTCTCTAGGGTTTAGCTCCTCTGGTTCCTCCATAAGGTCAGCTGTAGACTATCAGGCGAATGGCTCGCTTCTCTTCTCCTGGGGCCTTCTCTCCAACATCAAAACTCCAACATCAAAACTGCTTCTCAAAAACTGCTGCAACTCTGTTTTTTGTGATGCCTTTTATATTTTCTTCCCCCACCCACCAAGGGGTGGGGCTCAATGCCCTACTGACGTGGCCTAGTCAACGCCCTAATCATAACTTAATCATACCAGATTAACAGATCAGTTTACAAGCATGATCCAATTATATTTTTGGAATTCATAATTACATCAAACTGCCCAACAGCTACACTACCTAACAGCTGGACCAGTCTGGAGGGTCCTGGCACTTGATGGGGATGGTTGGAAGGCCAGGCTCAGCCGGCCCCCTCTCCACTTAGTCTCAGGGCCTCTCCATATAGTCTCTCCACCAGGGTAGTTAACCTTCTTACGTGGCAGCTCAGGGCTCCATAGAGACAGGTTGTAGAAGCTGACACAGCATCACTTCCATCATAATCTACTTTTTTTAAAGATTCATATATTTATTTCTCCCCCACCCCCCATTTTTATGCTCACTTTCTGCTCTCTGTGTGTTCTTCTGTGTCTGCTTGTCTTCTCTTTAGGCAGCACCAAGAAACGATCCTGGGACCTTCCAGAGTGGAGAGAGGTGCTCAATCTCTTACACCACCTCAGCTCCCTGGTCTGCTGCATCTCTTATAGTCTCTCTTCTGTGTCTCTTTTTGTTAAGTCATCTTGCTGCGCCAGCTCTCCACATGGGCCAGCACCGTGCAGTCCAGCACTCCTGCGTGGGCCAGCACTCTGTGCGGGCCAGCTAGCTTTTCACCAGGAGGCACCAGGAATCAACCCTGTACCTCCTATATGGTAGACGGGAGCCCAATCACTTGAGCCACATCCGCTTCGCTATTTTTTTTTTTTTTTAAAGATTTTATTTATTTATTCATTTATCCCCCCCTTGCTGCTTGTGCTCGCTGGGTCAGCTAACCACGCCGTGCGGGCAGGCTTGCCTTCACCAGGAGGACCCGGGAACCGAACCCGGGGCCTCCCATATGGTAAACGGGAGCCCTACTGATTGAGCCACAGCCGCTTCCCCTCCGCTTCACTATTGATCAAAGCAGTCATAGAGCTCACCTAGCTGCAAGGGAGGTGACAGAGAGTCCACCTTGTGATGGAAGGAATGTCAAAGAATTAATGGCCATCTTCAATCCATCACAGAGCATTTTCTTTGCACTCCTGCCTATGACTGTTTTCTCCCCCAGAGCCATTGTCAGAGAAACTCAGTCCTATTTCCCCTCTACTATTATCTGTCTAATGTTCACAAGAAGAGCTCCTGAAAAAACATTCATTTTGATAATTGTCTCTACTTATTTACTTAGCAACCACTTTGCAATATTTTACGCTCTGAAGACACAGCAGAAAACAAATGAGACAAAAAACAAAAACAAAAACCTTCCTCTCATGGAGATCACATTCCAATCAGTCCATGGACCGAAATGTTGGGTGTTGAATAGAGAGGACATTTTCTTGCAGCGTGACTATTTCTGCCTGCCAAAATGATCATTGAGTCATGGGATTTTTCTGCAGTAGCATTTCAGTTTTTAATCTCCAGCTTCGTGCATTTTGAAAGGCAGTTGCAGCAACACTGGTCACAGAGGCAGTTGTTACCTGATCCTAACTTTCTGATCCCTGAATCTTAGTTGTAGAGTTGTGATCTTGTGGTTCAGTAATTCCAGAGGTGGCTTCCTGATGCTCTCTCCTACAGCCTTTCCAATGATTTTGTATGCACGTGAGTTCCTGAAATTAATTGCTTTCTGTTTAAAACACCTAAAGTGGGAAGCGGCTGTGGCTCAATCAGTAGGGCTCCCGTTTACCATATGGGGGGCCCTGGGTTCGGTTCCCGGGGCCTCCTGGTGAGGGCAGGCCCGCCTGCGTGGCGTGGTTGGCTGACCCGGCGAGCACAGGCAGCAAGGGGGGGATAAATGAATAAATAAATAAAATCTTTAAAAAAAAAAAAATAAATAAAAAAATAAAACACCTAAAGTGATTTCTGTTTCCTGTACTGAAACCAGACTAAGAAAGTCTGGCAGTAAAATCTAGATCTTCAGCCCACACTATCTCTGCCTTCTAGGTAGACTCCTCCATATTTACCGGATGATTACATTAGAGTCTCTCACACAGAAATTTGAGCATCTGATGTTCTTGCCTTTAACTCCTCCCAGACAGTCCACGACTGCTCCACAGCTTTTCGGAGGCTCCATGACAGGACCAGCCCCTGGCAGAGAGAAATCCAAGAGCAAAATGCCAAATGTTGCAGCAGACAGCAGGTCAGGAACCACGGGAAGGGTGGGAAGCAGCAACAGTGCCATAGCTGCTGCAATGGGCTCCCGGCCACCATCTATCTCAGCAGTGCCTCCCCAGAGCCAGAATAGCAAGGTCCGCCCTCGACTCCACAACAGTGGGTTTTCAGCTCAACAAGCATATTTTTCCTGATTCGAGGCTTTGTAAGCTTTATAGTACTATACAAATAAAACACTACATAGTATTTAGACCAGTGCTTCTCAAAGTATGGTCCAGGGACGCGTAGAAGTCTCTGAGAAACTGTTAGGGAGTGAGATCAAAACTACTTTCAAAATATTAATGAGCTATTTGCCTTTCCAGTCTCATACTCTCAAAAGTATGGTGGAGTTTTCCAGAGACTGTGTCATTGCTCTGATGGCTAACGGAATGTTTACTGGTGTGTTCTTGTATATTAAAAATTCCTCACTGTTACTTTCTGAAAAACCAAATATTAACTACAACCCACACAAAATCCTTTGGGAACATTTATTGTATATGTGTGAATAGCATATGCATTACATATATATGTAAGAGGTACCTGGCCAGTTACATGTTTTTATTTAGAAGTGTTTCGCTTTTTCAAGTTTTCTTTATTGTGTTATGCTTATTTTCATTTTTTTCCCTCCTGATTCTGTATGGTACTTAGATCTGTAGTGTCTTCATCATTGATTAAAGAAAACTGTCTAGGGGAAGCGGCTGTGGCTCAATCAGTAGGGCTCCTGTTTACCATGTGGGAGGCCCCGGGTTCGGTTCCCGGGGCCTCCTGGTGAAGGCAAGCCCGCCCACACGGCGTGGTTAGCTGACCCAGCGAGCACAAGCAGCAAGGGGGGGATAAATGAATAAATAAATAAAATCTTAAAAAAAAAAAGAAAACTGTCTAAATTCATTGATGGGGATATTAGTGATCCTTAATGTCATTGATTATGGAACATGAAGTAGAAACTGACAATTAAATTTTGCTGGGGCATTTGATTGGGTAAGAGCAATGTACACCGTTTAACATACTTTAATAAATATTTTGGAAAAAAAAAAAAAAAGCTCTTTGGGGTCTCATTAATTTTTAAGAGTGCTAAGGGATCCTGAGACCAAAACATCTGAGTACCACTGACCTATGCCATTGTGTAGACCCACTCTTGTACCACCTATAATGGTTCCCACTTGGATCCATTTTTGGATGCCTAATTCCCATTCATAATCATACCCCTGCCATATCCAACACTCTTCTTCCAGGATGCCTTTCTATTTTGATTAACGCACTTGCACAGATGGCCACTTGCAGCTGTCTTGGCACAGGACTCCAAATAGCTGTGAACTGTTCTCATGGGTAAGGCTAGGCCCACAGTCCAGCCCTTTGCCTCACTAGTGCTGGATTATCCTTTCTGGGTAGACTCATCTGAGCTACCTAGTTTCTGCCCTGCCTCCACCCTATTTTTTTTTTTTTTTAAAGATTTTATTTATTTATTCATTTATCCCCCCCTTGCTGCTTGTGCTCGCTGGGTCAGCCAACCACGCCGTGCGGGCGGGCCCGCCCTCACCAGGAGGCCCCGGGAACCTATGGTAAACGGGAGCCCCACCGACTGAGCCACAGCCGCTTCCCATGCCTCCACCCTATTTAGCATTAGCCTGACCCTCATTGGCCTTGGGTTCCCACTCTTGATTCCTCTCTTGTTTAGGAGGTTCCCTGCTGCAGGGGTCACTTGCCAGCTGTTCACAACTAAGCTAAGTCATCCTCACCCTATCCCTGTCCAATTCCAGAACTTTAGAAGGGTCAAACTGAGGCCACTTGGAGGTTTCCTGCCAACCAGATAATGGATTAATACTTGCTCTTAATTATGGTTATACTTCCCTCTGCCCAAGAATGGCATTATCTGTGTATTTGTATTCTGTAATTAGATTTAAAATTAAAACATTAACCATTAGCAGTGGCTATTTCTTACAGATAGTATTAGGACGACTCTTAATTTCTATTATATATATATATATATATTTTTTTAAAGATTTTATTTATTTATTCATTTATCCCCCCCTTGCTGCTTGTGCTCACTGGGTCAGCTAACCACGCCGTGCGGGCGGGCTTGCCTTCACCAGGAGGCCCCGGGAACCGAACCCGGGGCCTCCCATATGGTAAACGGGAGCCCTACTGATTGAGCCACAGCCGCTTCCCTCTATTATATATTTATATATTTATTTATTTATCTGTCCTGTTTGCTTTTTTCCCCTCTTTAATGAGAATTAAGAGCAAAGGTCTAGAGATATTGTGTTTGTTGGAATCCCAGCTCTCCCACTGATTAGCTGTGTGGCCTTGGGCAAGTCAATCTCTCATTGCCTCAATTTTCTCATCTGTAAAATGGAGATTTAAAAAACCACTTTTGGGGAAGCGGCTGTGTCTCAAGCAGTTGAGCACCTGCCTCCCACATGGGAGGTCCCAGGTTTGGTTTCCCGTGCCTCCTAAAGAAAAAACAAACAGACAATGAGCAGACAATGAGCAAAAAACAATGAGCAAACAGATGAGAGAGCCATCTCGGGGGGGTTGGGGGAACCATTTATGTCAAGATTGGTTGAGGATTAAATGAGTTAATCTATGTGAAGTACTTAAAATTATGCAACATACATATATACGTAAGTGATTAAAAATCAAGGAAAAAGGAGATATAGAAGTTATGCTATGAATTTAGAGATGTAGGAAAAATTATAATTAACCATAAAGTCCCAATATTTATCAGGAAACTTAAGACTATGAGAAGCTATTAACCCAAGTGCTATCGAAAATGCAAAGTACTGGATTAACCATTCTATTTTTGTTAGAAAGATAAGGAAGCAGGCTAGTGTATTTTTGCATATGAGTAGTGAACTTCAAATCCTGATTTAGAAGGAAAAAATTATAAAATACATATATCAATTAAGGAAATTTGAACATGAACTAGCTATTAAGAGATAATATGGAATACATATTAATTTTCTTAGGTGTGGTAACGGTATTGCAGTGATGTAGGACTGCATTTTTCTCAGAAGGTACACTGAAGTATTTAAAGGGTGGAAGGCCATGATATCTGCTGCATTCAGTTAGTTCACCAAATAAATTATATAGAGAGATATAAAGCAAATATAACAAAATGCTAACAATTTTTCAATTTAGATGCCGGGTATATAGGTGTTCATTTTATTTTTCTTTCAAATATTCTGCATGTTTGAGACTATCCAGACTTAATAACTAGGGAAAAAATTAGAATCTTGATACTCCATGACAGAGAGAACAATGTTTGTAGATGACACCTGCTGTTTGTGGGCACCCAGCATACATACTTTCCTTCTGATAACAGTACCTCCATCTTCCTTGTGGGTGGGGGCAATTACCCTCCCCTAATGCACGTGCATTCATTGTCAAGTCAGTCAAGGTGCTCTCTCTACCCTGGACAAGGGTACATAACCCCAGTCAGTCCAACCAAACTCTCCGTGGTAAGATTTAATTCTTGCCTGGAGAGACTGCTTCTCACTTCCTGCTACCAAGAATCTGTAGCTATCCTGGGTGCTTTTTCTGAGGTTTGATGTTCAGCTTTTTCTTTTGTGAGCTATACCAAATCTTTCGAATAAAAGCTTTTTGTTGTTGTGAAGGCCAGAATTGGTCACTGATACTTCCAATCAATGAACCATAGCTGGACCAATGTTTTGTCTATAAATGACATACATAAATGGCAGAGTGAAAATTCAAAGCATGAAATATCTGTTGCTTTTACATGACATTTCAATATATTCCCGATAAGAGACAAATCACAATTGCGAAATGAGCTGGAAACCATAAAACCAATCAAAAGCATTCAGAGATTGAAAAAATGAAAATTGAGAGAGACATTAAATTCACTACTTAGCTCCCTCCTTGGAATACAATCCCACTTTCCGACCAAAGTGGGGGATGAGAAGGAAAAAAAAAAAAAGCAGAGTAGAAAAGGCTGCTTCAGCTCAGCTGAGAACAGAGGCTCTCAACACCAGTGGCTGCTATTTACCGAGCACCCGCTGGCCTAGGAACTGTGTTAACCCTTCACATGCATCACCTCGCTGAATTCTCCCAACGGCACAATGATCTATTATTTGGCTATGTGTACTGATTATCTCCACTTTACAAAAACAAACAAAAAACCAGAGACGCAAGGTTGTTAAATCACTAAGCCGAAGACCCACAAGGGGGTGGGGTGGGCGGGGCATGATTCAAACACAGGTGTGACTCTGTGCTGGGGCTGTAGCGAGCTCCAGCTTCTCCGTCCCGCGTCAGGTCTGCAAGGTAAGACCCTCCCCCTGGAGATTCTCCAGCCAGTCCTGAGAGGCCGATTGCATTGGCGACTCTGCTTCTCTCCACCCACTCCGGACGCCAGGGCTCGGTTTGCAGGCGCTTCCCACAGCACCCAAATGCTGGCTTCCCGGGTTCCCGTGAATCACCTCCGCTGCCCGCAAGAGCTGGGTTTGGCGAACCCTAGACGCTCCTAAACCTCACCCTTCCATGTTATGGCACTTGCTAATCCCACCTCTCCAGTTAGCTTCATCCACAAGAATTAGATTTTTCTCACTCCTATCCTCCTTGATTTATTAAAGCCTCACGGTTAAAAGCAAAGGCGTTGGAGCCAGGCAGACCAAGGTTCGAGTACAGGCTTCACCACTGTCTACCTGTTTGTAAATTTCATCTTCAGACAACCCAAGGAAAAACTATGAATGATAACCTAACCTATCTTACTAGCAGGGTTGTGGTGAGGATAAAATTCACTGACCTCTGGAAAACATCTAGAACAGTGCCTGGCACCATGTAAGTACCCAATAAGCAGTAATTGTTATTTTCATTACTTTTATTGTTATCCGCAGTCTATAGCCTGCCCAGCCTAATTCTCAACCCTAATCTAAATTTGGGGCATAGATCTCTTGCCTTCCCTTGTTTTGTTGTTGTTGTTTCTTTGTTCTCTCTCTCTCTCTCTCTCTTTCTCTCTCCCCCACCCCTCAGAAAGTGGTGAATCCCAACCCTTGGAGGACTCCCAGCTCACTGGCCTGTCTTCTTCAATTAGATCCCCCAGAACCTAGAATTCAGCCTGCCTAACATTTTCATCTATTAAACTTATTTCCAAGTGGAGTTTTTGTTGCCATGCCTACTAATTTTCTTCTAGCACTTGAATCCTAAGAGAGGCCACACCCCAAATCTCCAGTTGCCCCTTCTACCTCACTCTTCATTTCTTTGAACGTTGGTCATTCTGAAGTTGGGGGTGGGGATGGGGTGACACAGAGCAGAGAGGCTGTCCCCTGGGGCTCGGCCTTCTCCAAAGTGGCTCTGCTCAGATGCCATTTGGTCAGGAGCCAGACTTACTCTTTAGAAAAACACATCCGTTCTGGGAACCACCTAAAGGAAAACTCAGAGACTTCAAAAACAGCAATAAAGATGATTAAAGAGTTAGGGAATAGGGGCTGTGAGGAAAGACTACAAGAACCCTGATTGTTTAGGTTTAGGAAGTGTAGGCTGGAGGGGAGGGGTGGGCTGCTGAAAAAACAGTTTTCAATGAGGCAGAGCCAAGTAAGACTGTTAAGTATATGTTATAGATTGGGAGGGGTGAGTGGCAGCTAATTAGGAGGGTCTTGGCAGCCCCACTGAGGCAAGGTTTTGTGGGGCATGAACTAGAGGGCCTTCTTTAAGATAAAGAGAGCACAATTAGAAACACAAAATTGCTAGGGTCCTTCCAGGGCCTTAGAAGGGGTTCATGCCCGTGAGGGGCCCTGAACTTTAAGCTCTGTAAGTTTCATGGTAAATCTGCCTCTAACCAAAGGTCCAACAAGTGAGCTGGTAATATGGGTTTAGGAACTGGTCCTAGAGCTTGACTGTGCTGGAAACTCCTTTGCTCCCTTCTTCCCTTAACTAATGCCTTCTTAGCCTGCAAAATGTAATGCAAGCTTGCCCTCCTCTCAGAAATCTTACCAAATGTGTCCCTCCCCCACCACAATGGCGCAGTGCCTCACCTTTGTTGCTCATGTCTCACATTATGCTTATTTCTATCGTTCCACTTGTGTATTGGCTATGTACTGCTGCATAACAAATTTCTCCAAAATATAGTGGCTTAAAATGACACGCATGTATTCTCTCACAGTTTCTATGGGTCAGGCATCCAGGTATTGCTTAGCTGGGTGCTCTATCATCTTAAGGATTGACTGGGAAGTATCCATTTCCTAGTTCACATGATGGTTGGCAGGATTTAGCTCCATGCCGGCTGTTGGACCAAGGCCTCCATTCCTCAAGAGCTCTTGGCTAGAGGCCTCCCTCGGTTCCTTGCCATGTAGACCTCTCCATCAAGCAAGCACAGCAGCTGGCTTCACCAGAGCGAGCAAACAAGAGGGCAAGAGAAAGCACCAGCAAGATGGAAGTCACAGTCCTTTATAACCTAAGCACAGAAGTGACATCCCATCACTTTGTCATGTTTCATTCATTAGAAGCAATCATCTAAATCCAGTCCTTAATCAAGGGGAGGGGATTACACAGGTGGTGAACACCAGGAGGTGGGGATCACTTGGAATCTTGTCCAAGGCTGCCTACCACAACTGTCACTCCTTGTCATTGTCTGTTGCCTTGTCTCTCTGCCATTCCATTAGGAGCTGCTTGAGGACAGAGGCCATGTTTTACTCACCTCTTAGTTTTTCTTAGTGCCTAACACAGGCCTTTTATGCTTGTTCGGGGAATGCATAATGGATAAATGAATGACTGCTTATTCAGGGTGGCAGAAATGGAACCAAAGACAAGTGTATCATTTTATTCAAGAGTGTTGTTACCATTTGACCCAGCCATTTCCTTTCTAGAAAATTAAGGAAATAACCAGGAATGTAGTTTCAAGGATATATTCAGAAGCTTAGTTATAAAGATGTTCATAATAGAATTGTTTATAATAGCTAACCTCCCCCCGGCACACACACACAACCTAACATGTTAAACACCTGAATGTCCAAGGATAAAGCGTTGATTAAATTCATTATACAGAGGATATCCTGTAGTCAGTAAAACAGAAAATGCTAAACAATATTAAATGACAGGGAAAGATGCTTATGATACAGTGCATTATTTTTAAAAAGTAAGTTACCAAGCAGTTTATGTATTTTCATAGTTTTACAAAAGTAAATATACACATAGAAAAAAATCTGGAAAGATTGAATTCATTTTAAATACTTTTTTTTTTTTTTTGAGGTACTGTAGCCAGGGATTGAAACTGGGATTTCATATGTGAGAAACCGGTGTTCAAGCACTGAGCCACATCAGCTCCCTTGATCTGGTTTTTTCATTTGTTTGCTTATTGTTGTTTGTTTCTGTTTTTAGGAGGCACCGGGAACCCAACCTAGGACCTCTCATGTGGGAAGCAGGTGCTCAACTGCTTAAGTCACATCTGCTCCCAGTTTCAAATACTTTTTAAAAAAGATTAATTAATTTATTTCTCCCCACCCCCTCATTTTTTTGCACTTGCTGTGTCTATTGTCTTCCTTGTTTCTTTAGGAGGCACCAGGAGCTGAAACCAGGACCTCCAATGTGGGAAGGAAGCACCTAATCACTTTAGCCACCTCTGTTCCCTGCTTTGTTGTATCTCTCATGCTTTTGCTTCTTGCGTCTCGTTGTGTCATCTTGCTGGCTGTACCTGTGCATCACATCAGCTCGTTGTCTTGCTTGTTTTGTTTTGTTTTTGTTTTTGTTTTTGTTTTTTCTTTAGGAGTCACCAGGAACCTCGGCTCCCTGCTTTGTTGTGTCTCTCATTATGTTTTCTTCTTGTATTTCTTGTTGCGTCATCTTGTTGTGTCAGCTTGCCACACCTGCCCATCGCGCCAGCTCGCTGTCTTCTTTACGAGGCACTGGGAACCGAACTACGGACCTCCCATGTGGTAGGTGGGAGCCCAGTCGCTTGAGCCACATCCACTTCCCCCAGTTTCAAATACTTTTTACCACAAGTTTAAATAAAACAATTTTTAAAAAAGATTTATTTATTTACTTTTACCCATTTTTACACCCCCCCCCAAAGCCCCCGTTTTTGCTGTTTTTGTGTCCATTCACTGGGCAATTCTCTGTGTCTGTTTCCTGCTCTCTCTTCTCATCCTACTCCTCCTGTCTTCACCGGGATTCGATCCTGGGAACCTCCGATGTGGGAGAGAGGTGTCCTACCACCTGCACCACCTTAGTTCCTGGTTTCTCAGTGTGTCTCCTCTTGGCTCTCCCTTGTGTCACTCTCCTGTTATTTCATCATCTTGCTGTGTGGCTCAGCAGGGCCTGGCAGCGCACCCACACGCAGGGCCTGACAGTGCACCCACACATGGGGCCTGGGGGGCTTACCTGCTTGCAAGGCCTGACGGCACACCTGCACACAGAGCCTGGCGGCCTGCGTGCCTTTTATATTTTCTTTATTTTTACTGGGAGTTCCCAGGGATCAAACCCAGGTCCCTCTATATGGGAGATGGATGCCCAACCATTTGAGCCACATCCACCCCCCTAAATAAAACAATTTTAAGTGGCTAACAAGTGCTTATGTTTTGTTTTGTTTTGTTTTCACATAAGATGTCCGGAAATAGGCAGCCACTAGCCTTGATTCTCTCTGGCTCAAAATCCCCCACAATTCTTTTGACCTTCCTCTCATCTTTGCCACCCCATCATCATAAGATGGCTGCCTCAGCTCCGGGCATCTCACTGCTTTCGAAGCAGGAAGAACAGGTAAGGGGAAGCTCTAGTTTTATTAGAAAAGTAAAAGCTTTCCCAGAAGTCCCCTACCAGACTCCCCCTAATTGTCTCATTGGTTGAGCCACATGAACACTCCCAGCCACAAAGGAGGTTGGAGTCACTAAAACTAGGAATTTTATAACTGGCTTAGAACAATCATGATTTATGCCCTGAGGCTGGCCACACTGGCACCCAAACTAGTAGGTTTGTTAAGAATAAGGGGCACGTGGTCGAAGCCCCACACAGCAGACAGAGAGGAGCTAGATAGTCTATGCACTTTGTTTTTTTAAAGTATTTATTTATTTCTCCCCATCCCCACCCCCAACATTGTTGTATGCTCGCTGTCTGCTTGTCTTCTCTTTAGGCAGCACTGGAAAACGGTCCTGGGATCTTCTGGAGTGGAGAGAGGCGCTCAATCTCTTTTTTTTTTTTTTTTTTGCTCAATCTCTTAAGCCACTTCAGCTCCTTGATCTGTTGCATCTTTCATTGTCTCTCTTCGTGTCTCTTTTTGTTGCATCATCTTGCTGTGCCAGCTCGCCACATAGGCCAGCTTGCTTTTCACCAGGAGGCCCCAGGAATCAAACCCTGGACCTCCTATATGGTAGACGGGAGCCCAATCACTTGAACCACATCCACTTCCCAGTCTAGGCACCTTGACTTGTAGGTCTTTTAATTGCCATGGAGCAGAACTTACTGCAAGCTCTCAAATCTGGAGTTGTATTTTGTGGAATTGAAAATGAAATTTTCCTTCAGCCAACATTTGATTTTGTGCAGTAAAGAAATGGTTATGGAGAAGCTCAGTCTGCTGCTTGTAGGGTGGGAGTGTGAGGCAATATTATACTTTGCTGAATAAAACTCCAGAATATTTACACATTCCTCCTATGTTCATGGTGGAGTAGATCCTAGTGGAAAGCCCCAGGAAGCTGTTTAAGGCCAAAATGATATATACCACAAAGTGTTATCTCTGAACTTCAATGAATGTCATACTAAAATTCGTCATGTGGATGCTCATGCAACCCTTGAGTGATGAAGTATTTGCCCAGGGTTTGCTATCTGACAGTGGACAGTCAGAGAGGAAGTTTATGCAAACATTTGTTCTGGTTCCTGAAGATCTTTCCAAATAAGTTTTACGTTCACAATACTATGTTTTG
Organism: Tolypeutes matacus; assembly: GCA_026826555.1. Taxonomy (NCBI): domain Eukaryota; kingdom Metazoa; phylum Chordata; class Mammalia; order Cingulata; family Chlamyphoridae; genus Tolypeutes; species Tolypeutes matacus. The sequence continues at coordinate 21,692,042 of JAKSZT010053883.1, forward strand.
TTATGAAGATGAAGTGTTTGGTGATTCTGAACCAGAACTTGATGAAGAATCAGAAGATGAAGTAGAAGAAGTAGAAGAAGAGGAAGAAGGAGGAGGAGGAGGAAGAGAAGGAGAAGGGTCATCATCTCGTGAACCTGTGCAAGAGAATGACATCAGTTGCTATGAAGCTCACTCTGTGACCAGTGGCATAGAGGAGACTTTGGAAGAATCCTCTTATGAGCTGGAACCTGAGTCAGGATCTGAAACAAAGACTGAAGAGCTGAAACCTCAAGTTGAGGAGAAGAACTTTGAAGAATTAGAAGAAAAGTTTACTTCTCCTCCTCCTTCAGAACTGGTCTCTCTGCCACTAGAAGCACCAAAGCCAAGAGTTGAAGCTAAACCAGAAGTTCAGTCTCAGCCACCTTGTGTGCGTGAACAACAACCTAGAGAGTGATCTGGTTTTCCTCCTAGAGGACCAAGACCAGGCAGAGGAGCAATTCATTGAACAAAATGAATCTGACAACCATAAAATAATTCTCTATCCAGACAGTCATCAACTTTTTGTTGGTAATTTGCCACATGATGTTGGTGAAAATGAATTGAAGGAATTCTTCATGAGTTTTGGAAATGTTGTGGAACTTCGCATTAATACCGAGTGTCGGGAGAAAGCTTCCAAATTTTGGTTTTGTGGTTTTTGGTGACTCTGAACCAGTTCAGAGAATCTTAATTGCAAAACCAATTATGTTTTATGGGGAAGTACGTTTAAATGTGGAAGAGAAAAAAGCAAGAGTGCGAGAGAGCGAGAAACCACAGGTGGTGGCGATGATGGCAGGGACAGCAATGATCGAGGTCCTGGTGGTCCCCGTGGAATAGGGGGTAGTGGAATGATGTGTAACTGCATGGAAGAGGACCTCCTCCAAGAGGCAGCATGGCACAGAAACTTGGCTCTGGAAAAGGAGCCTGGGAAGTGGAAGGCCACTTTACAGGACAGTGTCGCTGACGCTCCACTGTTGGCAAAGTTTTGGCAGTGGTACATTATTCATCATGTTTGTGTTCTTGTTAAATTTTTTTTTTTTTTGGCTTAGGAATGCGACACAGCCTTTTTGATCATTTCTTTGATTTGAAACACACCTTTTGGTTATCAGTTAAATCGAGACGGACATTATTTCCCTAATTTCACTACAGGATTTACACTGTTAATTTATAAATCTAGATTTGGAGAATTAAGGGCTGAGAAATGACCATATCTTAAACCATCTACATCAAAATGAACTTAAAATGACATGCCCAACTGAATTCAGGTATTTTGACTCAAAAAAATCCTTTGCTCCTAAGGAAAACATTCAAAGGTTTACTGGGGCGATGACTGCACAACTTTGTGATAAAAGTGAGAGCCACTGAGTGTGTTCTTTGGGTAGAATATACAAGGCATGGGACCGTATAACACAATGAACCATGTGGTGGAAGATGGAGTACAAATATGAGAGTGTTCTCTCATGAAATATAACATATGTACAGTACTCCTGCATAGTGTTAATAATAGAGGGTGCATGGAAAAAATATACCAAGTGTAGCTATAGATCATAGTTAGGGGTCTGATCTGTTCTTTCATAATCTGTAACAAATGTTCCACAACAATGTAAGGTGTTGGTGGTGGGGTGATGTATGGGAATTCTGCACATTTTGCATGATTGTTTTGTAAGCTCACAACCTCTCCAATTAAAAAAATGAAAAAAAAAAAAAAAATCCTCTGCTGCACATTTTGTTTGTGTTACTGTTTCTGCCTATTAATTGGAGAATCTTGCCTTTTTCTTGATTCCCCCCAAAATACAAACCAACAGAAACTTCTTATGCACTCATCAAAACGTACTTAAGATTACTCTGAACTCCTCATTAACATTGCCACCTGCAACAGGAAGCAACAGGGGGAAAAATCACCTTTTTCCAGTAGAGAATAGTTTATGAAATGACGAAATGCTGAGGGCATTTTATCTGCTTGCTGTGAGTGGCATGTGTATACACAAACTTTAACAAGACTACAGGTATATTCCAGAAGGAAATGATTTAGTTATGAATTAAATAACACAATTCAGAACTTCAAATGCTATGGTCTTTGTATTAGACTAGATTTGATAGCTCCATATCTAAGATTTTTCTGCCTACCCCTCTTCAGTACAGGGCTGGCTGGCTGTTCAACACACTCTTCCACTCCCTTTTTCTTTCTTTAAACTGTGGACAGTGAAAAAAAATTTTTATGGTATTTTTGTTCTCTGATAATGTAATAAGCATGATGGAGCCTTCTGTTAATACATCATTCCAGTCTTGCTGGTAATTTTGTTTAGTATATAGTATGAATTGCGGTGCTAGAAAGCCAAATGGCTGCAAAATGTTGAAAATCCATTGAAGTGTATAAAAATTGCAGTATCTATAAAATCAGTAACGTTGACTAGCATATTATTTTACCTTGTTCTTCAGTTACCAACTTTGTGTTCTCTGTGGGAGGGAGTCTTGTGTGTTTGGGAGGGAGAGGGTCAATGAGAAAGTCAGTTACTTGAGTAAGTCTTTAGCTGACTTTTCTCTAAACTGAATGTGAACGTGGAAGCGTATCACTTGAGAGGTGCTTTGAAAAGTCAATCAACTTGATGTACATTTTCAGTGACATTTTAAAAGCAGTTAGATTCCATAAATGGCAAGCAAACCTGAAGTGAGGATACTGCAGTTTTCAGAGAACAGCAGCTCTTAAGTGTTTGCATTTTCTCTTGGGGGTGAGGGATGGCAGGGATCTGTCATTCATTTTGCACAATTCTTGAACTGATGTCAGCACCCCGATGGCTCTGGAATTTTAAGTCTGGGATGGCGTCTTTTATTTTTACATGAATCTTTTTAAACAATTCTGTAAGCAAAGTTTGTAGCCACTGGATTATTGTCTGTCTTTACATCAAGCTCCATTTAACTACAAGTATGGCAAAGGATATCAAATTTTATGCTTGGAGCATTCAGTACATAACAGTTTCTGATATTTCAGGTTAGGAGTGGGGTAAATAAGGGTATTAGTCAACCAAAGGGGTGCTGATGCAACATACCAGAAATCTGTTGGCTTTTATAAAGGGTATTTATTTGGGGTAAAAGCTTGCAGTTACAAGGCCTTTAAGAGTTCAACTCAAGGTTACTTCCTTACTAAACTCTGTTGCCATGTGTTGAAGCAAGATAGTGGGCGACATCTGCGAGGGTTCAGCCTTCCTCTTCCCTCTTAAGGCTCCACGAGTCCAGCTTCTTCCGGTCTCAGCTCTAGGCTGGCATAGGGCTCATCTCTCTTCCCGGGGCTTGTTTCTTTCTGGGCTCAGCTGCTCTGTTCTCTTCACAAGGTCACCTGTAAACTATCAGGTGAAAGACTCATCTCTTTTCCCCGGACCTCTGCCGTGTCTGTAGAGCTGTCTCTCTTCCTCTGTGTATCTTCTCTGTGTATGTACTTCTGTGTGTCTACCTCTGTGTTCTCCTTGAGTAAATGTCTGTTTATGCAGCCCACAAAGTCACCCTAACGACATGGTCAAATCAAAGCCCTAATCTTAACACAATTTAATCAAAGTCATCTCAGCTGAATCTAACACAATCAAAGGGTATCACACCCAGAGGAACAGACCAGTTTACAAACATAATCAAACATCTATTTTGGAATTCAGAAATACTATCAAATTGCTACGATAAATGTGACCACTTAAAGCTGCTTGTTAACATGGAAGACTTCTCCATTTGATTTTAGTAAAATAAAAAAATGCACTTGACTAGTAGGAAATTGGTTCTGAATTATGCAACTGATTGCTGTGTATAAACTAGCAAATAATGCATGTATTTTGTTTTTCATGTACTAGGCAATATGAGTAAAATGAAATCTGTCTTATCTTTTTTTTTCTCCCCTGAATGAGGTCTTCCATGTTTAAGGAAAAGACTTGCACTATTGCATATATTTTGGGGAACACAGATTTCTCATAGTTTCCATTGGTGGGGAGTGGGGGGTGTATTAGTCATCCAAAGAGGTGCTAAAACCAAAAATGGGTTGGTCTTTATAAAGGGTATTTATTTGGGGTAGAAGTCCACAGATACCAGGCCATAAAGTGTAAGTTTCTTCTCTCACCACAGTCCATTGCCATGTGTTGGAGCAAGACAGCTGCCGACGTTTGCCAGGGTTCAGGCTTCTTGTGTTCCTCTCTTCCCGGGGCTGCGTTTCTCTCAGGGCTTAGCACTTCTGGTTCCTCCACAAGGTCAGCTGTAGACTATCAGGTGAACGGCTCACTTCTCTTCTCCTGGGGCCTTCTTTCCAACATCAAAACTCCAACATCAGAACTGCTTCTCAAAAACTGCTTGCCTTTTATATTTGATTCCCCACCCACCAAGGGGTGGGGCTCAATGCCCTACTGATGTGGCCCAGTCAACGTCCTAATCATAACTTAATATGCCCAGATTAACAGATCAGTTTACAAGCATGATCCAATTATATTTTTGGAATCCATAATTACATCAAACTGCCCAACGGCCAGAGGGGGCTTTAAGGATTATTTCCCCGTTTTAAACAGTTTTACACTTTGTGATGTTAGGTATAGTACTTGAGGTTCTTAGCAGAAAATTACTTTTAAGTTTAGAAGTATCCAAACTGCGTATAAAATAAGTGGTTTACTGTCAGTGTTCACTTTTTAAAAAGAGTGTTTTCCCTCTACTCTTTGCTCCTTTTTCCCATTTTATATATGGAAAATTTTCAACCCAGGATATTGCCCTGTTCTGGCATGAAAAGTAATGACAAATGTTAAGTGTAATAGAAAAATTAAGAAGCCATTCAGCTTCAGTTTTTACATAACATAAATAAGACGTGGAGAGGCTTACATGGTGATTGTTCTCTGGCAGTACTGTGGACTTTTAATGTTTTGTCCCCTTTTCAGTGAAACAGTAAAAAATATTCATCTACCAAAAAAAATTACAAAGGGGAAGGAACATTAGGTAGGCCACCATAGCTGCGGCTGCCTTCGTTAGACAAAACATGGTAATCTCCAATTTGTCACCGTCACCTCACTCTTTCTAGTTTTACACCCAAATTGCTTTGCTCACCTGCTTAGTCCCTGAAGACATTTGAGCTTACAACCCATGGATATAAGGCTCAGGGTTAGAAAGTGTGAAAAGATTGCTAATTTTCCTCCAGTACTTATTATTTCCTTCTTTCTAGTAATAAAATAACTCCCACCCCAATATGTAGCAGGGTGTGTGGCTGCCCAGCTCAAGATCATATTTCCCAGGGTCTCTTGCAGCTAGCTATGTGTGACCATGCAATTAAGTTCTCACCTTTGGAAAGTGAATAGAATTGATATGAGCATCACTTCTTCTAACCACTTCTTAAAAGGAAATTGTTAGCCATCTACTTCCTCTTTTCTCCTTTCTCATGGACTGGGATATAGATGTGGTAGTAGAGAGCTTACTTCAACAATGTCTAGGAAATGGCAGAGAAACAAGAAAGAAAGGATCTCTGTCCCAAATGACTACCTGGAGCAGAGCCACTTACCCACCTCTGGACTCAACCTGAACTATCCATCTACTTCTGGACTGTTAAAAAAAAGATAAATAAACATGTGTTCTGTATTTTGGGGTCACTTTACTAAAGGAGTTTATTCTGTTCCCAAACGATTGTAGAAAACAAATTGCATTATGCCAATGGGTTGTCGTTAATAATATGTAAGGAGGTTAGGAGCTAACATGAGAAAAGAGAGGAGTCAAATGAATACAGGAGTAGGAGATGTTTTTTCTTTTCATTTGAAAAACAATTTATTGAAATATATCATTCATACATGAACATACATAAACAATAAGTGTATAATAAAAGTTGTGAACTTACAAAACAAACATGTATAACATCATACAGGGATCCCATACATCACCCTGCCACAAATACCGTTATTTTTTTAAGCTCAGCTTTCTTTTGTTTTAAATATTAGGCTTCTGTATTTGAAGAAGCAATTCTCTATTATTTGACCTCCTTACCTCCATTTTGCAAAGGGGAAGACTGAAGCCTGTCCTGGCTAGAGAACTGAGGCCCACTCTGGACAGAATTAATAATAATGTTAGTAGTTGATATTGAGTGTTTACTATTAATACATTTGTTTAAGCAGTTTTTTTACTTTTTTAAACAAATCAATTTTATTGATACATATTAATAAAGCACACAATTCATCCAAAGTGTACAATTAATAGTATCTGATATAATCACATAGTTGTGCATTCATCACATCAATCATCATTAGAGCATTTTCATTATTTCAATAATAATAATAATAAACAAAAAACAGACAAACAAGAATATTCTTTGCCTCTCGATCTCGCTATGCTTCCTCTGCTGTACATAGCTGCTATTTCTGGGGCCGTAGAAGATACAAAGACCTGCATTACTGTAGGAGGCAACTGAACTATTAACAGGCAGGACGTTGATGAAGCTTGGTCAGAAGCTCTGCTGGGCTCTGCTTTGGTTTGGAATGGAGTTAGTATGTTGGAACTGAAGTTAATTTCAAAGACCAAGCAAAGATGAACCAGTGCAGCCTATGTATCATACAATTAAAAAAAAAAAAAAAAAAGGAAGGAATGTTGGGCACACAAAAATAGAAGATGTCTTCAAAATGGTAGTTGCCAAGCTGAATACACAACTCCATCCATATGGAGCAAGATCTGCAGCAATTTTCCGTCTCAGGGCAGAAATTTCCAGAAGAGAGAACTTAAGAGAAAAAAAAAAGTTACACTCTTACAGACCATTCTCTCTACTCAAACCTCATTCTATTTTCGGCCCCAAGAGAGGAGACTCCTGCTCCCTAGAGGTCAGTGATCAATCCAACAGCTGTCTTGGTGAGGACAGAAGCCCTAAGGTGGCAGTAGACTTTGCATTGGGGCCTATTTTGACCAGTTAAGCCACTGCCCAGGAAAACGTATGCATGTTGTACCTTTTGTCACTTACAGAGAATGAAGCTAAAGATAATTCCTAAAGCCTAAATGTTCCATTCTTCATATTTTAAATGCTTATGATGAATTTCCCCCTTCAGAGAAACTGTATAGGAAAAAAACTGTTAACCCAAGTACACAAAACTATGGTTGCACATCTGGATTGACATTTTCAAATTGTCTGGATTGTCATTATCAAATTTTCTTAAAATGGGACCCATCTTAGCTTATAAACCAATATGATGACTTAATACAGCAACATGGAGTGTGTTAAATTATCATGTTAATATTTACACTGCAATTAATATCATATACCATATTAATAGAATAAAGGGAAAAAAACATGTGACCATCTCTATAGACACATAAACAGCATTTGACAAAAATCTAACACCCTCTCGTGATAAAAAAGGAAAAAAATCAACAAACTAGGAATAGAAGGAAACCTTGTCAACATAGTAGGACCATCTACCAAAAACCCCACAGCTAACTAACATCATACTCAATAGAGAAAGAAGGAATGCTTTTCCCTTAAGATCAGGAAAAAGATCAGGATGTCCACTCTTGCCATATGTATTCAACATTGTCCTGAAGGTTCTAGTCAGTGCGATTAGGCAAGAAAAAGAGATAAAAGGCATCCAGATTGGAAATGAAAAATAAAACTATCTCTGTTCACAGATGACATGATCTTGAATATAGAAAATCCTAGGGAATACACAAAAACTATTAGGACTATAAATAAGTTGAATAAGGTGCTGGATTCAAGATCAATATTCAAAAATCAGTTATATTTCTATACCCTAGCAACAAACAATCTGAAATGAAATTACAAAAGCGGTTCTATTTATAATAGCATCAAGAATAATAAACTAATTAGGAATATATTTAACAAAAGAAGTGTAAAAATTATATATTGAATATTATAAAACATGGTTGAAACCTACAAAGCTACAGTAGTCAAGACTGTTTGATATTGGCATAAGAATAGACTTGTAGACTAATGGAATAGAATTGGAAGCCTGAAATACACCTTTATATTTATGGACAATTGATTTCTTTTTTTGTTGAGGTGCTGGGGCCAGGGATTGAACCCAGGACCTCGCATGTGGGAAGGAGGCTCTCAACCACTGAGCCACATCGGTTCCCCCCTTACCTGCCTACTTGTTTTTTGTTTCTGTCTCTAGGAGGCACCAGGGACCGAACCCAGGACCTCCCATGTGGGAAGCAGGTGATCAACCTCTTAAGCCACATCCACTCCCCTACAATTGATTTTTGACAAGGGTGCCAAGACCATTTATGGGGAAAGCCATTTCAACAAATGTTGCTGAGACAGCTGGATATATGCATGCACAAGTATGAAGTTGGACCCTTATCACATGCATCACATACAAAAATTAACTCAAGATGGATCATAGACCTATATGAAAGAGCTAAAAATATAAAACCACTAGAAGAAAACATGGGATTAAATCTTTATAATCTTAAATTAAGCAATGGTTTCTTAGACACCAAAAAACACAGCAACAAAAGAACAATTTTTTAAGGTAAGTTGGACTTCATCAAAATTAAAAACATTTCTGCTTCAAAGTCACCATCAAGATAGTGAAAAGATAACCTACAGAATGAGAGAAAATCGTTGCAAACCATGTACCTGGTAAGAGACTTGTATCCAGAATTTACATATAACCCTATAACTCCATGATAAAAAGATCAACAATTCAATTAAAAAGTGGGCAAAAATTTTGAATTAACATTTCACCAAAGAAGATATACAAATGACCAATAAGTACACGAAAAGATGCTCAACATCATTAGTCAAATGCAATTCAAAACCACAATGAGATATATCACTGGCTAAAATTTAAAAGGACAGACAATAACAAGTGTTGTTAAGGATATGGGATAATTGGGACACTTATATGTTGCTGGTGGGATTGTAAAATGGCATAGTAACTTTGGAACACAGTTTGGCATTTAGTCAAAATGTTAAATATGGAGTTACCATATGACCAAGCAATTCTACTCGTAGGTATAATTAAAAATATGTTCACACACAAAAAAACTGTACATGAATGTCTATAGCAGCTTACTCAGAATTGCAAAAAAGTGGCAACAACCCAAATGTCCATCAACTGATGAATGGGTTAATTAAATTAGTATATCCATGCAATGGAATATTATTCAGCAATAAAAAGGAATGAAGTATTGATACATGATTCAACATGGATGAAACTTGAAAGTGTTATATTAAGTGAGAGAAGCCAGTCACAACAGATCACATATTATATGATTCCATTTATATGAAGTGTCCAGAATGCACAATTCTATAGAGACAGAAAATTGATTAGTGGTTGCCAAGGCTTGGGGAAGCGTTGAGTGTGGAGGAACCGGAAGTGATTGCTAATGGGTATGGGGTTTCTTTCTGGAGTGATGAAATGTTCTGAAATTAAAGAGTGGCAATGGTTGCATAAACTTTTAAATTGATGTACTAAAAGCCACTGAACTGTGCACATTAAAAGGGCGAATTTTATGGTGTATGAATTATATCTCAATAAAGCCATTATTTAAAAACATACTTACACAGGGACAACTTGTGACTCTGAAGCTGGCAGTGGGAGAATTATTTGCTCTTCTATTTTCTTTAGCTTAAAAAACTTGTGAGAAAGAGAGTCCAGCCTAGGAATTTGATTTTTTAAACTTATTTTTTTTATTATAGAAGTTGTATTACAGAACAGCCATGCATAAAATAAAGGATTCCCATACACCACCCCACCACCAACACCTTGCATTGGTGTGGAACACTTGTTACAATTGATGATAGCACACTTCTATACTTTTACTGTTAAATAAAGTCCATGGTTTAACTTAGGATTCACTGTTTATGTGGTGTAGTTCCATGGATTCTTTTTTTATTGCTTTACTATATATACAATTTAACGTTTCCCCTTTTCATCGCATTCAGATATATATTTCAGCATTGTTAATTGTGTTCACAATGTGGTGCTACCGTCACCACCATTCATTACCAAAACATTTCTATCATTCCAAACAGGAATGTCACACATTTTAAGCCTTACCTGCCTATTCCCTATCCCCACTCTGTGCACTGGTAAACTAGATTCTAGATTCTGACTCTGTGAGTTTACTTATTCTAATTGTTTCAAATCAGTGAGTCCATACAATATTTGTCCTTTTATGTCTGGCTTATTGCATCCAACATGATGTCTTCAAGGTTCTTCCATGTTGTCGCATGTATCAGGACTTCATTCCTTTTTATGGATGAATAATATTTCATTGTATGTATATACCACATTTTGTTTATCCATCCATCGGTTGATGGACACTTGAGTTGCTTTCATCTTTTGGCTCTAAGAATTTTATTTTGTTAAAGAAAACAAACCTGTCATTTTCAAGTTTCTGTCACTTGTTTGTGATGCTAAAGAGCAAGGATTCACTGGACTTGGCCCTTTATTTAGAAGGGCACTTTAATGAGTATTTGGTAGGTCAACTTCAGCCTGAAGTTTATCTCAGGGTCTGGTACACAGAAGAAAATGTTTTGCATTACAAAGTAAGAGATGTTTTTGGTTAGACTGCCAGTAGCTAGAATGGAATTAGAGAGGTGGTAGTGAGCAGATTCCCAAAGAGAGACGTGGCCAGAAAGAAAAACCCCTTGGCAGTAATGGCCCATGAAATTTTAGGACAATGATGTCTTATATATAATTTTAAGTTGTTGCCTATACTGTGCTGAGCTTCCCCTTCTGTTTCCCCCAAATACTAAGTGTTAGAAATACTTGGAGGAATGAAGGAATAAGGAATATGCCCAGAAGAAGATGAGAGAGTCAGGAAGGAAAAAAACCATTGGAGAAGCCAAGGGTAACTGTCAGAAACAGGCTGTTTCTAAGGTTAACCAGAAGATTATGAGCTCATGCTCATCCCATCCCTCACTAAAATACCAAGAATTTAGGAAAACTGGGCCAGAGTCCAAATTAAAGATGGTTTTGGATGCATGTGATAGAAAACAATGCAAAATTACTTAACCAATATGGAAATTTCATTATTTCACCTAACAAGAAGCCCTAAATTAGATGACCTCCAGACTTGGTTAATTCAGCAAGGGCTCAAGATTTTGCCTCTTGTTACTCTGCTGTCTTAGAGAACTGACATGTCCTCTGGTTGCCATAGCTCCAGCCATCCATTTGGATATTAAAGTGAACTCATGTATTAGTCAGAACTGTTGGTAGCAAATGTCAGAAATCCAATCCAGACCAGCATAAAGAAAACAGGAATCCAAGAACTCTCTTTCTTTCCACCTCAAGCCACCTACTCTGTTTGACTTCACTCTCAGGCAGCAAGCAAGATGACTGCTGGTAATGCCAAGCCTTCATTGCCATGTATCTCTTAATGGAAAGTTGGCTTCTTTCTTATAATGCCCATATAACAAATTTCATGAAGGGACTCTAACTCACTGGCCCATCCCTGGACTAATCACTGGGGCCAAAGGAATGTAGACACCTTTCATTGGTCAAGATTGTGTCTTCTGCCCACCCCTGGGATGTAGGGAAGGTGAGGGTCAAGACCAGCCAAACCACAGGGATTGAGCTGGATTTGGAGGAGGAAGAATGATTCCCATAGAAAGACAGGTTGATCAATGAAAATGTGTCTATCCTAACCCCAGAAGACTGGAGAGCATGAGGACACCAGGCTTCCACTATAAAATGAGGCTTAATGGACACCTTCCAAGACACCAAAAGAGAATGAAAGGAACTGGAAATTTTTGAGGACCTACTGTATGCCTTCCCAAGGACCCAGAACTAGGAAGTGGCAGAGCCTGGATTTAAATCCATGTTTGTTTGTTTGTTTTTAAGAAATTCTAAGTCCATGCACTTAGCACTAGGAGAATCAATCAAAGGCAGATGGGCCAAGACAGGCAGAGCAGAGCCCAGGAGGCACCATGGAGGGGTATTTAACCCAGCCTAGGAGCATAAATCAGGGAAGACTTTCTGGAGGAGGAGATATTCGAACCAAGGCTTAAAGGACTGTAGGGGTTTGTCAAAGAGATAAAGGAGAAAAATCAAGAAAAGATAATGGCGGGGTAGGCAAAGGAGGTCCTGGGAGCCATAGTTTCAGCTTTGGATAGTCCCTGTCTCCATGGTACGGAGGCTTCCTTGTCCTGCCCTGCCCCTGGCTCCTCCCAACTCTGTCTCATGCTTTTGTTTTCTGACACACACAGTTATTCACATGGGTTTTCCAGAAGCATTACCACAGTGGTTGGGACAGTGGCCTGGGTTCTGTCACCTACTGTCTGTGTGACTATTGCCTAATTACTTCCCCTCTTTAGGAGGGAGTTTCCTTGGATGCCGGACTGAGTGATGGGGGGAAAGTTTAGCCTCAGGCTTTTAAAGCTGTTGCAATCAAGGCATTGCCACTTTCTAACTGGGTCATCCTGGACCTATTTTTACTTCTTCTCTCTCAACCTCATTTTCCTCATTGTAAGAGGGGAACTATAATCCTTATCTTGCAAAGTTGTTTAGGTGGGTAAGGGACAAGTGCATGATGTGGGTTTGGAATGCTTGGTTAGAATTTTGGCTTTTGACTAAAAATCTCTCAAAAAAAAAAAAAAATCTCTCTGTGCTTCCATTTCTTCATCTGTTAAATGGGAATAATTGGACCTTCTTCATAGGTTTATTGGGAAGATTAAGAGTTTATTTCTCTAAAGTTCTTAGAATAGTTCAATAAATAGAAGTTAGTTTATTAAATCTATTTCATATCCTGGATTCTGACTATTTGAGATCTCCTTGATAAGGTGTCCCTCCCATCCAAACCCAGTATTGGGCTCCTTTTTGCCCATGACTGAGAATTCCCCACACCTAAGTCCTGCCTTCAAGGCAGTACTCGATGGTGGTGGTGGTCTGCCAGCCAGTGCTCCTCTTCTCTGAAAATGCCTGGCCCACAAGAGTGGGCTCCAGCAGCAGCCATAACCAAATGGACAGTGGTGGACCTGACCCAAGCTGGACCAGTCAACTTCTCTGTCTTGGAAATCTGGAATTAGAACTCTGGGATGTGTTAGCAGGTGGTGCTGGAGCTGGGAGGTGACATAGCTCTAGACTGGACAAGCCGTATTTTGCCACGTGAATGGAGGTGCTGAGAAGCAAGAGATAGAACCACAAAATAGACTCATGAAAGATGACAGGAAATCCTGTAGCCTCCACAGGGAAAAGGAGAGAGGAGTTCTGCCTTGGATCCTGGTGAGACTGCATTCAGTCACAACGTCAACAAATTTATTGAGCACCTACTTTTTCCCTTGTCCAAGAAATATAGCCGTGAACAACAGACATTAGTTCCTGCTCTTGTGAAGCCTACAGTTTAGTGGGGATAACAGATATAAACAAGTAAATAAATGATGCAACTTCAGGAAAAGAAAAGAAAAAAAGAAATAGTGATGGGATAGAGAGGGATGGGGATGGGCAAATAGGAAACCTTTTTAGCCTGGGTGGTCAGGGATGGCCTTTCTGAGGGGGAGGTAAGAACTTGGCCGGGTGTGGGGGGAGGTGAGAACACCAGGCACAGGGAAGAGCAAGGGCAAAGTCCCTGATGTGGGAGGGAAATGAAATAGTCAAGGGACAGCAAGACTGATGTGAGTGAGCCAGGGAAAGAGTGACAGGAGGTAAGATCAGAGAGGTAGGCAAGGGCCAGATCACCACACGGCTTGGGAAGGAGTTTTGGTATTAATTCAGGTATGATGAAGAACTATTGGAAGGTTTTGAGCAGGAGAATAACACAATCTTATTATATTTTAGAAAAATCCCTCTGGTTACTGTGTGAAAATAGACTGTGAGAAGGAAAGAGGAGAAGCAGGAGAATGTTGCAACAGGTCAAGTGAGGGATGAGGAGGAGGAGGGCAGGGGTGGAGGGAGAGATGAGAAAGGGTGGGAGTGTGCTTCTACTTTGAAGTTTCCAGTTCCTGATTCTAGTTCCTCATGAGACCTGTGTACTTCCTGCCCCTAAGTACATCCAGGTTTCTCCCTGTATCGTCCCCCAGATTTCCTTCTGGCTTAGGCTAGTATACGAGAAGGATTCTGTTATTTGCTACAGAACCATCCCTGACTAAGACACCTTGGCCCTTGAGCTGGTCCCCTTCACCCCTGTCAAGGACATGGCCTGGTTTCATTTCCCCCATGTCAAGGGAAGTGTTTTCTCCTGTGAGTAAAACACATAGGAATAAACGGCCTCCTGAGGGAGAGGAAGCAGTCAAAGATTTATTTTATGATGTGGGGAAAATGCTTATGAGAGCATATGCCATCTCCAGTTATGACTATACCACCAGATAAGGGTATAGCTAATAGTCACAATCGCTAAAATGTATAGCTTTCTATGCACCAGGACTTGCCCTAAAAGCATGTATAAACTTATTTAAGCCTCATTGGAACCCTAGGAGGTAGATTCTACTACTGTTGCTATTTTGCAGGCAAGAAAACTAAGGCACAGAGAGGTTCAGTGAAGTGTCCAAAGGTCACAAAACTAGTAAGTGGTAGATCTGTGATTCAAATGAGGCCTTGGGGCACCATGGTCTTCACTAGTGTCTCTTAACTAAGGGCAAGCTAATGGTATTTTGGATAGGGTGGTTCTTTGTTGTACAGGACTGTCCATCTCACTCATTGTAGGTTAGCATCCCTGGGTTTACACAAATTAACTCAGTTTAATCCTCTTTGTCACCTTAATGAGTTAGGTGTTGTTATTCTTACACCCACTTTACAGAATAGGAAATTGACCCAGGGAGGTTAAATAACTTGCCCAGAGTCACCCAGCTCGTAAGGGGAAAGTCAATATTTGAACCCAAGAAGTCCAGCTCGAGATCCTGTGTTTTTTTAACCATTCTGCTATCCTGCTTCACCAATGGTTAAGAGAATAGATGGAAGAGGGAGTTGAACTTTAAACCTTTAAGTAGAATCCAGCAGGCCTTTCAGAGGGGGCTCAGCAGCTCAAGGAGCTACTCTAGACTGGAAAAGCAAAGAGTGATGGGAACCAGGAATCTTTTCCTTGTGTAGGACTGGTGAGAAGATAAAGATTACAAGTCTAACCTGTAAAAGACACAGCCCAGGAACTGAGGAATCAAGAAATGAGAGTCAGGAATCCACAGCAGAGTAAAGACGAAGGAATGTCCAGACGACTGGACTGCTGCATGGGTGCCTTGTGTTCCCCCACTTATTTTTTTCTCCAGCTCCTCCTCCTGTAGCTATTTCTTCCTTAAAGGTTTAAAGCTTTCTGGGACACCCTGGGTGCTTCTTTACCTTTAACTCTTTATCTTCATACTCTAAAATAGGCTCACACATGGCTAATGGCAGGGCTAGTTGGTACAATTTGGGGGCAAAGCCGTTGGTAGCTGGTTCCAAGAGTCAAATCTTCTGACATTATTATCCCACCCAGAAATAATTCAACAAAAGCTGAAGACCAGAGGTCTGGAGATAGTGATGGCTTCTCTCCCTGACCTTGTACCTTTTAAGCCAACCATACATTGTAGGCTGGAGAGATGAAAAAGCAAAATTGTGAAAAGCAGGAATGGGTCATGACCTAGGACACTACTCCACTTTGAATTCAAGCTTCTTCTGTTCAACTGCATTTCCACCCCAGGGCTCTGGCCTTAACTCTGTCTTTCATTTTTGGTCTTATCTGGGGCCTTTGAACTTGTGGGGGATTTTTAGTCAAACTCTACTCTAGTTATACTTACCCCTGCCCACTTTGAGAGGATACCTATCCAGGCTCAGTCTACTAGGACCTATGTCTTGGTCATCAACCACTTGTTTTCAAGCAAAAGAAACTTATTCAAACTAATAAAAAGGAAGCATTTATTATAAGAAAATTAGTGTTATACAGAATCCAAGGCAGCAACTGCAGCCGTGTAATAGGATGTTAAAATGGGGTCTTTCCCTGCCTCCTTTTCTATACCAGTACATGGATAATATATATCAAAGTGAATGTGAGGCAACCTCCTATGCAGAAGTTACAAAGGAAAAGTATAGAACAAGCTTACCACTTTGGGACCACTTTGGGAGTCAGAATGTAGAGAGGGAAGAGAGGATTTGATGAAGAAATATCTTTGGAGGGAGCTGTTGTCTGTATGTTGTTCCTACCATCTTACCATCCCAGGATGGGGTGAGGCAGAGGTAGAAAGTTGTAGCAAACCCAGTGTATTAGTCAGCCAAAGGGGTGCTGATGCAAAATACCAGAAATCTTTTGGCTTTTATAAAGAGTATTTATTTGGGAAAGAAGCTTACAGTAACCAGGCCATAAAGCATAAGTTACTTCCCTCACCAAAGTCTGTTGCCATGTGTTGGAGCAAGATGGCTGCTGACATCTGCCAAGAGTTCAGGCTTCCTGGGTTCCTCTCTTCCCAGGACTTGTTTCTCTCTGGGCTCAGCTGCTCTGCTCTCTCTACAAGGCCAGCAGTAGACTATCAGGCAACTGGCTCTGTCTCTCTTCCCGGGGCTCGATTCTCTCTGGGCTCAGCTGCTATGCTACTCTGGATGTTTACTTCTCAGGCTCCAGCTCAAAACTCCCACTTTCTTCTCTGCCATGTGGTTTTCTCTGTGGGTCTCAGCCTACCAAGGAGGTGGGGACTCAACGTCCTACTGATGTGGCCCAATCAAAGCCTTAATTATTATTTAATCAAGTAAAAGTGAAACTTCTGAATCCAATATAATTAAATATGCCCAGAGGAAAAGACCAGTTCACAAACATAATCCAATATCTATTTCTGGAATTCACAGATAATGCCAAACTGCTATATGCAGGGAGACAGTTCTTCAATGACAGGGGACCTCTCCACACAGCGGTCTGGGAGGTGAACTCCTGCCTAAGAAATAACAAAGATGAGAGATGACTGACCAATTGCTTTGGCTACATTTATCCAGAATATTCCATGTGCCAGGCTCTATACACTATTAACTCATTTAGGCCTCCCAACAACTCTGTGTGGTAGGTGCTCTATATTGAAGCCTGATGCTTTCACTCACCAACATATTGAGAACATTTTCCCACTTCAATAAATATTCCTCTGCCACATGGATTTAATGGTTATACAGTTTTCCTTTTTGTGGCCACAAAGCTTTGTGGTTAAGCACATGGGATCTGGAGTCAGCCTGCCTGTTTTCAAATTCCATCTCTACCAATTACATATGGAATGAGACCATTTTCATAAAGGACTAGAATATGTATAACCCAAGGGTTGGCAGCCTGGATGTCCCATGAATTTCCAGCCCATCTGGGTCACCCTTCACTCCATTACAATTTCTTTTCTTTTTTTTTTAACTTTATTTTGTACATTTGATACTAGAAAACATAAACAATTAAAAACTAAAAAGTAAACACAGATGAATAAATATATACATTTCTCAACATTACAATTTCTTAAACATCAAGTATCTGCCAGAAAATGGAGATATAACAATAAACACAACAGATAGGTTTCCTGCCTTCTTGGAATTTGTATTGTAATAAGAGAGACATAAATAACAAGTGAAAATGCCAAAGAAGAAAGATTCAAAATAATGCAAGTGATAAATTCAGTGAAGGAAAAAATGCAAGATCCCCTGCTCTTTCCCTCACGTTATGCTGCCCACTCACTGCAATGAATTTAGCACCTCCTTTCCCCACCTTCTCTTTTTTTTTTTTTTTTTTAGGAGGTACCAGGGATTGAACCCAGGACCTCATACATGGGAAGCAGGTGCTCAAACCACTGAGCTGCACCCACTCCCCCCGCCCCCCAACCTTCTCTTGGTCTTGTTCATTCCTCCTCCTCCCAAGGCACGTTTTATCCTTGCATGCCTTTATAGATCCATGAAGCTACTCCCTTTCAAAGGCAGAGCCATGTGATAATTTGAAGCTGTATGGACCCCAGAAAAGTATGTTCTTAAAAGCTGATCCATTCCTCTGGGTGTAAACCTATTGTAAGTAAGACCTCTTGATTAGGTTACTTCAGTTAAGGCATAGCCCAGGTTGGGTTCTAATCCTTTCACTGGAGTCCTTTATAAGATAATGTAATTCAGAGAGAGAAGTGAGAAAGCCATGGAACCAGGAGGTGGAGGCAACAAAACCTGGGAGAGAAGGGAAAGACAAGCAGATGCCGCCATGTGCCTTGTCATGTGACTGAGGAGTTCAAGATCACTGGCAGCCAGTCTTCAGGGAGAAAGCGTTGCCTGATGATGTCTTGATTGGACATTTTTCTCAGCCTGATAACTGTCAGCTTGTAAACTAATAAATCCCCATTGTAAAAGCTAACCCATTTCATAGTATCTGCATTTCTGCAGCCTAACAGCCTTGAACAGATTTTGGTAACAGGAAAATGGGGTGTTGCTGTTGCAAATACCAAAAATGTGGAAATGGCTTTATAAATGGGTAAGGGATAGATTCTGGGAGAATTGTGAGGTGCTTGATAGAAAAGACCTGCTTTGAAGAGACTGTTGGTCGAAATATGGATGCTCGGGAAGTGGCTGTGGCTCAATCAGTAGGGCTCCCGTTTACCATATGGGAGGCCCCAGGTTCGGTTCCCGGGGCCTCCTGGTGAAGGCAAGCCCGCCCGCACGGCGTGGTTAGCTGACCCAGCGAGCACAAGCAGCAAGGGGGGGATAAATGAATAAATAAATAAAATCTTAAAAAAAAAAAAAAAAAAAGAAATATGGATGCTAAAGGTACTTCTAGTGTTCCTTCTTTTTTTTTTAACTTTATTTTGTACATTTAATAATTGACAATATAAACAATTGAAAGCTAAAAAGAAAACACAGTTGAATAAAAACATACATTTCTCAGTTAAATGTGCTGGATACATAGACATTTTTTTTTAATCATACAATATTTTACACAATATATTTGGTTCATAGTAATGTAATCATACAGTATTTATCCTTTTGTGTCTGGCTTGCTTTGCTCAACATAATGTCCTCCAGGTTCATCCATGTTGTCATATGGTTTATAACTTCATTTCTTCTTACACTTGCATAATATTCCATAGTGTGAATACACCAGTTTGTTTATCCATTCATCGGTTGATGGACACCTGGGTTGTTTCCAACTTTTGGCAATAGTGAATATGCCGCTATGAACATCGGTGTGCAGATGTCTGTTCGTGTCACTGCTCTCAGTTCTTCTGGGTATATACCCAGTAGTGGTATTGCAGAATCATGTGGCAAGCCTATATTCAACTTCTTTAGGAACTGCCAAACAGTCCTCCACAGTGGCTGTACCATTCTGCATTCCCACCAACAGTGAATAAGTGTTCCTATCTCTCCACATCCTCTCCAACTCTTGTAGTTCTCTGTCTTTTTAATAGTGGCCATTCTGATAGGTGTGAAATGATATCTCATTGTAGTTTTGATTTGCATTTCCCTAATCATTAGTGATGTTGAGCATTTCTTCATGTGTTTTTTGCCATTTGTATTTCTTCTTTGGACAAATGTCTATTCAAGTCCTTTGCCCATTTTTTAATTGGGTTGTGTAGCTGTTGGGCAATTTTATGTAATTATGATTTCAAAAATATATATTGGATTATGCTTGTAAACTGATCTGTTCTTCTGGGCATGATTAAGTTCTGATTAGGGCATTGACTAGGACACATCAGTAGGGTGTTGAGCCCCACCCTTTGGTGGGTGGGGAATAAAATATAAAAGGCATCACAAAGAACAGAGTTGCAGCAGTTTTTGGTATTGGAGTTTTGATGTTGGAGAGAAGGCCCCGGGATATAGATGAGCCATTCGCCTCAGAGTTCACAGCTGGCCTTGTGGATTGAAGCAAAGCCTTGAGAGCCTCATAGTCTATAGGTGATCTTGCGGAGGAACCAGAGGAGCTAAGCCCGTAGAGACACACAGCCCTGGGAAGAGAGGAACCCAAGAAGCCTGAACCATGGCAAACGTTGGCAGCTGTCTTGCTCCAACACATGCAATGGACTTTGGTGAGCGAAGAAACTTATGCTTTATG
Organism: Tolypeutes matacus; assembly: GCA_026826555.1. NCBI lineage: Eukaryota > Metazoa > Chordata > Mammalia > Cingulata > Chlamyphoridae > Tolypeutes > Tolypeutes matacus. Next base: position 21,711,953 of record JAKSZT010053883.1, read on the forward strand.
GCCTGGTAACTGTGGACTTCTACCCCAAATAAATACCCTTTATAAAAGCCAACCCATTTCTGGTATACTGCATTAGCACCCCTTTGGCTGACTAATACAGGTCGTTTGTCTTTTTATTGTTGAGTTGTAACATTTCTTTATATATCAAGGATATTAAACCCTTATCAGATATGTGATTTCCAAATATTTTCTCCTATTGAGTTTGCTGCCTTTTCACCCTTTTGACAAATTCCTGTGAGGTGCAAAAGTGTTTAACTTTGAGGAAGTCCTATTTATCTATTTTTTCTTTTGTTGCATGTGCTTCGGATGTAAGGTCCAAGAAACCATCCCTTACTACAAGGTCTTGAAGCTGTTTTAAAGGTACTTCTGAGGGAAACGGATGTGGCTCAGGAGGTTCGGCGTCCGTCTACCATATGGAGAGACTGGGGTTCGATCCCTGGTACCTCCCGGTAAAAAAAATAAAAAATAAAAAAAAAATAAAGGTACTTCTGATGAGGCCTTAGACAGAAATGATGAGTGTGCCATTGCAAAATGGAAAAGATTACCTTGTTTTAAAGTGCAGACATTGAATAAAAGAGCAGCATGGTTTAAAGAAAAAACAGAATAAAATAGAGTGGCAGAGAATTTGGGAAACTGAGTCCTGGTGTCAGATAGAAAGCCGAATTTGAAACTGACAAGCTTTGATATTTCGCTAAGGAGATTTCCAAACTAAATGTGGAAAGTGCAGCCTGGTTTTCTCCTTGCAGCTTATAGTAAAACGTGAGAGGAAAAGGATAAGCTGAGAGCTGAACTTCTAGGCCCAAAGAAACCAGAAACTGATGGTTTGGAAATTTTTGGGTTTCCAGAAAATGAGCCCCCAGAGAATAGTGCCCCATGTGAAGATTTAACTGCACATGCAACCAGTTAGCCATTTTAGTACAAGTCAGGATTGGAAATATAATTATCTAGAAAGGATTTGTGGACAGACTTACTGTCTGATAATTTGGACCCCTGTGTACTACATGCAAAACCGATACGTTTTTTTGCAAGATCTGTATGAACAGAACCATTGTTGGCCTGGACTAAATGGGACTGAAAGGGAACAGATTGAAGGAAAAAATGACTTCAAAGGCAGAACCATGGAAGCTGAGGTCTGGACTAAAGACATCTTCTTGGACCAAGAGAGTGGATTCACCCATGTTTGTGGAAAGGATTAGTGTGCCCCAGAGTTTGGAGAGGACAGGCCTTCTGCGCCATTCTTCAGGAAGAGTGTTGCCACCCAGGTTTCTCAGATTCCTGGGAGATTGCAGAGAGGCCAGCTGCTATGTTTGACAAGGTTGGAACTTAGAGTCCAGCTGCCACCCCAATTCTTGAGGAGGGTGGGAGGGTGGAGCCTAGAATCCAGCTGCCATACCGATGCTTGATGAGGGTGGAGCCAAGAGCATGGCTCAATGCTTGGAGATGTTGGAACCCTCAGCCCAGTGTTTGAGGAGAGCAGGCCCGCTGTGCAAACTCTTGGGAAATATGGGACTGCCCTTCCATCAAGACTGGAGAACAAAGCATCATTCTATAAAGGACTCTCAGACCTTAATGGAGTATTCCCTGCAGGGTTTCAGAACTGTTTGGGACCCGTGACCCTTGTTTTCCTTCCAATTTCTCCCTATGGCAATGGGAATGTTTATCCTACGACTGCCCCTTCCTTGTGTATTGGAAGTTTCACAGGTCCACAGCTGGAGGGGAATTTTGCCCCAGGATAGACCACACTTATAACTGATTTTAACTGATGAGACTTTGTACTTAACATTGTTGCTAAAAGGATTTAAGGCTTTGGGATATTGTGATGAAATGAACGTATTTTGCATATGGAAAGAACATGTCTTTTTGGAGTCCAGAGGGTGGAGAGTGATGGTTTGAAGGTGAATGGACCCCAGAAAAGTATGTTCTTAAAGTTAATCCATTCCTGTCAATGTGGACCTATTGTAAGTAGGACCTTTTGAGTAGGTTACTTCCATAAGGCATGGCCCAGGGTGGGTTTTGTTTTGTTTGTTTGTTTTTTGAGATACTGGGGTGGGACCTCACATGTGGGAAGGAGGCACTTAACTGCTTGAGCCACATCCACTTCAAAATTTTTTTTTTCTTTTTAGGAGGTACCGGTGATTAAACCCAGGACCTTGTACATAGGAAGCAGGCGCTCAGCATCTTCAGCTACATCTGCTCCCCTCAGGGAGGGTCTTAATCCTCAGACTGAGAATGTAATTCAGAGAGAAAAATGAGAAAGCCACGGAGGCAGGAGGATGGAAGCAATAAACCTGGGAGAGAAGAGAAAGACAAGCTGACACCACCAAGTGCCTTGCCACGTGACAGAGGAGACCAGGATTGTTGGCAGCCAGTCTTCAGGGAGAAAGCATTGCCTGATGATGCCTTGATTAGGCGTTTTTATCAGCCTCAAAACTCTAAGCTTGTAAACTAATATATCCCCATTATAAAAGCCAACCCATTTCATGGTATCGGCATTTTGGCAACCTCGCAGACTAGAATAAGCCCTTAGGAGATTACCTCATTCCAGCTCCTTCTTCCCCATTTTCAGATGGAGAAACTGAGTCTCACACTTTTCACTAATTTTCTAGAGAAATTTTAAGTTTCTGCTCTGAACTGGAAAGCTGTCATGATAAAATGCATGTTCAAAGGATCATAGAAATTAATCAAAAGTTTATTTCAAACTAGAATTGAAAGCAAGGACTTGAACAGATATTTGCACAACAATGTTCACAGTGGCATTATTCACAATTGCCAAAAGGTGGCAATAAACCAAGTGTCCATCAACAGATGAATGGATAAACAAAATGTGGTACATCCATACAATGGAATCGTTTTCGGTCGTAAAAAGGAATGACGTTTTGATACATGCGACTACATGGATGAACCTTGAAGACATCATGTGTGAAACAAGCCAGACACAAAAGGACAAATACTACATGATCGCACTTCTATGAAGTAATTAGAATATGCAAATACATAAAGTCAGAAATGATACTATAGCTTACCAGGGGCTAGGGGCAGGGGAGGAGGGGAGGGAGGTAATGTTTAATTGGTATGGGATTTCTGTTTGGGGAGATGGAAAAGTTTTGGCAAATGATAATGGTGACAGAGGCACAATATTGTGAATGTAATCAACACCACCAAATTATAAATTTGAAAAGGGATTAAAAGGGAAATTTGGGGTTGTATATAAGTTATCGTTAAAAGAAAAAACATAGACCTGTACCACACAAAGAATGAGCCCTAATGTAAAGCATGGGCTAGAGTTAATAGTATAATTATAATAATATTTTTTCCTCAGTTGTAATGCAAAATGTTAATAGTAGGGAAAACAGGGTCTGTGAAGGGGGTATATGGGAACTCTGTATTTTCTGCATGATTTTTCTATAAACCTACAACTGCTTTAATAAAATATAAGAATAATAGTAAAAAATGAAAAATAAAGTTTATCTCAAACAGCTAACTGGTCATCACTTTGGCGCACTTCCACATTCCAGATCTACAACGGTCAAAGCCAAGGGAACTGAACAAAATATACAGAAATGGAGGCCTCAGAAAAGAGAAGTAGCAGCAGGTGACAGGAAGAACAACATCCTCAATTTTCAAGATATTTACAAAATATGTGTATTTTTTTCTAAGTGCTCTCTTCAAAGAAATTATTCCTCCCCAGTTCCAATAAACTTTAACTTCGTGGCACACCTTTGCTGTTAAAGGGTAAAAACTAAGTCAACGATGAAGCAACTTAGTAAAAACTAAAAGTAATTATAATAGTCAGAATTAGCAACAATATGACAAAATCATTATTTATGCAATTTGCTGGTGGCATTGTAATTGGCATAAACCTTTTAAAAGCAATTTGACAGTACATTTCAGGAGGCAGTAATTCTCCTGGAATTTTGTCCCAATTAAATCACATTAAAGGAGGGGAAAAAAAAAGAAAGTAGCAAAAACTTAGAAATGACCTATATGTCAAAAGCGATGTGTTGAGTGATTACTCTGTGGCAGGTCCCATGTTAAGAACTTGATGCAGATTATCTCATTTAGTCCTCCAAACAATTCCAGGAGATATGTGCTATTTTATTCTCATATACCAAATGGGGAAACTGAGGCTACGAGAACTAAAGTAATTTTCCCGTAGCTCAGCAGAATTAAAGTTGGGATCTGAACCCAAGCAGTCTGCCTCTAGGTGCCACACACCCCACCTCTGCATTGGGCTGCTCCTGCCTGGTCGCTGACATCTTCAGGCGCTGGCTGCTCCATTCCTACACTCACTCCCTAGCTTGATGCTGATATCTTGATCTGATAAGAGGCTGATGAGAAGCGGTGGAGCAAGGGATGATTTAAATTGTTGAGGAGTAATGAAGATACAGAATTACTTATCCTTTTACGGTGGTGTATGCAGAAGAGGCAGTGGACAGTCATTTCTCAAGCCTCCACAATGTGCTAGATCCTAAAGATAAGCTATCTCATTGAGCCCTCCCAGCTTCATGGTAGGGGATTATTAGCCTCTGACAGATATGGAAACTGAGGCTCAGGAAAGGAAGTGGCTAGCTCAAGGTCGTACACCAATAAGTGATAAAGTTCCCAAAATCCTGATTCTAGAGACCAAGCTCTTCTCAGTCTGCCTCTTTGACAAAGATTCAAAATATAATATCTGAAGTTGACTCAGGCATGGGGAATACTGGACTGGTGTGGAGAAGTGGGGGATGTTTGGCCGGTGGGCCTAAAGGATACTGACCCAGTCCCAGAGGCTGATCCAGAACAGGAAGTCATCCAGCCCCAGGCCCAGGTTTGGGATCCAAGGAGGTGTAGGGAATTGGGGGTGGTCTTGGCAGATGCTGAGAGACAATTCTGCAACCAACAAACAGGTAATATGCAAAGTCTAAAGATATGTGCATGGGAGCAGATGTGGCTCGTGCGATTAAGCACCTGCTTCCCACATGGGAGGTCCCAAGTTTGGTTCCCAGTGCCTCCTAAAAACAGAAACAAACAACAACAAGCAAACAAATGAAAAAAAAAAAAAACAACTCAGGGGAGGTGATGTGGCTCAGTGGTTGAGCACTGGCTTCCGACATGCGAGGTCTGGGGTTCAATCCCTGGACCCAGTACATCAAAGTTAAAATTTTTTTTTAATTAAAAAATAAAGATATTGGGAAGCGGCTGTGGCTCAATCAGTAGGGCTCCCGTTTACCATATGGGAGGCCCCGGGTTCGGTTCCCGGGGCCTCCTGGTGAGGGCAGGTCCGCCCGCACGGCGTGGTTGGCTGACCCAGCGAGCACAAGCAGCAAGGGGGGGATAAATGAATAAATAAATAAAATCTTTAAAAAAAAAATAATAAAAATAAAAAAAAATAAAAAATAAAAAAAAATAAAGATATGTGCAGGGGAAAGCAAATGTGGCTCAAGCTATTGGGCTCCTGACTACCATATGGGAGGTCCACGTTTTGACTCCGGGGTCTCCTGGTGAAAAGCAAGCTCGCCTGCAAGGCAAGCTGGCCAGCGCAGGGTACTGGCCCGCGCAGGAATGCTGGCCTGCACAGAGAGCTGGCGCAGCAAGATGATGCAACAAAAAGAGACACAGAAGAGAGACAATAAGAGATGCAGCAGGCCAGGGAGCTGAGGTGGCACAAGAGACTGAGCACCTCCCTCCACTCCAGAAGGTCCCAGGATCAGTTCCCAGTGCCGCCTAAAGAGAACACAAGCAGACACAGAAGAACACACAGAGAGCAGACAGCGAGCACAAAACAACGGTGGGAGGGTGGGTGCAGTGGGGAGAAATAAATAAATAAATCTTAAAAAAAAAAAAAAGTTATGTGCAGGAGTAACTGGAGAACTAGGTAGGGAAACTAGGTGGGACAGAATCCCACTCAAGGACTGGTCAACATGGCAAAAGGAGAAGGCTACCGCACCATGAATTTATGGGTGCCCGGAAATACCCACCAACACTTCATGGACCTTACTGTGACCACAGGAGCAAAGGAGCAAGGTCACCATGATGATGATGAGGAGGAGGAGGATGACACCTGACTCATCTCTAGGGTCACCCTCCAGCCCAGGCTTGGGCCAGGGCAAATTGATGCAGGTGACAAACCCATTCTAGACCCATCTACTTTACTCAATCACACTCCCTGCCCTTATTGGGCTTGGCCCAGGGACTGGGCTGGGTGGGCTAAGGAGAGGGGCCTCAATGGGAGAAAGTGAGAGAGCAGAGGAAGCAAACTCAGAGGAAAGAATCCTCCCCATTGTGGACTTGTACTCCACCCTGCAATACTATCATATGAAAGAAGAGGCTCTGTCCACATCTGCAAACCTCTTGCCCCTGTCCTCCTAAGCTAGCTTTTCCCCCTTCCTGTATAGTTCCCAAGAGAACCAGAAAAGGTATTGCACCAGTAGAGGAGAAATGAGGGAAAAGGGGTTCAGGTCTCTGACCAACCCACAAGAGTTTTTGGGCCCTGAGTCACTTCCCCAGTAACAAGATGGTTGACAGTTCACCCAGGGATGATGTCACACTACCAGGGTGCTTCCTGGGGGAAGATCCATGAGTCACTCACCCAGAGTGCAGAATCATGTATCAAAGTGTGTGGCTCTAAGAACTCTGTCAGATCAGATCAGACTCTCAGTGGAAAGAGGCCAAACTTAGTTGCAAGAAAGACCATCCATATCAGAAGCACTGTCCCGCACCCTGCGCCAGCCAGGCTAAGGTGGGGTGGAGGTGGTTGAAGTTTGGGGAAGACAGCACAGGAAGGATGGGGAGCTTGCCAATACACCTAAGATGTCCCAAGAGCATTACTCAACTCATTTAATCTAATTCTCACTACCGCACTAAGAAATCGCCATTAACTTTCACCATTTCACAGGTGAAGAAAGTTTTGGATTCTTTGGATTAGAATCAACAATTTATTGAAATGAGCAGTTCCAAAAATGGGGAGCAGTATTAATTTTAAAGATAAAAGAGCAGCCTGGAATCAAGAGACTTAAGTAATAATAACAGGTAATGTTTACTTAGTACTCACCATGTGTTACATATTGTTCTTACACCTTTTTAAAGTAGGTGTTAATATCATTCGCATTATACAGATGAGAACCAGGCCCAGAGAAGTTAAATGACTCACCCAGGAGCATACAACTAATAAGTGGAAAGGCCAGAATCTGAATCGAAGAAGTCTGGAATCAGAGACTATGCCTTTAACTATTATGCCATCATTATACCAGTGGTTACCTAGCTACCCGCCTAAGCTATCTAGAGAGGTGGCTAAGCCTAAGGAATAATCTGGAATGAGGGTGTCATTCTTTTCTCTTGCTGAAGACCAGCTTCTTTGATGGAAAGGGCCATAGTCGACTCCTATCTTCTCCATCCAACAGGCCAGCCAGATTGAGATTGGAATTCCAAATTCCTGGGAAAGGAGCTCTGATTGGCCCAGATCCCTGGCCCAATCAACCAAGGTAGAGTTAGGAAGGGGCACAAGGTCATGTTATACCAGAAGATGCATCAGATAAAACATGCAAAGAGGGAGAGGGGAAATTAGCAGAAAGATGGGGAGGTTGCACTGAGAAATGATCCCAAAAGCTTTCCACTACCAGAAGCTGAAGATCTGGAAGACTGAGTAGTTTGCCTAAGGTCACCAGGTAGTAAATGATGAAGCTCAGATTCTAAACCAGCGTAGGTTGTCTCCAAATCTAGGTCCTTTTCCTCCATAACACACAGCCTTCCCACACACAAAAAAGAGAGAAACCTTGGTTAGAGGCATAGGATAAGTTAACAAGGGAAAGATAATTTCTCATTTAACCACTATTTGTTGAGCACCTATTATGTGTCCAGCACTGTTTTAGGCACTGAGGTTACAACAGTGAACGAAACAGACAAAAATCCCTGTTCTTATGGAGTTGACATTTTAGTGACTCCCCATTCTGGAGAAATGCACCTTTAGCTGGGGTCCCAGGAGGTGTGGAACATGGAAACACTTGGGTTTTGATGTCTGTCATTGACATTGGCTCCTTTTGGCGGTACATACCATTCCTCTTGTGGATTGCAAAAACGGTCCAAATTCTTCATTTTCCCCGATATCCACACCCTTCACTACTAAATTTTGCAGTGCTCCCTCACTCTGATGCTGGGCTTAGTCATGTGACTTGCCTTGACCAATACGATATTAGCAAATGTGATGCAAGCTGAGACTTAAAAAAACCAAACTTGTGATACCTCTCCCATCACCCTTGAGAACATGCCAGACTAGCCTTCTGGAGGAGCCTAGCCAGAGGAACTAACACTTCCCAGTCAAAGTCGGACTAGATTAGCAAACAGCCAGCCAACTTCTAGACATGTGAGCAAGCCAGCCAAGATCAGCAGAGCTGGCTAGCTGACCACCAGAGGTAGGAGTAGTGATGCTTATTGTTACATGCTTCTGAAATGTGTACTTGTGTGCTGTGCACTATTATTGTGGCAATAGATAAAGGATATACCTCCCTCGAACAATGTATTAATTTCCTTTGTATCCTGAGGGAAGAGTAATTCCAGATGATCCATCCCTCTAAAGAAGCCATATCCTTCTTCTTCCCACCCTGGAAGACAGGGTCATGATGAAAGCTGATCCCCTCAGACACCCTCTCCTGAGAATCTGAATTTTGAGACAGTGCAGTCAGGATTGGAGATCTCATTGGAAGTCATTCATGACGGTGGTAGCAGCAGCACTCAGATGACACTGTGTCTGCATCCAGATCCTAGACCCTCCAACTCTCTTTTGGTTCCTGCCTGTCCCCAAACTTGCTTTTCTAGCTACCTACAAATTACTTGAGCCCCACCTACAGCCTTCCAGTAAGTCCTCTTTTGCTGAAAATAGCTAGAGGTGGTGTCTGTTGGCTGCAGCCAAGCACTCTAACTGCTACTTCAATATGGAGACCCAAGTTTAAGTCCCTACCTGCCTCTTAGCAGCAGATCAGCATGCAGGGACATGATGGACAGATGCCCCCTGTGGCAGTTTGATGTAATTATGAATTCCAAAAATATAATTGAATCATGCTTGTAAACTGATCTGTTAATCTGGGCATGATTAGGTTAGGATTAGAGCGTTGAGCCCCACCCCTTAGTGGGTGGGGAATTGAATATAAAAGGTAAGGCAAAGGACAGTTGAAGCAGTCTTTTGAGAAGCAGTTTTGATGTTGGAAAGAAGGCCCCAGGGGAAGAGAAGCAAGCCGTTCACCTAATCGTCTACAGCTGACCTTGTGGAGGAAACAGGAGCTAAGCCCGGAGAGAAACGCAGCCCCAGGAAGAGAGGAACCCCAGAAGCCTGAACCCTGACAAACGCCGGCAGCTGTCTTACTCCAACACATGACAATGAACTTTGGTGAGAAGAAACTTAACGCTTTATGGCCTGGTATCTGTGGACTTCTACCCCAAATAAATACCCTTTATAAAGACCAACCCATTTTTGGTATTTCACATTAGCACCCCTTTGGCTGACTAATACAGAATTTGGTACCGGGAGTGGGGAACTGCTTTTGTAATGACCAAAATGTTGGAACGGTTTTATAAATGGGTAAGGGGTATTTTTTGGAGGAATTGTGAAATGCTTGATGGAAAAGGCCTAGATCACTTTGAAGAGACTGTTGATAGTAATATGGATACTAAAGAGACTTTCTATGATGCCTTAGAAATAAATGATGAAGCTCTTTTTGGAAACTGGAGGAAAGGAGACCCATGTTTTATTTTTTTATTTTATTTTATTTTTTTTTTTTTAAAGATTTTATTTATTTATTCATTTATCCCTCCCTTGCTGCTCGCGCTCGCTGGGTCAGCTAACCACGCCACGCGGGTGGGCTTGCCTTCACCAGGAGGCCCCGGGAACCGAACCCGGGGCCTCCCATATGGTAAACGGGAGCCCTACTGATTGAGCCACAGCCACCTCCCATGACCCATGTTTTAAAGTTGCAGAGAACTTAACAAGATTAACTCCTGGTGTTATATTGAGGACAGAATTTGAAAATGGTGAACCAGAGCATTTAGCTAAAGAACTTTACAAGGTAAACTCGGAGAATGTGGCTTGGCTTCTCCTTGCAGCTTATAGCAAAATACTAGATGAGCGAAATACACTAAGGACTGAACTTTTGGGCACAAAGAAAACAGAAACTGATTTCGGAAGTTCCAAGTTTGTGGAAATCAAATTCCCAGATGAAAACGCCCTATTTGAAGACCTTACTAAACTTGGAACTCGTAACTCAGAATTGAAGATGCAGTTATCTAGGAAAGACTTGTGGAAAGTCTTACTGTCTGATGGCTTGGACCCCTGCTTCTTGCATGCTAAATCAACAACGTTTTTGAGAATGCTGTATGAACAAAACCACTGTCAGCTTGGACAAAAGAGGACATGGAAAGGAGAGGCTGAAGGAGAAAAAGCTTTAAGAAGAAAACCATGGAAGCAGAGATCTGGGATTAAGATATCTCCTTGGGCCAAGAGGGGAGCCCCACCCATATATACAGAGAGGGTGAGTTTTCCCCAGCAGTTGAAGAAGGAGGATGTCCCCACCCGATGTTCAGGAAGAGTTTTGCCACCCCAGGGTGCAGAGAGGTTGGAGCACATTCCTCAAAGATTAGGGCAGTTAAGGTCAACACCCCATTGGTCTGAGAGGGGTGTACCTGTGCGCCAAAGATTAGAGAAGGCCAGGTGGTCAACCCATTGCTCTGAGAGGGTTGAGCCTGTATGCCAAAGGTTAGGGAAGGCCAGGTGGTCAACCCATTGCTCTGAGGGGATTGAGCCTGTATGCCAAAGGTTAGGGGGAATGTTGTCTTCACCTCACTGTGCTAGGGGGGCTAGGACTCTAACCCAAAGATTGGGTAAGGTATGGCAATCACCCCAATACTCTTGGAGGGTGAGGTCTGGAGCTTGGTCGTCACCCAGATGCTTGATGAGGGTGGAACCAAGAAAATGGCCGTTGAGCAAGCCTGTGGAAAGGGTGGGTTCCCATGTGGCCCCAAGGAAAAGAAAACATCTTCTTAAAAATGACTCTCAGACTTTGAAATCGAATGGAGGATGCCCTGCAAGTTTACTGAACTGTAGAGGATCCATGACTCATGTTTAACATCCCAATTTCTCCTTATAATGTTGAAAATGTTTATCTTTTGTCTTTCCATTTGTGTATTGGAAGCAGTTAAATGGTTTTATAAGATTCAGAGGTCTATAGCAGATGGGACTTTGCCTGAAGACAAACTGTATTTCTTTAAAATGATTTTGATATGATTTTGTACTTGGATTGTTACTGATTTAAGTTTTTTAAAATATTGTAATGTATTTTTGGAATTCAGAGGGTGGAATGTGGCAGTTTGATGTAATTATGAATTCCAAAAATATAATTGAATCATGCTTGTAAACTGATCTGTTAATCTGGGCATGATTAGTTTAGGATTAGAGCACTGAGCCCCACCCCTTAGTGGGTGGGGAATTGAATATAAAAGGTAAGGCAAAGGACTGTTGAAGCAGTCTTTTTTTTTTTTTTTTTTTTTTTTTACCGGGAGGTCCCAGGGATCGAACCCGGGTCCCTCCATATGGGAGACGGACGCCCAACCAGTTGAACCACATCTGACCCCCTGAGAAACAGTCTTTTGAGAAGCAGTTTTGATGTTGGAAAGAAGGCCCCAGGGGAAGAGAAGCAAGCCGTTCACCTAATCGTCTACAGCTGACCTTGTGGAGGAAACAGGAGCTAAGCCTGGAGAGAAACGCAGCCCCGGGAAGAGAGGAACCCCAGAAGCAGCTCTTACTCCAACACGTGACAATGAACTTTGGTGAGAAGAAACTTAACGCTTTATGGCCTGGTATCTGTGGACTTCTACCCCAAATAAATACCCTTTATAAAGACCAACCCATTTTTGGTATTTCACATTAGCACCCCTTTGGCTGACTAATACACCCCCCCAAGGGGTTCTTTGGCCCTGGTGCCACCCAAGAATCACAGGGAGCTGAGGGCAACCGTGTTGGGGTCTCTGATGCGTGTTTTTTTTTTCCTGCCCTTTCAGATCCATCTCCAAAGGCTTCAGGAAGCAGATACAATTTCTAGAGCTGCATTCCCAGAAATGACACAACCCCAATCTTTTCCCCACCTCAGAAGTCAGCAGAATAACAAGAAAAAAGGTCAGGGTTTAGAGTCAGATCCAAGGTTTACCTCCAGGCTGACTGTGACCTGGGAACAAGCCTCGCTGTCCTGATCTGGAAATGAGCACGTGCATCCATGTTCTCAAGAGTTCTTTAGTGCATGCGTACAGAGCAAGATGCTGGGGATTTAATGCTGAGCAGACACAGTCAATGCCCTTTCCCCCCTGGTGTTTACAGACTAATGGTGGTTGTGGTGAGGAGGACAGGTATTAATCAAAGAGTGCACAAATAAATGGAAAATTATAATTGTGCTAAGCATTACTGAGGTGAGCTACACAGTACAATGAGCAACTATAATGGTGGAATTTGATCTAGCCCTGGAGGTTGCAGAAGGGCCCATGAAGAAATGACAATCTGGAATATGATGGATGAATTGGGAGGTAATCCAGCACATTGTACTGGCAGGTGGAACAGAATATGCTAAGGTAAATGAGGAGAGAGAACATGGCAAGTTTGGAGAAAAGGAAAAAAAAAATAGAAAACCAACAGAAACTTGATGCAAGGCAAGGCTAGAGAAATAGGCAGGGAGCAGGCCTTGCAGAGCCTTAGAAGTCATGAAAAGGTTTTCATCTCTCTCTCCTGAGAGCAATGAGAATCCACTGAAAGGTTCTGCACGGAGGAGTTATAGGATCAGATTTGCATTTTGGGAAACTCTGGCAATCGTATGGAAAGCAAACTAGAGGTGGATCAGAGTGGACACGGGAAATCAGTTAGATAGCCACTGCATGAGTCCAAGCCAAAAAAAAAAAAAAGCATTGATAGTTTGAACATAAGTGAAGGGGCTGTAGATGGAGAGAAGTAGATGGATTTGAGATTAAGGAGGTAAAACTGAGAAGAATCCATAAAGACTGATTTGGGAGGAGGAAGAAATGATATTAAGAATGAAGTCTAGGTTTCTGTCTATCAAGGCTGGGTTTGTGGAGAAGGGTGTAGACATCCTGAGTTTGGAGGACCTTTGAGATAGTGAAGTGGAGATATCAAGTAATGATGTAAACAAACAGGCCTGGACCTTAGAGAGGGCTAGGCTGGGGACATGAAAGTGTGGCCACAGAAGGTAATTATGCATGTAAGTGGAGCCTTGGATTCATTGAGCTCGCCTAGGGAGAGAGATTAAAGTAAGGCTAGAAGAAGTCTAGAACTAAAACTTGAGGAACCCAAGTCAGGTAGAGGAAGATGAGTCTGCAGAAGAAACAAAGGAGTAACCAAAATCATAGGAGGTAAAGAGGGGAATAGATATTTGTTGCTTTTACCACCTAGCATCACCTTGTGGTGGGCAGAAGATGGCCCCCCAAAGATATTCACATCCTAATACCTGAAACCTATGAATGATGTGGCAAAAGGGATTTGGTAGATGCGATTAAGTCAAGGATCTTGATGGGAAGCAGCTGTGGCTCAATCAGTAGGGCTCCCGTTTACCATATGGGAGGCCCTGGGTTCGGTTCCCAGAGCCTCCTAGTGAAGGCAGGCCCGCCCGCACGACATGGTTGGCTGACCCAGCGAGCACAAGCAGCAAGGGGGGGGATAAATGAATAAATAAAATAAAATCAAAAAAAAAAAAAAAGGATCTTGAGATGGTGAGATTATCCTGGATTATCCCGTGGGTTCAACGTAATTACAAGTGTCTTTATAAGAGGGAAGCAGGAATGTCAGAGTCAGAGAAAGAAACATAACAAAGGAAGCAGAGGTTGGAGCGATGTGGCCATGAGCCAAGGAATGGGGGCAAATTCTAGCAACTGGAAAAGGCACAAGGGACAGATTCTCTCCTAGAGCCTCCAGAAGGAGCATATCTCTGATGACACCTTGGTTTTAGCCCTGCAAGATCCATTTTGGACTTCTGGCCTCCAGAGCTGTAAAATAAATTCGTGTGGTTTTAAGCCACTAAATTTGTGGTAATTTGTTACAGCTGTAAAAGGAAACTAATTCATGTTCCCTTTTCTCTTGACAATACACTCCAGTTTTGCTTTAGGGGAAACTCCCCCACTCTAAGCCACTCTAATGAAGCTAATGCTAACCTGTGTTATCACAGGTGGAGCAGGTGGCCTAGCCTAAGAGTGTCCCCTTCCCAGACCCCAGCCACAGTGATAGATTGGAATTGGGCATGTGATCTAAGCCAGGCCCATCAGAGTGAATCTCAGCACTTATGCTAGGGCTACTCGGAAAAAGCCTCACTTCTCCATGCTGAATGTGAACCAGAAAAATGTAGTCTTGGGAACCATTGGCAACCATCTTGTAACGATAGGAAGGAAGTTGTCTGAGCATGGAGTCAACACGGAATATCATGGAATAACATGGGATGGCTGATTGTGGGTGAAATATTTTGTTTGTAAGTAAATGCTTCCCAGAACACTCTGGGAGTGATTTCACCACTGCCTCCCAGCTACACTTCTGGTGGAATCCCTGGACTTCTTCATCATCCAGTAACTAAAGGGTTAATACTGGGTCCAGCTTCTAGGACACCCCCTCTGACATCTGTTCTGATTGTCCAGTGCCCATGCAATACCAGTTGTTAAAGATTTTGAATTTCACTCCTGTCCTAACGCCATTGCTTGAACCCCTGTATTCAACTGGGTACAAAGGTCCACCCCTGGACTACTACTGAGATACTGAAGCTGAAACATTCTTTTTTTTGTTTAAGCTAATATAGGTCAAGATTTCTGTCACTCAATGAACAAAAAGAGACTCTACTAACACCAGGAAAGTGTGAGGTCACAGAAGCCAGGGGAGAAGAAAGAGGGAGTGGTTAACAGAATCAAATGCTGCTGAGAGATTAAATAAGAAAACTGAAATCATGAAAATGTATAAACCATCTGAGCCCATAGTAGGTACTCAATAAAAGGTAACTCCTCTCCCTTTATGTCTCCCACAGCCTCATTCAGCAATAATATATCAGTTAGGATTAGGTTTATCTGCACCTAACAGAAAACCCAAAAGAACAAACCTTAAACAAGACACAATTTTCTTTCTTTCTCACATGCAAGTGGTCCAGAGGAGGCAGTGGCAAGTGGGAATGGCACTCCACCATCGTCACAAGCCCAGACTCCTTGTATCCTTCTTCTACCACTGTAGCACATAACATCCATCTTTAGGGTCATTTCAAGGCCCAAGATGGCTGCTGGAACACCAAATTCCAGACAAGAATTAAAAAGGAGGGCAATTAAAAATAGACTAACTTTCTAGCTGAATCGACTCCTTTAAGAAACATTTCTAGAAGACTTATCAACTCTTTCATTTACATTTCATGGCCAGAACTTAGTCACAAGGCCACACCTAGCTGTAAGGAAATGTAGCCTTTAACTAGTTGCGTTGCAACCCCCAATAAAAGAAGTGTTCTTCTATTAGGGAGAGAGGGAGAATGGATATTAGGCAATGAGCAGTCTTGCTCATTGCATGGGTAGTAGGTGCTCAACCATTTGAGCTACATCCACTCCCCAGCAATTGTCTTCTTAAAACATTCTGGGGAAGCGAATGTGGCTCAAGCAATTAACCTCCCACCTACCACATGGGAGGTCCCGGGTTTGGTTCCCGGTGCCTCCTGGAGAAGACAAGCAAGACAGTGAGCTGGCATGACAGGCTGGCACGGTGAGCAGATGCAACAAGATGATGCAACAAGGAGACACAGAAAGGAAACACAATGAGAGAGACAACAAAGCAGGGAGTGGAGGTGGCTCAAGTGATTGAGCACCTCTCTCCCACATGGGAGGTCCCAGGTTCGGATTCTGATGCCTCCTAAAGAGAAGATGAGCAGACACAGAGAGCACACAGCTTATGGGCACAGAGAGCAGACAAAATGCAAACAATGAGGGGGGGAATAAATAAATAAAATAAATCTTAAAAATAATAATAATAATTTTTTAAAAACCACCACATTCTGGATGTCTTTTAGAACAGCCTGGAAAGTCTAATAAAAGGAAGGCCAGGGTGGTCACACTGTCCCTCTCTTCTACATTTCCACATTTCTAAGGAAAACTCGGAGTTATACGATATGAGCTTGATGAAAAAGGATAGGAAATGGAGTTATGGGCTAGAGTGAAAAGGGAGGCCATGTAGGAATGGCACAGTCTATCAGGACAGGAGATCCCAGGAGCTGCTGAAGGCATCTCACCTCTAGGCAGGTTAACATTGATAATGATACATACCATTTACTAAGTACTCGTTATGTGCCAGGCCCTGTTCTAAGCAATTTTTAAATCCTTAAACCCACCCTATTATGATGACAGCATCAAGTATTCCCATTTTATGGATGGAGAAACAGAAGCCCAGTGAAGTTTGGTAAGCTGCACAAAGTGCTGGAGGAAGTGATGGAGCCAGAGATTGAACGCCAGAGGCCATTTTATTGATCACTAGGTGACACTGCCCAGGCTTTGGAGTCAGAAATATCTGCATTCAGACTTGAACAATTAATGCACACACGATTACAAACCCACTCGTAATCTGAGAAATTCAAACTAAAAGCAACAAGATTTTACTTCATAGCCGGCAGCACTGTAGAAGTTGGATGATGCAGAGTGTGGGTGGGGAAGTGGAAGAATGTAAGTATGGGTGGAAAGGTAGACTGCTGCAGCCATTCCAGAAGCAATTTGGCAGCTCTTCAAGCTAAGTACAAATCTAGCCGTCTAGCCTATGGCCTAAGAGTGCCACTCCTGGGTATACATCCCAGAGAAATGCGCACAACGGTCCACAGGGAGCACCTGGAAGGAGCCCCACACAGCATTGTTTATAGAAGAGGGAGTTAGAGGCAACCTAATGTTGCCGGATCTCCTCTAGGTTCTCGGCTATGTTACATAAAAGAATTTAAGAACATGCCAGTTTGGTTAGGCCAGTAGTTTATTAAGGAAACAAGATCCATGCGCGGGTGCACCTCAGGCCCCGTGAGCCACTCAGCAAGATGATGACGTAACAGGAGAGTGACACAAGGGAGAGCCAATATGAGATGTGCTGAAAAACCAGGAACTAAGGTGGTGCAGGCAGTAGGACACCTCTCTCCCACATCAGAGGTTCTGAAGTTCGAATCTCAGTGAAGACAGGAGAAGGATGAGAAGAGAGGGCAGGAAATGGACACAGAGAGTTGCCCAGCAAATGGACACAAAAACAGCAAAAACGGGTGGTAGTGGGGTGAAAATGAATAAAAGTAAATAAATAAATAAATAAATCCTTTAAAAAAAGTATAGGGGAGTAAGATACGGACTATAATTAGTATAATACGTGGCAATGAACTGTGGTGAGAGAAGAAACTTAACGCTTTATGGCCTGGTATCTGTGGACTTCTACCCCAAATAAATACCCTTTATAAAGACCAAAAAAAAAAAAAAAAGGAAACAAGAGAAGAGAAGAGAAATGGGAGAAAATAACAGGTTACAGGTCCCTGGGTATACTTGCAGACTGGTCCAGACAGAGAAGGGAGAGAGTTTTCTGCTTGTGTGGTTACCTTTTAAACCATTAATTATTCCCCCCCCCCTTGTTAATGTTTGGAGGGAAAGGTCCCAGCTGTTTGCTGTTTTGATTGATTACCCAACCCATCAAATCCCCCCTGGGGTCCCAATGATAAGGCCCCTTGAGAATATCCAGGGCTTTTCCTTGATCCCAGAGGAAATCTCATTCCAAATGGGAGATTCTTATGGGGTTCTTCCAGCAGCCCTCTTATAGGGTCTTTCCCTCAGGATTTCCATGTAGAATTCCATGGCCATGTGTTTCACGGCTGTGTTTTCTGCCAGGTTTTAGATTCGTCTTCTTATTCCCTAAACTAGCCTGCCTTCACTCCCCCCTCAGAGGGTTTACACCCTTATTCTAACAGGGTGCTGAAGGATGATGGTCATTCTTCTGTAATTACTTCCTGCTGGTTGGGGACAGTAGGCCCTACCTGACAAGGTGTAAAACGCTCTTGCCTCTCTATCACGACTGAGGGGAAGATGAATCTGGCACTGTGGGTGGACCTGGATGAAATCCCCGTATGGCTAACAAGGCATTGATTCTGGAAGAAATAAACTTAATTAGAATTTTGAAGATATATGGTCCCACTAAAAGGATAAAGAGGATGGTGGTAAGCAGGCCCAAAAAGTCCACAAGAGTGAGAAAGTCCAGGTGCCTTCAGAGGCTGCACCCTCCTGAAGTTGATGGGAAGCAGCATTCTTCCTTGAGTTCTTTTGTGCTGTTGGTTAACCCTAGGGAAAGATTGTGGTAGACCTGCTGGATTTGGGTATAAACTGCCAACCTCAGTTCCCACAGCAGATGTTATGCTTAGGACAGCTAGGAGAGTTATGGAGAGGCACTGCCTTAGACATAAACTCACAGAAACAGTATAGGCGACAAGAAGACAATCATGGCAAACAAAATAAAGACAGTCCTAAAGAGAGCCATTCCTTTATCTTACAGGCACATTCATTAACTACTTAGAAAATGAATTAAGTTTACTGAGGCTTTTAACATGTTCAATGTCCCTCTGCATATGATCTAGAATAGAAAAAATATCACCATAATCATCAGGCATGTATCTAGAATAAGAGCGATATAGGTACAGGACTTAATACTAATTAATGCACTAGTCAACACATAAATTTCTCTTTGAGCTGCAATTAATAGATTAAAGCTCCAGGCTTGCAATACCATACATGTTATCTCTCCATGGGAGCAGGCAGTAATACCAATTGTGTTGGTTTAAGTTCTACTCACAATACTCTGGTAATTGTTGCCCCACTTGGCATGCCCTCTACACGCCAGCATACTGCAGCAGTTGATCCTAGAGAGAGACTAGGAAGGTAGGTCTCCACTGTTTCACTGGCCTGGTGCATCACATTCTTTGGCACTATGAAACAGAGCCAGTCTGTCAGCATGTCCATTGTACATCTGGCCATACCGAGCCATTGCCGGCTGCTGCAGGAGTCAGAAACTACAGCGTACTCTCCATCTACTTCAAGAGCATAACCAGAGATGTTTTATTGTTTTAGGGGTCAGTGACCAACCTGGCCAATTACTCAAATGGAAAGGCAAAATGCAGTGTATTATCTGAGGAGGAAATCAGGGGGGAAATTCCATTTTTCAATAGCAACAAAAAGGCTCAAATACCTAGGAATTAATTTAACCAAAGAAGTACAGGACCTATATGCAGAAAACTACAAAACAATGCTAAAAGAAATTTTAAAAGACCTGAACAAATGGAAAGACATTCCGTGTTCATGAATTGGAAGAATAAATATTATGAAGATGTCAATCTTACCCAAACTAACTTATAGATTCAATGCAATACTAATCAAAATCCCAACAGCTTACTTTAAAGAATTAGAGAAGGCAATTACCAAATTCATCTGGAAGGGTAAGTGCACCCAAATAGCCAAAAGCATTCTAAAAAAGAAGAGCAATGTGGGAGGAATTTCACTGCCTGATCTTGAAACATATAACAAAGCTACAGTGGTCAAAACAGCATGGTACTGGCATAAAGATAGACACATTGATCAGTGCAATAGAATTGAGAACCCAGAAATAAACCCTCACCTATACAGTCAACTGGTTTTTGACAAACCTACCAAGTCCACATTACCAGTACAAAACAGTCTCTTCAACAAATGGTATTGGGAGAACAGGATATCTATAACCAAAAGATAAAAGAGGACCCCTCTCTCACCCCCTATACAAGAATCAACTCAAAATGGATCAAAGATCTAAATATAAAAGCCAGGACCATAAAACTACTAGAAGAAAATGTAGGGAAACATCTTCAAGACCTTATAGTAGATGGTGGTTTCTTGGACCTTACACTCAAAGCATGTGCAACAAAAGAAAAAAATAGACAAATGGGATTTCCTCAAAATTAAACACTTTTGCACCTCACGGGACTTTGTCAGAAGGGTGAAAAGGCAACCAAGTCAATGGGAGAAAATATATGGAAATCACATATCTGATAAGGGTTTAATATCCAGGATATATAAAAAGATGTCACAACTCAATAATAAAAAGACAAACGACCCAATTAAAAAATGGGCAAAAGAGTTGAATAGACATTTATCCAAAGAAGAAATACAAATGGCAAAAAACACATGAAGAAATGCTCAGCATCACTAATTAGGGAAATGCAAATCAAAACTAAAATGAGATATCATTTCACACCTATCAGAATGGCTACTATTAAAAAGACAGAGAACTACAAGTGTTGGAGAGGATATGGAGAGATAGGAACACTTATTCATTGTTGGTGGGAATGCAGAATGGTACAGCCACTATGGAGGACTCTTTGGCAGTTCCTAAGGAAATTGAATATAGACTTGCCACATGACCCTGCAATACCACTACTGGGTATATACCCAGAAGAACTGAGAGCAGGGACAAGAACAGACATCTGCACACCGATGTTCATAGCCACATTATTCACCATTGCCAAAAGTTGGAAACAACCCAGGTGTCCATCAACAGAGGAATGGATAAACAAACTATGGTGTATTCACACGATGGAATATTATGCAACTGTAAGAAGAAATGAAGTCATAAAGCATATGACAACATGGATGAACCTGGAGGACATTATGTTGAGTGAAGCAAGCCAGATACAAAAGGACAAATACTGTATGATTCGTTACTATGAACCAAATATATTGTGTAACATATTGATTCAAAAAAAAATTTATATGTCCCCAGTACATTTAATTGAGAAATGTATGTATTTATTCATTTGTGTTTACTTTTTAGTTTTTAATTGTTTATATTTTCAATTATTAAATGTACAAAATAACGTTTTAAAAAATGCAGTATATTGAAGGCCTGGTTTGAATGTACAAGAGAGTTTGACAATACTGAAGTCTAGCTCTTTTAATTTTCATACAAGTTCTATATACTTCCAATGCAATGTATAGCATATCAAACGAACTTAATTTTTCAGTACTTTGCTTTTTACTTTTATACCTATATTATGATTATGTTAATTAACAGATATTTTGGTTTAGCACTACAGGAAAAACTACTTTCTTCATTATTTTATGAAAATCTAAGATTCCCAATGGAATCAAGATTATCTTTACTTACTACCACTTGAATATGCAGATTGAGATGGCCTACAACGGGTTCCCCTGTTATGAAGTTACTTATTGTTATTAATATCAGTTGAGGTTTCTAAATAATGGCTTCCTGGAATTAGTCATTTAAATGCTTCAGTTTAGAAGATGCTTTTACAAACTCCTTATAATTAACCATAACCACATAGAATTTTTTTTAATTTCTCCCTGCCAGAAAGGAGTCTGCCCTGTCTGTCTGCTCATTGTCTCTCTTCGTTGTCTCTGCTCATTGTGTCTGTTCATTGTTTCTTTAGGAGGCACCGGAAACCGAACCTGGGACCTCCCATGTGGGAGGTGGGTGCCCAACTGCTTGAGTCACAGCCGCTTCCCCCAACATAGAATGTTAATTTATTTAATTGGTATCCTATAAACCTAGGCAGATAACACCCAAGCTGAATAAAACTGAAACTGTGAAGTCTTTTTTTTTTTTTTAAGATTTATTTATTTATTTACTTTTACCTCCCCCTGCCCACTCCGTTCTTCTGTTTTTGTGTCCATTCGTTGGGCAATTCTCTGTCTGTTTCCTGCCCTCTTTTCTCATCCTTTTCCTCCTGTCTTCACCGGGATTCGATCCTAGGAATCTCCAATGTGGGAGAGAGGCATCCTACCGCCTGGGCCACCTTAGTTCCTGTTTTTTTGGCGTGTCTTGTCTTGGCTCTCTCTTGTGTCACTCTCCTGTTATGTCATCATCTTCCTGTGTGGCTCAGCGGGACCTGATGGCGCACTCGTGCGCAGGGCCTGGTGGGCTCACCCGCTTGTGGAGCCTGATGGTGCACCAGAGCACAGGGCCTGGTGACCTGCGCGCCTTCTATATTTTTCTTCATTTTTACCAGGAGGCCCCGGGGATCGGATTCAGGTCCTTACATATGGGAGACGGACGCCCAACCCTTTGAACCATATCTGCCTCCTGCGAATAGTCTTTTTTTTTTATTAGTTAACTGTTTATTACATTGAGGTGCTTTCTTAAAATAAATATGATCACATAACAACATGTGGGTTTTTTTTGTTTTTTTGTTTTTGTTTTTTTTTGTTGTTTTTTGTTTTTGCTTTTTTTTTTTTTTACCGGGAGGTCCCGGGGATCGAACCTGGGTCCCTCCATATGGGAGACGGACACCCAACCAGTTGAGCCACATCCGACCCCATACAACATGTGAATAGTCTTAAAAGCATACTGACTGCTATGTTCTGGAATAATTTTAATTGTTTGATTTGTTTTAAAAGATCTTTCCGTAGCTTTTTAAGGACTTTTTCTTTACTTATTGAAATTTAGTAACAGGAGTTTTAACCAGCCTTATTTTAAGCCTGTTAAAGGTTTAAATTGGGGAATTACAGGACAACCTATGATTTTTAATTCCCCAGCCTAAAAGACAGAGTTTTAATCTGTTATACTTCATTCTTCCCCAACAGCTCTTGCAAAGAGAAGACCTTGGGGGATGGTAGGTTAAAGAGCTTAGGAAAAACTTTTTCCCATTCCCAATAGTTTCTATGTCCAGATTTCTATGCGACTTTTCTGTCCTGCTCAGCCTAATTTGGGCTCCAGGAAGACTTATTCACATGTATAAGTGCATATTTGATTTTATAATTTGAATAGAACTCTTTTAGGAATTTTATTTGTTAATTTGATATTACCATCCTGATGTATGAAGATATATACTGAACAAATAGGCAGACACAAATAGAGAGTTAGACACAAAAACATACATCTCACTGTTACTTATAATTTTCATTCACTTACAAAATAAGTTTGGGAAGCAGATGTGGCTCAATCAGTAGGGCTCCCGTTTACCATATGGGAAGCTCCGGTTCGGTTCCCGGGGCCTCCAGGTGAAGGCAAGCCAGTCCACGTGGCGCGGTGAGCTGACGCAGCAGGACGACCCAGCAAGGGGAGACAAGCAGACAAGCAGCAAGGGGGGGATAAATGAATAAATAAATAAAATCTTTAAAAATAATAATAATAATAAGTTTAACTGTAAGATAACATTTAAAAGATCTCTTTGAAGGCTATTTCTAATTCATCTGTACTGTGACCATGCACTCTTGCACAAGAATTTTGTTTTTCTAATTATTGGCTTATAACTAAATTGTCCACAATGTTTTAAAATACAATTTTCCTTTACTTAAGAACTTTGCTTATTTCCCATTTTGACTTTGGCAGACCTTGGATGAGCAACATTAATTCCAGTATATGGGAGGCTCCCACTCCCAGGATTCGGCTACTGGACTGGAAAAGTGGACATTCAACTGCGAGGATCTAGAATTTCACCAGGTAGCAAACACCTGGAGTCACGAGAGAAAGCAGGGTCACTATTACCAGCAGAAGGACAGGAGAAAGGTGTGTCTTAAATTTCCCTTTCCCTGAGCCATGGGGGTACAGAAGTTGTCATGAAATAACCATAAGCAAAGGCAAGGGGTGTGGTTAGACCTGAAGTAGGCAAAGATTCCCATTACAATAGCTGAAGTCTAGGCTGGACCACCCAGTCAGAATAATTTCAATTACCCTTCTGCTGTTTTATAATATAAAGGCACCTATAAAATGATCTTAACTTTTAGTTACAGTTTCTAGTTAAGTTATTATTTTAAAGTAAGTTGGGCACTTTTTTTAACTAAGCCACAAGAATTTTATTAATAACAACTTTGCCAAGTTTTTCTGCTTTTTTTTTTAGCAGTTGAACTAATTCCACTTAGGATTTATACATCAAATACAGCTGCAAGACAGTATTGACATTTAATGACTCATTTTTAGGTTACCTTTCACTGTTATCCAATTTGTAACAGGCAAAACCCAAGTTTGATTTCCTAGGCATGAGCAGACTGACAAAGTTAAACACAGATTTAAAAGTCAAACACAAAGTTAAGCACAGATTAAAACAGAAGAGAGAATTTTACACCCTTAGCATTTTCTAGGAACTTTTTCATCTTAATTGATGGCATATGAAGAGGCTCTTTATTTTCCAGGAGAGAGGTTTAGTCAACGATCCCCATTCACTCCCCTTATTAGGCACAACCAAGTTTAAAACTGAGACGGCTGTTTCAAAAAGGGAGTTAGTGGAAGGCTGAGGTGAATTTCCTCATCTCTTTAAGGACATATGACCACACGGTTTCTGGCCCTGCAATCTGCCTGTCTTCTCCTTTTTTCTTACACATATTTAACTGGAATTCAGGGTCTCATGCAGAGGCTACTCTCAGCAATTCTGTGGCTACATAGACCATCCGTAGGCAGGTTTTCCCAATTCCTGAGAAGACACCCCTATGAGGAGTCTGCTGGAAGGCTAGAGACCGTGCTCATTATTCTAGAAGAAAATAAGCTCCTTTATTAACCAAGCAACTAAAACAATTTTATTAGTCAGCTGACCTGGTGATCCAGAGTCCAAGACTGACTAAGCGTTTCCCTTCAAACTGAAGCACCGGAGCCACTTAAGTCTCAGGGACGCTTGGAGCTGCTGCTCTGGTTCCCACTGTTGCGGCCGATGGAATGAAACCCAAGCGGCACTCTTGGGGGTACGGATGAACGAAGTTTTATTACGCGTGGGCCCAGAGGAGAAATCAGTCTCCAAATTCTGAGCCCTGTTTCTCGATTTTCATAAGTTTATATAGGAACAGTAAGTGGGCAAATCCCTAAGCAAGCAGGCAGGCAGGGTTACAAAAGCAGAGGAGGGAGGTTAGCTTATCTTCCTAAAAGCAGAGGGCCATTAGGGAGGAAAAGAGTCATTATCTGTTTAGAGTTGTAAATTTCAGTTCAAAGGGGCAGGTAGGGAGTGCTTATCTTCCTGGATTCCCTGGAGAAAAGAGAGGGAGGAGGGGAGAAAGGGACCGAGGGGAGTTTATTTTCTTAAAGCTGTGGGTTTCTGCTGAGGGGTGTTAGGGTCCCAGAACTTCCCTTATCATTCCCCCCCTTTTAATGCCCTTATAATTCTTTATGGGCATCATCTGCTAACATGGGGATTTTTCTATAGTCCCCAAGGGCTGATATTTAACACGAGGCATTATTTGGTGTTTTAAGGCATTTAAGTGGGAAGTGATGTACTGTGTTAGGAACTGTAGAATGCATGGCCCAAAAGTTAAGAGGAAAAAGACTGAGGCTATTACTGGAAAAAATGACAAAATCCAGGAGAGGAGATACTGGAAGTTGTTCCTGTTGGCAGATGCCTGGTATACATGATTTAAATGGTCTTTGGCTCGTTTCTTCAGTAGGGCCACTTTGTCCCTGACTATTCCTGAGGAGTTTGCATAGAAACAGCATTCTTCCCCCAGGGCCTGGCAGATCCCCCCTGAACTTTTGGAGAGCAAGTCTAATCCTCGCCTGTTTTGTAAAACCACTTGTGCCAATGAGTCTATCTGGTCTTGCAACCCATTGAGAGCCCCCGATATTTCTTCCAGGTCATTTGATGTTTCCCATGCTAGTGTTTGTAAGCCCTCCTGACCAACTGCAAGTGAGGCCCCCACTACTGCTGTGCTCCCTGCTACTCCTAGTCCTAAGAGTATTGGAATTGCCTGTATTGCTCGTTTGGCTTGGGAGAGCCCTCCAGGTGATTCATCTCCATACACCGAGAATGATGGTACTGGCCAAGCCAGGTAGCAGATGCCCTGGCCATCCGGGGGTAGGCACCGGCAGGCGTTGGTGCCACAGACCCAGATGGTGGAGTTTGCGGCGCATCGGTCAGGCTTATTGAGTGGACGGGTGGTGTCACAGTTGGCCCCTCCAAGAGGAAGGATGGTTGAAGGAGACGTGGTAGTTATGTTTTTACAGTGAGCCAGTTTTCCTGGGGGTTCGGTTATGCGGACTGGGAGGGGCCTGGTTCCTGCTGCAGAGCTGTCATGGGTCAGGAGGGTTATGTTCCGTGGGACAGGTTTGGGGAAGACGGTTAGACTGGAGGAAGTGCATAGCCAGTAGGAGGCAGCTATGTCGGGCCGAGATTCATTTAGGAGTTGGTGGAAATTTCGAACCTGGTTCAGAAGAACATTGTGGGGGGCTGCTCTAACTTTGGCTTTTAGCGTCTGGACGGCTTTACCGATATTTTTCATTGGGGTTTTCTCTGGGGGTTGGGTTACCGGGATCAGTTGGACCAGTATGAGGTCCCCAGGGTCCGGCCCTGATGGGTCGTATATTCTGATTCCTAGTTTTAGTCCTGTTTGGGCCTTTAAAAAGGTATTTTCTGATCCGGTGGTTATATTTAATAAGGTGAGTTTTATGGGGTCACAGATTTCTATGCCACACCCTGCCAGGCTGGGGATTTTCTGTAGGAGATATGGAGAAGTAGGTGGGACTCCCTTTCAGGGAGCAGTGGCACCTACCAGCAAGCTCCAAGAGCAGCAGAATCCTCTGCCCTTTTGGGGGTCTCAGCAGAGGTATTTATCATAACTCCCATAGTTGCGACCCCTACACCTTCTCCTGGGGGCAGGTATGGGGGCATGGGGGTATGGGGCAACCAGCAAGATGTAAGGACCGTGATCTTGGATTGCCGTGCAAGTGTCAAATATTACAGAGGCTGAAGTTGCACCTGCTGAGAATGGGACTGAAGCATTCAGCACAGATAGTTTGGCCCAGCTTTGACTAACTTGCAGCTACCATAGATTTTGGGGGTGGGTATTGGCTCCTAGGGAGGGGGCAAGGAAGGAAAGGACAAGCAAGTCAAGGCACAGAAGCATCCTATTATACACCAGTAAGCAATTGCAATTAGGGCTCTATTTGCAACAGTCCAGTCTGCAAGGGCCACAGCAGCAAGTCCAACTCCAAATACCAAGGCGAGCAGGCCATGTAAGCACAGGATCCACCAGGAGCAGGGGTCCATGCAGCAGGCATTTGACGAGGTCGGTGTTCAGGGACCCGGGCGACTCGCACTCTCAAGGGGTGGCCGGGTACGGGTTGGGCTGTCCAGCTGTCCTGCTCTTTATCGGGGTGTGCCTTCCTGACCCTGGAATGATGGATCCAAGGGACAATGCCTGCAACTTTAAGAGCAGTAAGAGTTACAAGGATCACAGTATGTGGACCTGTCCAGGAAGGCTGAAGAGGTTCTTTTTTCCAGTCTTTGACCCAGATTAGATCCCCTGGCCAGTGTGTGTGCACCAGGTGTCCCAGGGGGATGAGATTCCGGGACAAGACAGCTTTATGTATTTCAGTTAGAGTTTTCCCCAGCTGCTGGAGAATGGAATCTTGGTTAGCCTCCCCCAGAAGTTTGAGATTTCCTTTGAAGGCCTGGATAATTGGGGTGGCTGCCCAAATAGAATTTCAAAGGGTGAATAGCCTGTGGGTCCTGGGGTACACCTAACTCAGAGAAGGGTCAAGGGAAGTAAGTCTTCTCAGGGGAGACCAGTTTCCTGGCAGAATTTGGCTAGGGTGGCTTTGAGGGCTCGATTCATGTGTTCAACTTTCCCTGAGCTCTGAGGCCTGTAAGCGGTATGGAGTGTCCACTTGATTCCTAACATTTTTTGCTAGCTCTTGGGCTACGGCAGCCACGAAGGTCAGGCCATTGTCACTTCCAATTGACAGTGGCAGCCTGTGTTGTGGAATGATTTCTGTAAGCAAAGCCTTAGTCACTTCTCTTGCCTTTTCAGTGTGAGTGGGGAAAGCTTCAACCCTGAAAAGGTGCATATTATCACCAACAGATATTTGTACCCCCGACTTGGTTATACTGCTGTGAAGTCTACTGTGAGATCTTCAAAGAGGGCCATCCCCATGTGCTGGACACCTGCCGGAGTACGGGGGCCCTGCAAAGGGTTGTTTTTGGCACAAACTTGGCACTGGCTGCTGATGGTGGCACAGAGAGAAGTTAACCGGGCTATGTGATAGTATCTCCCAAGCAAGACTTCTAGCGCAGTTTTCCCTAGGTGGGTGAGTTGGTGGTATCGCTGGATGAGGGCATGAGTGGCTCCTTTTGGTACAAAAATCCAGTCTTCTGGGAGCAGCCAAGTTCCTTCGGGGGCTCGGCTTCCCCCTTCTCTTTTAGCCCACTCCTGTTCTTCCCGGGTATAGCTTAGTTGATTAGTCTCTTGTCCTAAGAGGGACAGCTGCAGTGTCAATTCCAGGACTTGTATTCCTTGGGTTCCTTCAGACGCTTGCCGAGCTTCTTTGTCGGCTAGTCTGTTTCCTTGAGTGACCATGTCCATTCCTTTCTGATGTTCCCTGGCAGTGGATGATGGCGACTTTGTCTGGTTTCCAGATTGCTTCTAACAGTTGGAGGATTTCTTCTTTGTTTTTGATTTCCTTTCCCCCTGTGGTTAGGAGACCTCTTTCTTTATAAGTTGCCCCATGGATATGAATGGTAGCAAATGTGTACTTAGAGTCAGTGTAAATGTTTACCGCTTGCCCGGCGACCAGCTGCAGGGCTCGGGCCAGCACCCAGAGTTCTGCTCGTTGCGCAGACCATCCCCACAGTAGAGACGCTGTTTCCACCACCCGTTCAGTAGTGGCAACTGCATACCCAGCAAGCTTTTCCCCATTTTTAACAAGACTGCTCCCATCTGTAAATAGTGTCTGATCTGGGGAAGGGAGCGGTTTGTCTTGGAGGTCGGGGTGACTGGCATAAAATTCTTCGGTCACTTCGACACAGTCATATTCAAGAGCCCCTCCCTCATCTGGCAAAAAGGTGGCAGGGTTTAGACTGCGCACTGTTTTTATTGTCACTCTGGGGTTTTCACAGAGTAAAACTTGGTAATGCATGAGCCGGGAATTCGATATCCACTGAAGCCCGTGTGAGTTCATTAGGGCAGTGACTATGTGTGGCACCATAACATGAATTGTCTGTCCGAGAGTTAATTTGTCAGCTTCTTTGACGAGGGTTACGGTTGCTGCCAGGGCTTTCAGGCAGGGCAGCCACCCTGCAGCCACGGAGTCCAGCTACCTGGAGAGGTAAGCGATGGGTCTTTGCCAGGGGCCGACTGTTGGTGTGAGAACTCCCAGTGCTACTTTGTTCTTTTCATTCACGAACAGGTTAAAGTTTCGAGTTACATCCAGGAGCCCCAAGGCAGGGGCTCGGCCAGGTTGTCTTTTGATGTTTTGAAAGTCCCCCTGTTGAGCTTCTCCCCAGGCAAGAGGCTCTTTTTCTGGACCCGCCAGAACTTCGTAAAGGGGTTTGGCCATGGCTGCAAACCCGGGAATCCAGATGCGGCAAAACCTGCAGCCCCGAGGAACTCGCGAAGTTTTCTTTTTGTGGTGGGGGTAGGGATGGTGCAGATCATTTTCTTTCGTTTGGGTCTGAGCGTCCAGTGCCCTTGTGTGATGCTGAACCCCATGTACTTGACCTGCTGTTTACAGATCTGGGCTCTTCTCTAAGACACTTTGTACCCAGCCTGTGTTAGAAGTTGTGGGAGAGTCTGGGTCCCTCTCCAGCAGTCCTCTTCTGTTTCACTGGCAAGTAGGAGGTCATCTATGTATTGCAAGAGGGCACACCTGCAGTCTTCCCGGGGGTAGGTGGCCAAATCTGCTGCCAAGGCTTCCCCAAAAAGGGTAGGGGAGTTTTTGAATCCCTGTGGGAGCCGGGTCCAGGTTAGCTGAGTTTTCTGCCGGGTTTGGGGATCATTTTCATTCAAAGGCAGACAGAGGCTGGCTCGGGGGGCCAAGCCGCAGGCAGAAGAAGGCGTCTTTCAGGTCCAGGCAAGTGAACCAGGCGGCTTCAGGCGGCAGCTGTCCTAACAAGGTGTAGGGGATGGGAACAACTTGATGTAAGGTGAGACTGGCGTTATTAATGGCTCGTAAATCCTACACTGGTCGATATCCAGTCCCGTCTGGCTTTTTTACTGGTAATAATGGGTGTTCCAGGGTGACTGGCACTCGATTAGAATTCCTTCTTTCTTCAGGTGATCTATGTGTTCGACTATGCCCAATTGCGCTTCACGGGGATGGGATACTGCCTCTGCTGGACGGGACTGCTCCAGGCTTCAGGTCGGTGATGATAGGTGCATGGTTCCGTGCCATTCCCGGTGGGTTTTTTCCTGCCCAAACCTGGGGGAAAGTTCCAGCAGTTTTTCCGGATTCTGACCTGAACTTTCTTCTGCATGAAGTCTCCATTCTTCACTTTGGGGTACAGTGACGAGGAGAGTGAGGCCGGTCCCGAGGCTTAAGCTTGCTGGCCCTTCAGGTTTGAAGGTAATCTGGGCTCCCAGTTTGGTTAAGAGGTCCCTACCAAGCAGGGGAATTGGACATTCAGGCAGGTACAGAAATTCATGAGTCACTTCATGGCCACCGAGCTGACAAGTTCTTCTTGACTGGCAAAAAGGCTGTTGGCTTGACTGGTCCCCAGTCGCTCCTATGATATTAGCGTTTTTTTCACTAAAGGGGGCGATGGGGGTTGTGACCACAGAATGTTCAGCGCCAGTGCCCACCATGGAAGTCATTGACTGGCCTCTGACTTGTAGTTTGACCTGGGCTCGTGGGGGCCAATTTCCAGTGAGCCTGGTCGCCCCTATTCAGGGTTGAGCCCTGCCAGCCTGATCACATGGTCTTGGGGCTCAGGTCAGTATTTCCCTTTAAGGATGTTCCCTCTATGTGCCTGAGTCTTTTGGGGGTACTCATTTTTCCAGTGTCCACTTTCTTTGCAGTAGGCACATTAGTCTCTGGCCAGAGGCACCCTTCTGGCACTTGTCCTCCCCTTTTCGAGGTGGCCCTTTTTGTCTGGTGGGGTCAGGATTTGCCAAGGCTGCTGCCAGTAGGGAAGCTTGATGTTTTATTTGCTTCTTGGCTTTTCATTCCACAGCTGCGCCTCAATGGATGTATACTTTGTTGATGACTTCCAGGAGTTGAGAGATGTTCATGCTCGCGAACCCTTCTAATTTTTGGAGCTTTCTTTTAATGTTCATTGCTGCCTGTGCAACAAAGGTGGCATTCACCATCCTCTGGTTTTCCAGAGATTCTGGGTCAAAAGGAGTGTAGATTCTGAAGGCCTCGCAAAGCCGTTCATAGAAATCTCCCGGAGATTCGTCAGGTTTTTGAGTAACTAAAATCATCTTTGTCATGTTTGTGGGGGTTTTTTGCCCCTTCTTGGACCCCTCGGAGAAGTGCTTTCCGATACTGCTGTAGTGCAGCCTGTTCCTGGTCAGTGTTGAAGTCCCAGTTCGGTTGGGCCTCTGGTGCTGCTTCTCGTACCCAATCTTCCGGATTTAAGACGCCAGTTAGGGGCCTGCTCCTGCAGCCACTTTTGGGCTTTCATCAGAATCCGTCGTCTCTCCTCCATATTAAACAAAGTTGGGAGGAGTTGGAGGCAATTATCCCAAGTAGTTCGAAGGGTTTAGAAAATGGATTCCATGAGATCAATAAGGGCCTGGGGCTTTTCCGAGGAGGAGAGGGTGTGGTGCTTCCAGTTTAAGAGGTCTGTAGTTGTGAAGAGCTGGTAGTATAATACAGGCTTCCCGAGTTGGATGGTCCCATTCTCGCCGATCTGGGCCAGGCCCTGTCTTTCACGGAGGGGCATCTGTAATGCAGGTTGTGCCGATCGGATCCTCCTTGCTAGTGGGGTTGCAGGGCTTTCCTCAGAGTGGGTAGATGTTCCTGGAGGGACTGAAGGTGGAGGTGTTTCTGGGAGATCTGCCTGCACTCCCAGGCTAGGAGGAGAGGCTAGAGCGGCCAGAGCATATGGCAGTGGGGGGGGGGCCCTCCTCCGAGGACCCTTGATGAATGACTGGCTTCTGAAGCCCCATTCCCTGTGCAACCAAGACCCTGCTCTGTCCCTTTTTTCCAACGCACAATCGAACCCAAGAGGGCAGAGTCTGGGCTATCTCCAACCAAGAGTTGATGTAGGGAAACTGATCAGGGTGGCCAGGAGTTCCTGTGACCACCAGCCACACTGCACAGACCCTGGCTATATCCAGGGTCCCTTCCAAGGGCCAGTCAACATTAAAAGTGGGCCACTCTACTTCACATAAGGTTTGGAGGGTACCAGGATTTATCCAGATGCCATAATCTCTGGAAAAACCCTTCTTGAAATTCTTGAGCATGCAGTTTAAGACGTTAGGTTTTGACTGTGATGAGCCCATATCCTGCGTCAGTGGCGCAAGACAGACAAGGGAAGGGGTCGCCTCTTTCAAGGCCACTCAGATGCCTGCTTGTCTGCGTCTCTCACGAGAACTTCAGCTCGTCTTAGCTAAGGCGCCCGGGTAAGTTTGGGGTGGCCATTATGCCATATGACGTAGCCACAGAAAACAGGTGAGGGCCCACACAGGCTCTGTAGCATAAAGCTTTGTAGTCACAGACTGGTGCGGCAGACGCAAGCCTCTGCCATCCTCACTCACTCACACAGTCACTCAGAGGTTATGCAGTCCCTACCACAGGGATTGCCCTATTCTGGAATCTCGGTACTCGAGATTTCAGGAGGTGATCAGTCTCCTCTTCCATCCTGAGACGGGCCTGACTGAGGACTTGGAGCTTGGGGCCTTAACTTTCTGGCGTCTTCTGGCACTGTTCAGTCCGCCTCCCCGCTGAGTCAGGCCTGAGTATAGGGATGCGGCCTGCGGGGACGGCCTCAGAAGGAGGTCCTGTCAAGAGGACAGGTGGCGCCCACCTTGTTTGCTCAGAGATTGCCATCGGCCACACCCAAGCCGGAGGCACAATGGACCTGCTCAATTGGGTTTTCCCGGTCAGGGAACCAAATGTTGCAGCCGACAGAATGAAACCCAAGCGGCACTCTTGAGGGTACGGATGAACAGAGTTTTATTACGCACGGGCCCAGAGGAGAAATCAGTCTCCAAATTCTGAGCCCTGTTTCTCGAATTTCATAAGTTTATAAAGGAACACTAAGTGGGCAAATCCCTAAGCAAGCGGGTTAGCTAGGTTAGCTTATCTTCCTAAAAGCAGAGGGCCATTAGGGAGGAAAAGAGTCATTATCTGTTTAAAGTTGTAAATTTCAGTTCAAAGGGGCAGGTAGGGAGTGCTTATCTTCCTGACATGGATTCCCTGGAGAAAAGGGGGGAGGAGGGGAGAAAGGGACCGAGGGGAGTTTATTTTCCTAAAGCTGTGGGTTTCTGCTGAGGGGGGTTAGGGTCCCAGAACTTCCCTTAACACCACCACCCCGGGAATCACAGAGCCCTTGTCGCAGGCCATTCCCAGGGCAGAACAAGGTCTTGGGAGACGTCTGAACACGGAATTCAGACCAAAGCACCAAAGCCAGGTTTGTGGGAGACGTTGGGAGCAGTTACTCCCCAACTGAAGCATCCAAGATACGTGATTCTTCCTAGGAAAAAGAGCTAGCTTAAACGGCCCCTTTTTCTTTTTCTCTCTTTTTTTCTGTGCCTATCCCTACAGAGGTCTTAGGAAGCAGTCTCATTTTATGGCTCTTCCTAGGAGTTTCACAGTTAAACCAGACATTAAAAGCCCATTAAGGGATTAGAGATCAATTGTTCCAACCAACAGCCTTGGGGCCCTGAAGCAATAACCTCCCTGAGCGGTGGGTGCAACCTCAGACATTCCAAAGCATTTTACAAACCTGAAATGAGAAATTCAGTAGTAGGAAGTTGGAAGATTAAAAGTAGAGTTGGGGTGAATTATGGACACAGCTCCTGGTCTGTGGCCCCCCTGGGAAAGGGAACTCGGGCCGCCCCATGACACCCAGCTGGGCCCTGTCCACTGCCACTTTCCTACCCTGTCCCAGACCAGGGAGGGGAGGTGTTGATAACTGGAGAAGGCGGTGGCAGCCAGCCCCGGGAGCAGGGCCAGCAGATGTTTTTAAAAAATTGGGGCTTTAATGTACACACACCCCATCTAGGCCAGAAAAGGTGGCTCCGCTGTGCCCAGAGCTCGGCCCGGGACCCCCTGTCTCAGCAGGGCCCTATTTTGTGCCCCCACCCTGCACCCTCACCCTCCAGGCCAAGGTCAGGTCCAACAAGTCCCCTCCCTCGGCCCTGGATTATGTCCTGTGGGAGCCCATGGGGGAACCGGTTTAAAATGGATAACCAAAAGAGGGCATTAAACAGGCTGTAACTCATAGTTATGAAGCAGGCTAGTTAGGGAATCAATAGACAGATCTGGAACCTGGCAGAAAAACCACCACCATTAAACATGTGGGTGGCTGCTGGAAGATCACTGCAAGAAGACTCCCCCATTCGGAAGGAGATTTCCTCCTGAAGCCAGGAGAAGTCCCGGATATTCTCCAGGGGCCTTATCATTGGGCTCTCCCGGGGGTATTGCTGGGGTAATCAATCAAAACAGCAAACAGCTGGGACTCCTCCCCTGTCATTGGCAAAGGGGCGGAATAATTAATGGTTACAAAAATATGCGCAAAGGCCGAACCGCCGTGTCTTCCTTTTTCCCCCTCTCTTGCCTTTTGACCCCTGTTCTTGCCTTCTGCCCCCTGTTCTGGCATTCTTTGCCCCCCACCTGGAACAACACACAAGTAAAACCTGGGCATTTATCATCTATAATGGGGAACTGTAGTCTGTAAATGGGTCCTCTTTATCACTTTTCAGCCCCTTTCCTCTCTACCTGGGACCCAGGATCTGTTATATTCTCCCATTTCTCTTCTCACCATTCCTTAATAAATTGCTGGCCTAACTAACCCGGCTTGCTCTCAAAATTCATTTCTTGTAGCTTAGCCAAGAACCTAGAGAAAATCCAACAACAGTTAGATTTACCAGTCCTCACAGGAATTGAAGAAGATTACCTACTTCTCTTGGCAGGCTCGCCAATATATGTTGCCAGATTTCCTCTAGGTTCTTGGCTATGTTACATAAAAGAATTTAAGAACATGCCAGTTTAGTTAGACCAGTAGTTTATTAAGGAAACGAGAGAAGAGAAGAGAAATGGGAGAAAATAACAGATTACAGGTCCCCATACTTGCAGACTGATCCAGGCAGAGAAGGGAGAGAGCTTTTTGCTTGTGTGGTTACCTTTTAAACCATTAATTATTCCTCCCCTTGTTAATGGAGAGGTCCCAGCTGTTTGCTGTTTTGATTGATTACCCTACCCATCAATTCCCCCAGGGGTCCCAATGATAAGGCCCCTTGAAAATATCCAGGGCTTTTCCTTGATCCCGGAAGAAATCTCATTCCATTCCAAATGGGAGATTCTCATGGGATTCTTCCAGCAGCCTTCTTGTGGAGTCTTTCCCTTGGGATTTCCAGGTGGAATTCCATGGCCACGTGTTTCACAGCCATGTTTTTCTGCCAGGTTTTAGATTCGTCTTCTCATTCCCTAAACTAGCCTGCCTCACTAAGTGTCCATCACCAGGGGAATAGGCCAGTAAAATGTAGAAGCACATGATGGAGGACCTGGCAGACATGAGCATATATGGTGGTTTGGAGCTGTGTCTCCCAGGAAAATATGTTCTTAAAGTCAATTCATTGCTGTGGGTGTGAACCCTTTGGAAGTAGGACCCTTTGATGAGGCTACTTCAGTTAAGGTGTGGCCCAAGTCAATCAGGATGGGTCTTAATCCTATTACTGGAGTTCTTTATAAGCAGAATGAAATTCAAACAGAGAGAAAGCCACAGGAAGCAAGCAGCTGAAGGTCAACAGAACCCAGAAGAGAAACGAGAGGCCTGGAGAGGCCACCATGCGCATTGCTATGTGACAGAGGAGCCAAGGACCAAAGAGCACCGGCAGCCAGCCCCAGAATGCCAGTCTTCAGGAAGAAAGCATCACTTTGATGATGCCTTAGTTTGGACTTCTTCTAGCCTTAAAACTGTAAGCCAATAAATTCCCATTGTTTAAGCTAACCCCATTGCGTGGTATTTGCTTGAGCAGTCAAGGAAACTAAAACAACATCAAAGATCTGGATGTACACACAGAGACATAGTTAAATCATAAAAACAATGCTAAGTGGAAGATATAAAAAGAGACAGAATGAGGTCCATAGCCCAATGCATGCAAATCATGCTTGAAAGTGGAAAATGTATACACATACAAAATAACTCTACACATTTTACAATGCACTAGAACTGTTGGGGGAAGATGACACTGGAGGATGGTGATAAAAGGAAATAAATATACATGCATTCAGACAAACATATGTACAAAAGAAATGTCTTACATAGTGGAGGCTCTACGTTAAAAAGATATAACAGAAAGGAGTTTGAATCCCAATTCTACCGTGTTATTGCTGTATGGCCTAGGAGAAATCATTTCACCTCCTTGATATTTGTTTTTCTTGTCTGGAAGATGGAAAATATGGATCTTCCCATCCTGTCTCACAAAGGATGTCTGCAAAGGAAGGCATGGTGGTGGAACAGAAAGTGTGTGGCTTTAGAGCCAGAATCCCTTCATCCTCTAAGCCTCTGTTTTAAATGGGGTTGTCAGGGCAGGCTGTACTGAGAAGGGAACACTTGAGCAAAGCCTAGAAGGTGGTGAGGGAGTGAGCTAAATGGATAACTGGGGAGAGAGCAATTCAGGGAGAAGAAGGAAGAGCCAATTCTACTCATGGTGCCTGGGAGAAGTAAATGATGTCAAGTGCCCCTCACAGTGCCTGGCACAGTTAGCGGTCAGCAAATGTTGAGTGGCCATCCCTGACCCTCCCCTTATAGCGTTTCCTTAAAATACAGTGTTCATGGACACCGTCCGCCTGCAGGAATGTCCCCACTAGCTGACCACAGCAGCTTCAGCCCAGAAGAGAGTCATTGCTGCTGGGGCTTCAGTCTGCCTGGGGAGCACAAGAGAGCATGGAGAAGAAGCTAGAAACAAAGCAAGGTAGAGACCCCACCAGCTGCTATTCCTCTCAAGAGACCCCCATCCCAACACATGCCAGAGCTAGGATAGTGCCTAGGGGGACATGGATGAGAGTACCATTACATGGGGGAGAGGGGATGAGGAAGGACCCATAATTACTAAGGCAGATCTGGATTCGAATAGTATACTGCCACTTACCAGCATTTTTACCTTTACAAATGACTGAACCCCTCTGAGGCTCAATTTTCCCATCTGTAAAATGGGCATTAAGATATCCATCCTATAGGGTGGTTGTGAGGACTCAATGAAATATGATTTGTAAAACTGGCAAGAAAATAGCTGGGGCTCAACAAAAAGGAGGTTCCTTTCCTTTACCTACCAAGTACCTAGGAGGCAGCCACCATGTTTTATTCGGTCAGCTCAGGTCTTTATTTAGTTTATTTATCTCTGTGGGGATAAAACCACCTGCCTTTCAGGGAGGGTGTGAAGTTTCAGTGAGATAACAGATAAAAACTATGCTTAGTAGAAAGAGGACTGGGAGGATCTCAGATTCCTGGATCTCTCCACTTGCAATCAGAACAAGTCACCTTCCCAGGACAGCAGGGATTATTTTTTCAATCATGGAAACTCCTCTTGGCTTCGAATGTCCAGACTTTATATGGTCTCCCCTCCCCTGTGGCCAGCCTCCACCCTAAGATTAAAGGTGTGGCTGGCCCCTCACTCTTGTCTCATTAGCATATGAACTATCAGGCATGTGGGGTTTTTTTTGTTTTTTTTTTTAAGGTAATATGATTTTTTAAATATACTTTTTAAATTTTTTTAAAGATACTTTATTTAAAGATACTTAGACTATAATATTACATAAAAAATATAAGGGATTCCCATATGCCCTGCTCCCTATCCCTCCCACAGTTTCCCAATTTAACAATGTCCTTCATTAGTTTGATACATTTGTTACAATTGATGAACACATTTTGGAGCATTGCCACTAAGCGTGGACTATAGTTTACACTGTAGTTTACATTCTCTCCCACACAATTTTGTAAGTTATGACAAGATATATAATGGCCTGTATCTGTCATTGTAATGTCATTCAGGACAATTCCCAAGTCCTGAAAATGTGCCCATATTACACCTGTTTTTCCCTCTCCCTCCCCTCAGAACCTCCAGTGGCTACTGACTCCACATCAATGATAAAAGTTCTTCCATTGCTAGAATCACAATAAGTCTAGAGTAGAATAACAGTAAGTCTACTCTGGTCCATCATTCATTCCCCAATCCTGAGGATTCTGGGATGGTGATGCCCACTTTGCCTCTAATTAAGAAGGAGCTTATGGGAAGCGGCTGTGGCTCAATCAGTAGGGCTCCCGTTTACCATATGGGAGGCCCCGGGTTCGGTTCCCGGGGCCTCCTGGTGAAGGCAAGCCCGCCCGCACAGCATGGTTAGCTGACCCAGCGAGCACAAGCAGCAAGGGAGGGGATAAATGAATAAATAAATAAAATCTTTAACAAAAAAAAAAAAGAAGGAGCTTAGATCCCATGGGGCAGATGGATGGGACTATCTTGCTTGCAGCTGCAGACTCTCTCTGTTCCTTGGGATGGTCGATGTCCATCATCATCTCCTTGTTAGTTGTCCTGGGTGAGTCCAATGAACTGGAGAGTAGGTGTTGCAACTCTGTTGAGATTCAGGGCTCAACCAGCACATGGACCGCCCATAGATTTAAGTCTCTTGGACATACACCTATCAACTCTAGTACTAGCTATAGGTTCAAATAGAAGAGGCAGAAGAGCCATGTGTAGGGAAACCACAACTGAGTCCAACTCTGTCACACTGGGAGCATAAATACCCAAGTAGGGCCCACTGGCAGGGCATCAAACTCCTGAGCTGTCTGCCCTACCATAGTGTCTGGATGTCTCCAGAGCCCTCAGGAGCCCTGCTATTTGAGGCAATATTTACTTTGGTGATCAATGAAAGCCAGCTGAGATGTGTGTAAGCATAACCTCTAGAGTGACCTCCTGACTCACTTTGAAGTCTCTTAGCCATATAAACTCATTTGTCTTTACCCTTTCCCCCTTTGGGTCAAGGTCTTTTTCCTGTAGTATTGCTGGTTGGTGCTTGGTAGTAATCCATTGATGCCAGGGAGGCTCATCCCTGGGAGTCATGTCCCATGTCAGGGGGAAAGTAATGCATTTATATGCTGAGTTTGGCTTGGAGAGAGGCCACACTTGAGCAACAAGGAGGTCCTCAGGAGGTAACTCTTAGGCACCCTACAATACTAGGCTAAGTATCCTCCTTCATTAGTCACTGGCCCTGTACTTGGAGGATTCTTGCTATCCCATTAGAGAATGTGGCAGACCTCCCCAGGATGGGAATTTGATATTCTTTCAGTTATTGTGTGTATCTCCACCCACCATGACAATGCCCCGTGAACACTTGAACATATTTATATGCCTTATATGTATGCCCCAGGTGAACCTCCTCCCATGCATCCCCCATTACTGACACCCCACCCCAATGATCCTCCCCTGCCACAGTTGTATCCCTTCTGTGATTGAAAACTCCTTCAAAAATGAAGCCAACAAAATAACCAAATACAATTAATAAGAAAATGAAATCATAATGATAGTTTCAAAAATAACAAATAAAATACAAAAATCTTTTTTAATTTGGAATAAAAAATAATTTTAAAAATTAAAAAAAAATTTTTTACATTATGTCTTTCATCACTGTAAGATCTGTTGTCTTGTATGTACAGTGACATTTTCTTGTTTATTCCTCCAGTGTCTTATTTTTGGCATTTTGTCTTCAAAGAAGTTTTAGTGTACAGAAAAGTGACATACAGAATATAGGGGATTCTCATACACCCAACATCCTCCCCCTTTTTCCCTTTCCCCTATTAATAACATTTTACATGTGGATGGTACATTTGTTACAATTGATGGACAAATATTGAAACATTGCTATTAACCATGGTCAATGATTTACATTATGGTTTACATTTTGGACCATATGCTTTTATAAATTTTGACGATATTTTACATGACCTGTATCCATCATTGTAAGATCATGTAGAACACTTCCATTACCCCCAAAATTCCCTGTGTTCTATCTATTCTATTCCTCCCTCCCCCTCCCCTCAGGACCCCTGGCAACCACCAAGCTTCACTCCTTGAAGAACAAGATTCATATTGCAGATGACATGATCCTATACATAGAAAGCCCTGAGAAATCTACAACAAAGCTTCTAGAGCTTATAAATGAGTTCAGTAAAGTGGCAGGTTATAAGATCAATGTGTGAAAATCAGTAGCATTTCTGTACACTAATAATGAGCAATCTAAGGAGGAAATCAAGGAAAAAATCCCATTTACAATAGCAACTAAAAGGGAAACGGATGTGGCTCAAGAGGTTCGGCGTCTGTCTACCATATGGAGAGACCGGGGTTCGATCCCCGGTACCTCCCAGTAAAAAAAAAAAAAAAAAAAAAAAAATAGCAACTAAAAGAATCAAATATCTAGGAATAAATTTTTTTTTAAAGATTTATTTTTATTTATTTATTTATCCCTCCCTTGCTGCTTGTGCTCGCTGTGTCCATTTGCTGTGCGCTTTTCTGTGTCTGCTTGTCTCCCTTTGTTGTGTCATCTTGCTGCACCAGCTCACCGCACCACACGGGCCGGCTTGCCTTTACCTGGGTTCGATTCCCAGGGCCTCCCATATGGTAAACGGGAGCCCAACCAATTGAGCCACAGCCGCTTCCCTCTAGGAATAAATTTAATGAAAGATGTAAACGACTTGTATGCAGAAAACTATACAATGCTGTTAAAGGAAATCAAAGAAGACCTAAAAAAATGGAAGAATATTCCCTGTTCATGGATAGGAAGATTACACATCATTAAGATGTCTATCCTACCCAAACTGATTTACAAATTTAATGCAATCTCAATAAAAATTACCACAGTATTCTTTACTGAATTGGAAAATCTAACAGTGAAATTAATTTGGAAGGGCAAGAGGCCCTGAATAGCTGAAGACATGTTGAAAAAGAAAAATGAAGTCAGAGGAGTCATACTGCCTGACTTTAAAACATACTACAAGGAAGCAGATGCAGCTCAAGCAATTGGGCTCCTGTCTCCCATTTGGGAGGTCTTGGGTTCGTATCCTGGGGCCTCCAGATGAAAGCAAGTGGGCCCATGCAGAGAGCTGGCACAACAAAAAGAGACAAAGAGGAGAGGTGTTGAAAGATACAACAAACCAGGGAGCTGAGGTGGCTCAAGCAATTGAGTGCCTCTCTCCCACATCGGAGGTCCCAGGATCGGTTCCCGGTGATTCCTAAAGAGAAGGTGAGAAGAGTAGACAAGCAGACACAGAGAGCACACAGCAAATGGACACAGAAAGCAAGACAGTGAGTGTAAAAACAAGGGGAAGAATAAATAAATAAAATAAATCTTAAAAAAAAAAAAAACATACTACAAAGCTACAGTGGTCAAAACTGCATGGTATGGCACAAGGATAGACATACTGACCAATGGAACCAAATTGAGAATTCTGATATAGATCTTTGCATATAGAGTCAACTGATACTCTACAAGGTCATCAAGCCCATTCAACTGGGAGAGAATGGTCTCTTCAACAAATAGTGCTTGCAAAACTAGATATCCATATTCAATGAGAAGGGGGCGGATGTGGTTCAAATGGTTGGGCATCTGTCTCCCACATGGAAGGACATGGGTTCGATCCCCGGGACTTCCCGGTTAAAAAAAAAAAAAAAGAATGAGAGAGCAACACCATCTCACATCTTATACAAAAATTAACTCAAGATGGATCAAAGATCTAAATATAAGAGCCAAGACCATAAAGAGCTTGGAAGATAATGTAGGGAAGCATCTACAGGATCTTGTATTAGGAAATGGTTTCGTGAACTTTATGCCCAAAGCACAAGCAATGAAAGTAAAAAATAGATAAATGAGACCTCCTCAAAATTAAAAACTTTTGCACCTCAAAGGAGTTTGTCAAGAATGTGAAAAGGCAGCCTACTCAATGGGAGAAAATATTTGGTAACTATATATCTGATAGGGGTCTAATACCCAGCATATATAAAGAAAGCCTACAACTTGAAAATAAAAAGACAAACAACCCATTTTAAAAATGGGCAAGTGATTTGAATAGACACTTCTCCAAATAAGAAATACAAATGGCTAAAAAAGCACATGAAAAGATGCTCAAAATCACTAGCTATTAGGGAAATGCAAATCAAAACTACAATGAGGTATCATCTTACACCCATTAGACCTGTGGCTGTTTTTTAAAAAAAGAGGACTACAAGTGTTGGAGAGGATGCCAAGGAATGGGAACCCTTATCCGCTGCTGGTGGGAATGTAGAATGGTGCAGCCATTGTGGAGGGGAGTTTAGTGGTTCCTCAGGAAGCTAGCTATAGAACTGCCTTATGATCCAGCAATCCCACTGCTGGGTAAATACCCAGAAAAATTGAAAGCAGCGACACAAACAGATATCTGCACACCAATGTTCATACCAGCATTATTCACTATTGCCAAAAGTTAGAAACAACCCAAATGTCCATCAACGGATGAATGGATAAACAAATTATGGTGTATACATACAATGGAATATTACTCAGCTGTAAGAAGGAATGTAGTATTAACACAGAGGATAAAATGAGTGACTCTTGAAGACCTTATGTTGAGTGAAGCAAGCCAGGCACTGAAGGACAAATATTACATGACCTCACTGGTATGAATTAAGCAAATTGAGCAGACTCACAGAGCTAGAGCCTGGAAGACAAGTTTACAGGAGACAGAAAGGGAGAAAAAGGTTGCAAGCCAATGCCCATATGGGCAAAATCTATAAGGTGGCAGGGTGTAGTTGTGCCCTGAGTGGGCATGACAGTGGTGCAGTGGTCTATTGGGCTGGGCAGTGCAGGCTTATGAGGGAGGTAGGGTGGAAGGGTGGGTTGGACTGTCCATGGAACAGTGGGGAGAATTGGGGGAGGGAACAGGTGAACTCTGGGGATTTGCGGGTATGTGCTTGAAACTACAACACTGGGAATATACTTTTGGCAAACATGGCAGGGGAGGGTTACTGGTTTAGGGTGTTGGATGTGGGGGGCATGCGGGACAGGGCCACCTGGGGCAGGCTTCCAGGGAGTGTGTAGTGCTCATCTTGTCATAGTGTGTTGTATCAGTGGGTGGAGACCCACATAATGAGCGGGAAGGTGTTGGACTCCCATCCCGGGGAGCCTTGTTCTTTTGAACAACGAAAGACTCCTACCACAGAAAATCCCAAAGATTTAGAATTGCTCTCAAGACCGCTTCCCCAGAAACTGAGAGCAAAGACCTGCCAAATTTTTCATTATACTGCAGTGTTTCCCTGGCAGTCCTCTAAAAAAATTCCAACTTGGAGAACACATTTAATAATAATGATAGTAATATAGCATAGTGTGAGTTCTGGAGTGGATTGCTTGAGTGGAAATCACGGCTTCATCACTTTTTAGCTGTGTGACTTTGGACAATTTTCTCAACCTCTCTATACTTCAGTTTCTGTAAAAAAGAGATAATAATAGTACTCTCTTGAAAATGTTGAGTTAATACATGTAAAATATTTATAGTCATGCCTTATACATAGCAAACTCAATAAATGTTTGATATTACTATTTAAAAAAAACAAACTATACTTAGCACAGTTACTAGATTAACGCAGGTATTTCATAGGTGTTTGTTGGATACCTGGATGGATGGATGGATGGAT
Source organism: Tolypeutes matacus (assembly GCA_026826555.1). Lineage (NCBI taxonomy): Eukaryota > Metazoa > Chordata > Mammalia > Cingulata > Chlamyphoridae > Tolypeutes > Tolypeutes matacus. The sequence continues at coordinate 21,755,489 of JAKSZT010053883.1, forward strand.
GGATGGATGGATGGATGAGTGGATGAGTGGGTGGATAAGTGGGTGAGTGGATGGCTTGCTAGCAAGATGTCAAGGGACCATGACTTTTTCCACACAAATACCAAATACTTTCCAAGAGGGTTTTGCTCTATCTGTTTGTGACCTTCGTTCTTGAACACAGATATAATGTGGATGAGTAAAAATAGGCATAAGCAGGCTCAGTTCTAGTCAACTGTGACCTACACTTACCAGGCTTGGGTCTACAATTCATCTTGATGTGGACAGGGACCTGGACTTGCAGGAGCCAAAGCTCTCCAACTGACATCATTGGTAGTTCCCTGGGGCCAAAGGCTGAGATCAGGGACATGAAAAGCGAAGCCTCCCTGAGAGCAAGATGGCTTGGAAATCCTGATCAGTGATGTTTTATGGAAAGAATTACAACTCAGCTTTTCTTATACTCCCTGTCATCATATCAGGAAAGGAGAGGAGCAGGTGAGCAGCCAGCCCCTGCTTTCGCTGCAGTTCCACCACCGATTCACTGTGCAACTTCTGTAATCACTTAGCCCTTCTGGGCCCCATTTTCTCCTCCCAGCTCCAAAAATGTTCTGATCCTTTGAAAATCCCTTGCATCTCTCTTTTAAAATACAGACATAGAACTTTGAAAGAGCATGTATTAAAGAATCTCCTTAAATCTTTTCAGGGGGCGGATGTGGCTCAGATGGTTGGGCATCCGTCTGCCATATGGAGGGACCTGGGTTCGATCCCTGGGACCTCCCGGTAAAATTAAAAAATATATATATAGAAGGCGCATGGGCTGCCAGGCTCTGTGTGCCGGTGAGCCGCCAAGCCCCGGGAGCCAGGCAGCAAGATGATGACGTAGCAGGAGAGAGACGCAGGGGAGAGACAAGATGAGATGCTCTGAAAGCTCCAAAAACCAGGAACCAAGGTGGCGCAGGCGGCAGAACACCTCTCTCCTACATCGGAGGTCTCCAGGATCGAATCCTGGTGAAGACTGGAGGAGGATGATGAGAGGAGATGGCAGGAAACAGACACAGAGAATTGCCCAGCGAATGGACATAAAAAAAACAGCAAATGGGGAAGGGGGGTTTAAAATGGGTAAGATAAATAAATAAATCTTAATAAAAAAAAAAAAAAAAAAAAAAAAAACCTTTTCAGAATAATTACAAGTATTTGTCAATATATCTGTTTGTGCCACACCCTGGGGATGCAGCAAGCTTTAGAGAAGCACAGATCGCAAGTCCAGGCCATGAGTGAAAAACTCTGGCTATAAAGATGATCAAGGCTCCGTTCCTGGGGAGCGGATGTGGCTCAAGGAGTTGGGTGCCCACCGCCTACATGGGAAGTTCCGGGTTTGATTCCTGGTGCCTTCTAAAGAAGACGAGCTGACTCAATGAGCTAATGAACAAGCAGACTCAATGAGCAGGCACAATGAGCAAGGAACGGATGTGGCTCAAATGGTTTCGTATTACCTCCCCCATGGTAGGTCTCCAGTTTGGTTCCCAGTGCCTCCTAAAGAGAAGACAAGCAGACCCAGAGAGCACACAGTGAATGGACAAAGAGCAGACAGCACAAACAACAGTGTGTGGGGGGGATAAATAAATTAAATAAATCTTAAAAAAAAAAATAACCATACTAACTAAATGTATTTTATTTTATTTTATTTTTTATTTTTATTTTTTTTAAAGATTTTATTTATTTATTCATTTATCCCCCCCCTTGCTGCTTGTGCTCGCTGGGTCAGCTAACCATGCCGTGTGGGCAGGCTTGCCTTCACCAGGAGGCCCCGGGAACCGAACCCGGGGCCTCCCACATGGCAAACGGGAGCCCTACTGATTGAGCCACAGCCGCTTCCCTAAATGTATTTTAAAAATTAGATCCCCCAGGCCTAAAATACCATCCAATAACCCTGTCTGGAAGAATCCAGGAAAGTTGCTTGTATGAAGTGTTCTGGGCTAGGCCAAAAAGAAGAAAAAGTGTCTGCGAAGGTCACAACTAGGCAGAAGTTCCATGGGAATACAGTCGCTGTCAGGATGGTGAGGAATCAGCAGCTAGAGCATGGGCTACAGCCTAAAATACTCCCCCTAACCCCTTGCGCTGTGGGAGAGGAGTGGGGGGGTGAAATCCCAGCCTGTGTGTTAGAGGAACATTCTGGGAGAGGCAAGGGAGCAATCACAAGTCACCATGTCTGTCCTTTATTCAGCACGTCCTGAGTGCAGACCCTGTGTGCTTTCTACCCAGCCCAGCAGGGTTTCCTGAAGTATGCTACACGAGTCACTGGGGCACCTGAGGTGGTTTCAGCTGGGACAAGGAGGGACATTTTTGTTTTAGTAGTTATGTTTCCTGTTTACATTTCCCTTCTGCTCAGGTGGCACTGGTTTTCATTTACAACTATGTCATCAAGTTTCCCTTTTAAATAAATTTAAGTTTTAAAAAGTGACACTGTTTAAAGAAAAATATTTATTAAATAAACATACAGGTGGTACATGGACATGGCAAAAATTGTGAGGGGGGTACACAAATGGCAGAAATTCAAGAAACAATGTGTTTCAGCACAGAAGCATTTACCTCATTCAGAGCTCTTTTGGTTACAAGTGAAAGACAGTCACTCAAATCAGCTCACGTAAAATAAGACAACGTATCCTGGCTAGGGAATTCCACAGGATCTAAAGGAGGGAGTGCAGATGGCAGGCTGGGCCTGGAGGAGGAGGCCCGCAAGCCCTGGAAGCACGGCCCCCTCCTCTCTCCAGGCTCCTGTGGTTTCTCTCTGGTCTCTGCTTTGCTCTCACATCCTCATCTTCTCTCTGAGCAGAGCCATCTTCCCTATGACATCAAGTGGCCACCACCCCCTCCCATCCCCTCCCCATCACACACACAGACACATACAAGTAGGCCTCCCCCCCCGCCCCCGCCCCAGCTCCCGAATTTATATCTCTTTAGGTAAGTGACCTGCAGGGCCTGAAACAGCATCCCTGAATTTTGCTGCCCATTTCTGGGCAAGAGAACCTGACTGGCCTTCAGCTCCTGTTGGAGGATTGAGGGATTGGCTACAGGGAGGGGCCAAGTTCTCAGAAAAAGGTGCCTGCCTCAGCCTTTGCTGCTCATGACAACCCTAAGAGATAAAAAATTCAGCTCTTGGACCCTCGGCAGGAAGGGATGAGCCCAAGACTTGAAGCTGGTCTGTGCAACACCAAAGCTTGAGTACGCTGTGCTATCCAGCTAGTCACCATCCGCTAAGCCCAGCCCATCCAGACTCAGGCAGGGTAGGGCCATTGGGAAGTATTTATCAAAAACAGCAGGGAAACGGATATGGCTCAAGCAGCTGGGCGCCTGCCTACAACATGGGAGGTCCTGGGTTCGGTTCCTGGTGCCTCCTAAAAAGAAGACAAGTAGACATAGAGCACACAACAAACAGACACAGAGAGCAGACAGCAAGTGCAAATAACAAAGGATGGAGGACAGAAATAAATAAATCTTAAAAAAAAAAAAAAAACAGCAATCCACTGCTTGCCTGGTAGGAGACATGGGTGCTAACTACATAGGGACATCGTTAGAAGGGAGGAAGTTTTTTCAGAAGGACCCAGGGCTCCAGAAGCCAGGGAAGTCTCCTCCAAATCCCAAGGTTTGAGACTGCCCAGTTCATGCTGCAGGTATTTGACTCAGAACACGAGAGAGGCTTATTTGCATTTGTACATATTTGTTGAAAATCATAAGTGGGCATCTAGACAGCCTCAGGAGAAGCTGGCACCTCCCTCCTACACCCAGAAGTCAGTGTCTGGACTGCTCCTCCCACCTCCTGGAACTAGGTTAGAAGGGGGCCTTTCCGAACGTGGCAGGCTCCTTCCACCCCGGAAGACTCACACACACACAGGCGCTCCCCAGACCCAGTCAGTGCCTGTTCCCATGGAAGCCTCTGGGCATCACACCCCTGGCCTGGATGTCCCCAGTTCTGCTCTAAGAGACTTTTGCTCCCCCACAAGTGAGCAGCTGCCCCAAAGGAAGTTGTTAGTCAGGGTCTGTTGTTGCGACAGGATGGTTGAGGTTGTTGTCTCTCTCCCACCCATCCCCAGAGTAGACCCAGGCCTGAGGCTAGGCCTGTGTAGAGAGACACAGCTGCCCCAGGAAACAAGCTTCCTGGCCAGGTTCTATCTTCTCCAGCCACCATTTGGGCCAAGGAGCTGAGTGAGTTGAAAGAAACTTTCATTGAGCTACTTCCCCTGAAAAGTGTCACAAGGACTTTGTGCCTTTGGGCAGAGAGAGCGAGTTGCATCATTCTGGCTCAAAAGTCTGCCCCAAAGATACTGCCACACAGCCAGAGTGTCCCTTTCACAAACCCCCTTCTCTGCCTTTATCACTTGAAGTAGTTGCCCAAATTTTTAGGTCATACTCACTTGGGGTTGCTGCACTGGGGGAATGAACTGGTAGCTCAAACCTGCCTCCAAGTTCTGTACCTGGCCCTAATCTTCACCCCCAACCCCATCAGGCCCAGGAGCTCAGACTGAGCTCACCAGGCAAGGTTACTAAGGCATGTGCGCCCGAGAGGCCACTGCAGGGGCTTATTCAAGTTCTGGATTTTCGAGTAGGTAGCCTCCGTACCTAACAGGCTACCAGTGTCCAGGGAGAGGTGCCCAGATCCCAGCAGATATCCCTTCTTCTCCCAGATCAGTCTGAGATATGAGTGGAAGAGAGGCTTTGGGCCTGGCCCCAAAAACAGGGACTAATTCTTGAGGGAACTGACAGGGATCTGGTTGAGTGGCAAGACTACTTCGGTGCCCGTCACCGAGGTGGCCCGGGAGCATTTCCGGCTGCTGCGCATGCTGTACAACTTCTCAGTGAGGTGCTTGCGGAACTTCTTGGTGAGGAAGCAGTAGATGACGGGGTCCAAGACACAGTTGGTGCTAAGGAGGCAGAGGGTGACCTGATGCGCGTCATTAATAGCCTGGTGGAAGCTGTTGTTCTGGAATCCCAGCTCGGCCAGGGTCCAGGGCAGTTGCACCACGTGGTGGGGCACAAAGCAGATGACGAACACGGCCAAGACCGTGCAGACCATCCATAGCGCCCGGCGCTTGACCTCAGCATTACGCTGCTGCTGCACCGGCTGCATGAGCAGCGTGCGGATGATGACCAGGTTGCAGAAGAGGATGATGAGGAAGACGAGGAAGAAGCTGAGCACGATGAAGATGTGGATGGCAAGGACCGGCACGCTGCCCTTCTCGTAATGCTCGAAGCATCGGGTGGTATTGCCCGAGCCAGCCTCGCTGGGCACTGTGTTGGTGGAGTCCAGGATGAGAAAGTAGGATGCGGCAGCCACAATGGCCACCCAGATGACCAGGGACAGATAGATGCCACGCTTGCGGGTGGTGGCCTGAGCAGTCTTGATGGGCCGTGTCACTGCCTGGTAGCGGTTGTAAGTGATGACACCCAGGAAGGCCACAGAGCAGTAGGTGTTGATGAAGAAGAGACAGCCAGCCAGGTTGCACAAGAATTTGGGAAGAATCCAGTTGCCCTGGTTGTAGTAGTAGATGATCCACAGAGGCAGGGTGACCAAGAAGAGCAGGTCAGCCAAGGTGAGGTTCACCATGAAGATCTTTATCTCGTTGAGTTTTTTGGAAGGGTACAAGCGGGCAAAGACCCACAGCACGTAGCTATTGGCAATGGTGCCCAGCACAAAGATGATGCTGTAAACAATTGGGAAGAGGGTGTATCGGAACTCAGAGTCGACACGGGAGGAATCATTTGACTCCATTGCTCAGGCCTGGGAAGGGCAGGTCGTCATAAGATCCTGCCTGTGCCTGGAAGACACACGTAGATGAATTCTGGTTAATGAAGAGCCAACAAGGGACCCTCACAGTTCAGCAATTCTAAGACTCCAATTTGGCCATTTTAAAAACTTTAAAATCAGAATATGCCTTATAATTATGGCACCTTCTGATTAATTGGCAGCATTTTTTTCTTTCTACATATAATAATGTGTGTTTTTACAATCAGTGGCAAAATCAGTGATAGTTCAGTAGTTTCTTCCCTCTTATTCTATTTTTTAAAAATTTCCGATTTTAACTACTTTCACGTGGACGATTCAGCAATATTAATTACATTTACAGTATTCTGCTTGCATCACCAATTCTTATTCTATTTTAAAATGTAACTATTATTTGGCATATTTTGACTTAAAGTTTTAACTAATCCATTCCTAGTGACTAGATTTATGAAAATTTGTATTATAAAATTTTTACTTTTTTTGATAAATTTAGAATTTTTTTTTTTTTTTTTTTTTTTTTTTAAAGATTTTTTTATTTATTTATTCATCCATCCCCCCCTTGCTGCTTGTGCTCGCCTGGCCAGCCAACCACGCCGTGCGGGCGGGCCCGCCCCCACCAGGAGGCCCCGGGAACCGAACCCGGGGCCCCCCACATGGCAAACGGGAGCCCCACCGATCGAGCCACAGCCGCTTCCCTAGAATTTTTTTTTTTTTTTTGATGGATGGAAATTGGAATGGAATTTTTGATTGCAAAATGTTCTATGTTAAGAATAATTTAGGGAAGCGGCTGTGGCTCAATCAGTAGGGCTCCCGTTTACCATATGGGAGGCCCCGGGTTCGGTTCCCGGGGCCTCCTGGTGAAGGCAAGCCCGCCCGCACGGCGTGGTTAGCTGACCCAGCGAGCACAAGCAGCAAGGGGGGGATAAATGAATAAATAAATAAAATCTTTAAAAAAAAAAGAATAATTTATATGCTCATTTTAAAAATCTGGAAAATACAGAGACAGATAATATTAAAGTCACCCATAGAACAAAATATTAGCCAGTCATTAGAAAGAATGAATTAGATCTCATTATACTGGCATGGAAAGCTATTAGATAATAATATTAAGTAAAAACAAAACAAAACAAAAACAGCTGTAGAAAATGTTTGTTATGGCCCCATTATGTATGTGTATATGAATGGAAAAAGATCTAGAAAACTAGACCTCGAACAGTTGATAGTGGTAAGTAATGTCTGGGAAGTGAGGTGGTTTGGTGAGAATTTCATTTACTTTCTACCCTATAGTTTATAGTTTGAATTTTTTTAGAAGTGCTTAATACTTTAATAATTTTAAAAAAATATTTAAAGATTTTTTAAAAAGAAAAGCATATGGGAAAAAAAGAAAAAGAAAAAAGACCAAAAAAAGATTTTAAAAAACCTTAACAAATGAGAAAGTGTATGGTGGAGAAACCCAGTAGAAAATACTTTAACCAAGTGATCAAAATTGACATCACCACTAATAAGACCTGGCAACACAGTGTACCTCTGATACGTTGCCTGAGAAGGACACAACATCACTTCTGTGGTATTCTTGCCAAAACGCCTAACCTCAACTTAATTATCGTGAAAAAAATATCAGTCAAACCCAAAGTGTGACCAGCACTGATCAAAAGTGAAAGATAAGGAAAGACTGAGGAACTGTCATAGATTCGAGAAGATGAAGGTGAAATATGACAACTAAATGCAATGTGGGATCCTGGGTTGTGTCCTGGAACAGAAAAAGGACATTTGGGGGAAAACTGGTGAAACACAAATAAAAAGGTCGACAATTTTGTTAATGAACATCGTTATCAGTATTAATTCCCAGGTTCTGATCATTGTATCATGGTTCCATAAATTGTTTATATTAGGGAAAGTTGGGTGAAGGGTACGCATGAGCTCTTTGTACTATTTTGGGAACTTTTCTGAAGACCTAAAATTATTTCCAACAAAGTTGCTGTTGTTGTTTATAGCACGTTAAGAGTAAAGCTAGCCATAATCCTACCACCCAGAGTCTGCTCCCTTTTCACTAGTTCCTCCCCAACTCTCACTCTCCAGGGAAGCAGGGCTCCCTCCCTCTCCTCTTGTTCCTCCCACAATGCTGCCCAAAGGTGATGTTTGTGTTGCCCTGAGCTTGACTCAGAGAAGCAGCTGGTGGGGGAAGAGCAAAGACTCAACCAGGGCTGCGAGGTCTGAGGCTCCTCGTCTATCATAGTGCAGTGAAAAGAGCACAGAATTAGGAGAAGGAAAAAAAAAAACAACCACTTAGCGGTCCCTCTTTTGGAACCAGGCACCTGGTAGGTGCTTCCACACGCACCACATTTGAGTCTCATGAAAAACCTTTGCCGTAAGAAGTATTATCCCCAATTTTACAAACTAGGAAGCTGACGTGTGGGGTGGTTGTATGACTTGTGCAAGGTCACACAGCTGTTAGGGGATGGAGCCAGGCTCTCAAACCCAGCTCTGTGCTCAGTCGTTCATCACACATTCATCCAGCAAATATTTACTGAGCGCCAGCTGCCTGTCGGACACACTGCCAAACAAGGGGGGTGCAGGGTGAACAGAGCCATGCGGCTCTGCATGTTTAAACAAACACAGTTTGTAAACATTAGGGAGAGTTGGGTGAAGGACACACATGAACTGAACGGAGAATAAAAAGGGATCTACTTAGAAAGGAGGTGAGTTTCAGGGGACTCCTGAAAGGAGAAGCAAGGAAAGTGTTCCAGGTAGAGGGGCTTGCATGGGTCCTCAGGAGCGAGGTAGACTCCAGGGCCTGAAGGAAGGCCACACTGCAGCCAGCCTCTAAGAAACGACTGCGGGTTGCTCTTTGGTGTAACGTCAAAGAAGAGTACCATCAATTATCTGAAAAGGCCATTAAAACAGGCCTCCCTCCTTTTTCCCTGCTCATATCTGTGTGAGGCCAGATTTTCTTCAAACACTTCAACTAAACCAACATACTGTAACAGAATGAATGCAGAAGCAGATGTGAGAATCTGCTGTCTGCTGTTAAGTCCAACATGAAAGAGATTTGCAAGAATGTAAATCAATGCCAATTTTCTCCCTAAATTGTTTGTTTTGGAAAATATTTCTTGTCCATTAAATATGAACCGTGCTACTTATGTTAACATGGAATGAGTTTATCATTGTTCTTTTTTAACTAAAAATTAAAAGTTCTGGAATGTCTTCATTTTAATTTTTAATAAGTATCGATAGATATAATCCATATAAACAAAAGCTCTTTGGGATCCTCAATAATTTTAAGGATGTAAAGGCGTCCTGAGAGCAGAAGATTGGAAAACCACTGCTCCAGCCCCTCTAACCTTTAAACCCAAGATGCTCAACCATCTGGCACTGGCTTTCCTTCTCTTTCCTGCTGGCTCCCTCATGCCTTGGGGGATTTCCTGGGGCAAGGGAGCATGCCTGGCCTAGCCCTGGCCTAGTGCTGCCTGAAAGAGGCAGGGAGGCCGCCTACAGCTGGTGCAGACTCAGAGTCTTCAGGAAAGTCACACCCCTCTCAGGAAGTCCCCAGCTCAGTGGGGGTGGTGGCAACTATTCTCTGGAAATTGTCTTTCTCCGGTCATAGACCCAAGATAGGTTATCCTGGGACCTGTCCACCATGCTGTGCCTGCCCAGGCCTGTTACAAAAGTCTAGAGCCAGGACTAGGGTGAGGCAAGTGAGGCACTCACCAGGGCACAAAATTTAAGGGCGTGCCAAAAAATTCAGTCATCAAGATAATATTTTAGATCCAGATCTGAAGCCATGAAGATTTCTGGCATGTTAGGAGGGCTTCTCACGCTCTTTGTTTTAACTCATGGTTTTGAGGATGTGCGTGTAACCTGTACTGAAAACTGGCTCCGAGTCAGAAAAAGACGATTGCCTATTTTGGAACACCGGGATCCCGAGCCTTATGAATTATATCTGGGAACCTGCTGTCCTGTCACCACAACAATGCATAGATATTTTGAGTTCCTTTATCCTCTTTCTAATTGCGGCATCAGGAAATACGATCGCATCTGGGGCAGTCTCATTGAGAGTTCACTCACATATGTACCACGGTATTCAACTACCCAGGCTTACTACCCAATAACTTGCTTTATTAAAAGAAATTTACTCATCATTGTGGAAGAAAAGCCAGCCATGTTATCTTACGATTATTGTACCATGCTCACAGCCAGTGGGAGAGGCAATCTCAACATTATCTCAAGTGGAAAACACTGGGATCAATCTAGGAGTGACATTCGGGTGCAGGAACAATTTTTCCCTTCCTGGATTCTATCATTTTTCATCCTTTGCTCTAAGGGAGAGGTTCGCTCATAAATTCTGAATTGTGGGGCAACTTTGTTAATGCTGGTACTATGGCTGCCTGAGGATTGCACTAAGTTTTAGAAGTCCACTAATGCCTATGGATAGCATCTTTTATCTTTTTAATAGTAGTTTTTAAATGAATCTGCTCTGTAGTTCATGTTTATAAATTCTTTGAGGGAAAAGGGAAATCCCCAGATTTTTTATTTGAAATAGAGGCATTTTAAAAATTAAAAAAAAAAAAAAAAAAAAAAGATAATATTTTAACACACTATTTTTAAAAGTCAAAATCAGTACTACTGATTCTTCATTTTGCCTCAGGCGCCAGTGTAATTTGGCATGACACTGTTATGATCTTGTCTTAAAATTTTGATATTTTGTTCATCATGGATGTTTTAGCATTAATTTCAACTAAATAAAAATTTTTCAAAAAATTTAATTAATTAATTTTTTAAAAATCTTCCCACCACGCACACAGGTTAGCCAAGGTCCCCCATTCTGTCCCTCACACGTGTATTCGCTAGACAAGCACTCACTGGCCTGGGCAGAGTACTGGACTCAGAGATCAGACCCAGTGCCTGCCAGTAAGCGGTTCACAGACCATTTGCAAGAGAGACTCTCAGAAGCAAACAAAGTTGAAGTGCTATGATGGCAGAGGTACAAGGTGTCCTGGGAATTCAGAGAAGATACCTGTCACCCAGACGTGACAGACGTCAAGAAAGACCTCTTGAAGGAAGAGAAGGGGTTAGCCTGAAGAAGCAAGGAGAGAGGAATTCCGGGCAGAAAGGACGGCTCATGCAAAGGCCTGAGGGAATAGCAGAGGATATGCCTTGCTCTCAGGGAACTTGAAAATCTTCAGTTTAGCTAAAACTGAAAGTGTGGGGCCGGTAAGGAGAGGCAAGGCTAAAAAAGTAAGCATCGGTCAACTCAAGATGTGTTGTGAATGGCAGCATAAGGAGTATGTACTTGATTCCGCAGCAAATGGGAAGTCATTTGAAGGCCGCTGAACATGCCAGGGACCAGTTAGGCTCTAGGTTGGGGAAGAAGCTCTGATGGCTGTGTGGAGAGTAACCAGATGCAGGGAGGGACAAGGAGACAACTGCAATTGATTTTTGCATATTGATCTTGTATCCTGCCACTTTGCTGAACTTGTTTATTAGCTCAAGTAGTTTTGTCATAGAAATTTCAGAATTTTCTGTATAGAATCATACTATCCGCAAATAGTGAGAGTTTTATTTCCTCTTTTCTTGTTTGGGTTCCAATTTTTTCTTGTCTAATTGCTCTAGCTAGAACTTCTAGCACAATATCGAATAACAGAGGTGACAGTGGGCATCCTTGTCCTGTTCCTGATCTTAGAGGGAAAGCTTTCAACCTTTTCCCATTGAGTACTATGTTGACTATAAGTTTTTCATATATGTCCTATAGCATATTAAGGAATTTTCCCTCTATTCCTATATTTTGAAGTATTTTTATTAAGAAAGGATGCTGAATTTTGTCGAATACCTTCTCTGCATTGATTGAGAAAATCTTGTGTTCTTTTCCTTCAATTTGTTTATGTGGTGTATTATGTTAATTGATTTTCTTATGTTGAACCAGCATTGCATACCCGGAATAAATCCTACTTGGTTGTGGTGTTTAAGTCTTTTGATATGCTGTTGGATTCTAGTTGTAAGTATTTTGTTGAGAATTTTTGCATCTATGTTCATGAGAGAGATTGGTCTGTAATTTTCTTTTCTTGTGGAATCTTTATCTGGCTTTGGTATTAGGGTGATGTTGGCTTCATAAAATGTGTTGGGTAATTTTCCCTCCTCTTCAACTTTTTTGGAAGAGTTTAAACAGGATTGGTGTTCATTCTTCTTGAAATGCTTGGTAGAATTCACCTGTGAAGCCATCTGGTCCTGCACTTTTCTTTTTTGGGAGATTTTTGATGATGGATTCAATCTTTTTCAATGTGATTAGTTTGTTGAGTTCTTGTATATCTTGTAGCATCAGGGCAGGTTGTTAGTGCATTTGTTTGGGAATTTTTCCATTTCATCTAAGTTGTCTAGTTTGTTGGCATACAGTTTCTCATAATATCCTCTTATGATCCTTTTTACTTCTGTGGGGTCAATCATAACTTTCCCCCTTTGATTTCTGATTGTATTTTTTTGCATCTTCTCTCTTGTTTTCTTTGTTAGTCTCACTAAGTGTTTGTCAATTTTATTGATTTCAAAGAACCAGCTTTTGGTTTTGTTGATTTTCTCTATTGTTTTTTGGTTCTCAATTTCTAATCTTTATTATTTCTTTGAAAGATAGATTGCTTTGGGATTGGTCTGCTGCTTTTTGTGTGTTTTTTGTTTTGTTTTGTTTTGTTTTTTTCTCGTTTCTCCGATTATTCAGTTAGATCTTTGGTTTTAGCTCTTTCTTCTTTTTTTTTTTTTTTTTTTTTTTAAACATTTTTTTTTTTTAATTTATTCATTTATCCCCCCCTTGCTGCTTGTGCTCGCTGGGTCAGCTAACCACGCCGTGTGGGCGGGCTTGCCTACACCAGGAGACCCCGGGAACCGAACCCGGGGCCTCCCATATGGTAAACGGGAGCTCCACTGATTGAGCCACAGCCGCTTCCCTCTTCTTTTTTAATATAGGCATCTAGGGCTATAAATTTCCCTCTCAGCACTGCCTTTGCTTTAACCCATATGTTTTGATAAGTTGTGTTCTCATTTTCATTCATCTTAATATATTTACTAATTTCTCTTACAATTTCTCCTTTGACTCACTGACTATTTAGGAATGTGTTGTTAGCCTCCACACATTTGTGAATTTTCCCCTTTCCCATCTATTATTGATTTCCAGTTTCATTCCATTATGATCTGAGAAGGTGCTTTGTATAATTTCAGTCTTTTTATATTTATTGAGTCCTGTCTTGTGACCCAACATGTGGTCTGTCCTGCAGAAAGATCCATGAGCACTTGAGAAAAATGTATGATTCACTGAGTTTGGATGCAATGTTCTGTGTATGTCTGTTAGGTCTAGCTCGTTTATCATTTTGTTCAAGTTCCCTGTTTCTTTGCTGATCTTCTGCCTAGTTGTTTTATCTAATGATATGAGTGGTATGTTTAAGTCTCCAATTATTATTGCAGACATGTCTATTTCTCCCTTCAGTTTTGCCAGAGTTTGCCTCATATATTTTGGGGCACCCTGGTTAGGTGCATACATATTTTTTACTATTATATCTTCCTGGTGGATAGTCCCTTTTATTAATATATAATGGCCTTCTGCATCTCTTATAATTGTTTTGCATTTAAAGTATGTTTTGTCCAATATTAGTATAGTTATCCATGCCCTTTTTTGCTTACTGTTTGTGTGGAGTATCTTTTTCCAACCTTTCACTTTCAGCTGGTTTGTATCCCTGGGTCTAAGGTGAGTCTCTTGTAGGCAACATAAGGATAGCTCATGGGTTTTTTTATGCATTCTGCCAGCCTATATACTTTTTTTAAAGGAGGTGTCAGGGATTGAACCCGGGACCTCATACATGGGAGGAAGGTGCTCAACCACTGAGCTACATCTGCATCAAGCCTATATATATATATATTTGGTACTGGGGTTGAATTGAACCTGGAACTTCATATGTGGGAAGCTGGTGCTCAACCACTGAACTACATCAGCTTTACCAGTTGGGTTTTTTTTTTTTTTTTTTTTCATTTTTTTGTCTGCTGTTTGTTTTTAGGAGGTACCAGGGATCAGATCCAGGACTTCATATGTGGGAAGCAGGCGCTCAACCACCCGAGCTACATTCAACTTGCCAAGCTTATGTGGTTTTTTTTTTAAGATTTATTTTATTTATTATTTCTTCCCCACCCTTGTTTACGCTCGCTGTCTGCTCTCTGTTCATTTTGTGTTCTCTGTGTCTGCTCATCTTCTTTTTAGGAGTCACAGGGAACCAAACCTAGGCCCTCCCATGTGGGAGGGAAGCACCCAATTGCTTGAGTCACATCCGCTCCCTGCTCGTTGTGTCTCTCATTGTATTTCTTCATAGTGTCTCCTCATTGTGTCATCTCATTGCATCATCTTGCTGCATCAGCTCACCACACTGGCCTTTCACGCCAGCTCACTGTCTTGCTCATCTTATTTAGGGGGCACCAGGACCTCCCATGTGGTAGGTGGACACCCAACTGCTTGAGCCACATCCGCTTCCCAAACCTCTATCTTTTGATTGGAGAGTTTAATCTATTCACATTCAATGATATTATTGTGAATGCATTGTTTACTTCCACCATTTTATTCTCTGGTTTTCATATGGCATATCTTATTTTCATCTGTCTTTTACTTTTTTGGTTATCCTTTCTGAATATTCTTGCCTTTTACACTCTCCTCCAAGCATCTCTCTCCTGTTTTTTGTTTTTGTTTTTGTTTTTCTTTTGGGCTGTAAGGCTCCCTTTAATGCTTCCTGCAAAGGCAGATTCTCTTTTCGACAAACTCTCTTAGTTTCTGTTTATTTGTGAATATTTTAAACTCATCTTCATATATGAAGAACAATTTTGCTGGGTAAAGAATTCTCAGCTGGCAATATTTCTCTCTCAGTATCCTAATTATATCATACTACTGTCTTCTTACCTCTATGGTTTCTGATGAGAAATCGCAGTAAGTCTTACTGGGCTTCCCTTGTATGTGATGGTTTGCTTTTCCCTTGCTGCTCTCAGAATTTTCTCTTTATCTTTGATGTTTGACATTCTGAGTAGTATGTGTCTTGGAGTAGGTCTCTTTACATTTGTTCTGATTGGGCTATGCTATGCTTCTTGGACATATAAGTTCATTTCTTTCATGAAAGTTGGGAAATTTTCAACTATTATTTCCTCAAATACTCTTTCTGCCCCTTTTCTCTTCTCTTTTCCTTCTGGAACTCCCATGTTGCATTTCATGTTATCATTTACCTCCCTGTGCCCCTGCTCAATTTTTTTGCATTCTTTTCTCTCTCTCTCTCTTCTTTTCTCTCTTCAATTTTAGCTGTTCTGTCTGCTGCATCACTTATTCTTTCTTCTGTATTTCGAGTCTGCTTTTGTATGCCTCTAATGTGCTTTTTATCTCACTTCTTATGTCTTTCATTCCCCTAAGCTCTGTTAATTTTCTATTCAGGTCCTTCTTTGTGCTCGCTCAGTGTCTTATTATGTCCTTTATCTCTTTAGCCATATTGTCTTTCAACTCATTATTTTGATTTTGGAGATTGTATGAAACTTGTTGATTAGTTGTCTCAAATCCTGTGTCTCATCTGGGGTTTTGATACATTCCTTTGCTTGGGCCATTTCTCCCATTTTCTTAGTTTGACTTGTAATTTTTTGCTGATGTCTAGGCATCTGATTAGGATGGTGAGTTTACTCTGATGCTCAGTTTATCTCTTTTTTGTAGGGATTTAGTGGCAAGAGGCTATGTGTTACTGCTGTTCTTTGATTCTTATTTCAACCTGTTCTGGGTCTTTAGGATTATCCCTGTTAGTTGCTCAAATATGGAGGTACCAGTAATGGGTTGCAGACCTGCTTCCAAGGGCCTTTCCTTTCATGCACTTCCTTGGTCCATCAGCAGATGGTGCTTTTCAGCATCCTTCTCAGTTCAAAGCCTGGTTGGAGTGTGTTTGATGTGACAGGATTCTGTCTAGAGGCTATTCAGAGTATCACAATTCAGACTTTCTCAGAGGCTGTTCTCCAACCTTTCTCAGCAGCCCCCTTCCTTTTCCCGGGTAAGAAATAATTCCACTCCCCTCTGAGTCCTCAACAACCAGTCCTAGTTAGTATGGAGGGTGATTGAGAGAGTAGGATCTCTTTAGTCCTGTGCCAGCTCCCAAGGCAAGCAATGGTGTGGCCCCACCTGACCCGGAAGGGCTTGTGGGAAGCAGCAGAACAAATTTGTTGGCAAAAAGCTGGATCAGCCTTAGGCTGTGTCCCTCTTTCTCCCCTTTCCTGGGGAAGTGGATACCTGCGGCTCCCTCTGTCCATAGTCACCAGCCCAAGGCCAGAGAATTTTAAATGGTCTGCTCGTAGGGTGGGGGAAGGGCACTGGTGGCTTCAACTGCAGCTTCTACTCATGGTCTTTCCATCGATATTCTTTTCCTGTGCCCCCTCTCTTCTGGACAATGTCCAGTCTTTGCCTGGTGTCCTAAACTCTAGAACATTTTTTTCCAGATCGCCTCTGCCTGTCCTCTAGCTACTTTTTTGGGGAGAGAGGTGAGTCCTGTATGTCTCTGATCTGCCATCTTCCTGGAAGCTGGATGCTTCTTGAAGGAAGGGATTAGGTGCTATTCATCTCTTTATCCCCAGTGCCAGGCACTGGGACCAACTGAATGGGTGAATGAGTGACGAAGCCCCTGATGGCTACTCCAAGGAGCCTCATGCTATCATTCTGGGGGAAGCAGACCAGGGGCAGACTAAGGTGGGAAGAACAAGGCCATTGGAGGCAGAAAAACCTGTGTTCACACCTGACTCTGCAGTTCACTTACTTCTCTGAACTTCAGTTTCTTCATCTGCAAAATCTTGCAATCGTCACAGTTTGCAAAAGCAGGCAAACTGAATAGAGCAGGACATAAGGCAGAAATGTCCCGACCTCCCTCCCCAAGATAATGGGAGCCAGGGGAGAGAGACCAGGGGTCACCACTGACCCCAGGCGCTCTGTCCCACACACTGGCTGTCCTCCAAGCCCCAAAAAGGTGGCCTCAGGGTAATGCCAACCACGCTTTCAACAGCTCAGGGAGGGATGAACACTGGAAGCAGAAGTAGGAGGAGGCAGCTCAGACCACTCAGCTTAACATATGGGCAGTTTCCGGATGGATCAAGGCTGGGCAATAGGCTCCGGCTCAGTACTCAGATTTTGAGGGGGAGGGGGAACATAAATATTCATGGTATTCATGGACACCAGAATATTTCTGTCTTCAGTCTGGAACTCCTACCCTCTGGCCTGCACAGTGCAGGCTCCACCCCCACACTCCCTACAGTTCTCATTCTCTGGGATGTCTGGAAACATCCCTGGCCCCCAGTAAACCTGGCAAACGGGTTCTATTCTCAGCAAGACAATAAGAAGGGCGGCCTGGGCATAAGGAAGTGTGTGCTTTTACTTCCCCAAATGCATGCATGCTGGGTGTTGGGAAAGTTGGGTTCACTAGGCAGGCCAGCCCCTAACATTTGTGGAGTCAGTTGAGGTCAAGAGTATAAATGTCTAAATATTTATATAAGTTGTATATCTAATTTATAAATCAGACATGTGCAAGTTCATCCACATGCCCTGCAACAGCAGTTCCTGGCCTGGGAGTGTATTTACAACAGTCTGGGCTGGAAGGGGGGCACACCCATTTGATCTAAAACTCCTTGCTCTGTGGGGAGGGCAGGGCTGAAGGAGAACCAGAGCCAGACTATAAAAGGCCAGGAAGCTGGGCACCATTTACTAGTTTAATGTGCAGACACTTCTTAACTATGATCACATTTCCTCCTCAAATCCGCCTTGGGAGATGGGTTTTATGAGATACCTATTTTTCCAGGAAAGAAAGTGAGGTCAGAGAGGGGAACAGACTTTGTCCACAGTCACACAACTGGTAAGTGGTAGACTTGGAATGTTGAACTGCAAGGCCCATTCTCTCTTTTCCAGGCCAATCTATGACCTTCTGCTTCTCAGCCAACTAGTCTCTCCTGCAGCCCAAGGATAGGAGCTCCAGATGCTGCAAGGCCCTCAGAAAGAGACGCCTTTGGCCTGGCCCCTGCTTTTACCTTTGGAGTCAGGGAGGAGACAGGGCACAGGGAGGGCTGGGTCTGCTCTGCATCTCTCTCACTCCTGCCTGGCAGCACGAGAGCTGGGATCAATCCTGTTTCAACCACTAAACTCACTCCATGACTCTGAGTCTCCATTTCCTCATTGGTGACATAGAGATTAAAAACTGGGCCTAAGTATTTCTCAAAAGAAGATATAGAAATGGCCACAAAGCACATGAAAAGATGCTCAACATCATTCACCGGGGAAATGCAAAGTAAAACCACAATGAGATATGATTTTATGCCCACTAGAATGGCTATCATTTTTAAAAAATGGAAAATTACAAAGTGTTGGAGAGGATGTGGAGAAATAGGAACATTCCATCATTGTTGGTGGGAATGTAAAATGTGACTACTGTGAAAGCTGTTTTGGAGGTTTCTCAGAAAGTTAAATATAGAATTACCACATTACCCAGCAATCCCACTTTTAGGCATATAACCAAATGAATCAAAAGCAGGATCTCAAACAGATTCATGCACACCAATGCTCATAGCAGCATTATTCACAATCACCAAAAATGGAAGCAAACCAAGTGTCCATCAACCGATGAATGGATAAACAAAATGTGGTATATACATACAATGGAATATTATCCAGTCATAAAACAGTATTAAAAAAAAAAAAACAGTATAAAGTTCTTATACATGTGACAATATGGATGAACCTTAAAGATATCATGTTGAGTAAAAAAAGCCAGACACAAGGGAAGTGGCTGTGGCTCAATCAGTAGGGCTCCCGTTTACCATATGGGAGGCCCCGGGTTCGGTTCCCGGGGCCTCCTAGTGAAGGCAAGCCTGCCCGAATGGCGTGGTTAGCTGACCCAGCGAGCACAAGCAGCAAGGGGGGGATAAATGAATAAATAAATAAAATCTTTAAAAAAAAAAAAAAAAAAAAAAAGCCAGACACAAAAGGACAAATATTATATGATCTCACAAATTCATAGATTTTGTGAGTATAGGTTACCAGGAGTTGGTTTGGGAGTTAATGCTTAAATTGTACAATTTTGGTAATGGTTGGTGATGATGGCAGCAAAACATAGTGAACATAATTAACAGGACCAAAATACATATTTGTACGTGGTTAAAAGGGGAAATTTTAGGTTTTATATATGGTACTAGAATAAAAATTTAAAAAAAAAAAACAACCCTAGGACTGTACAACACAAGCAATGAACCCTAATATAAACCATGGACTATAGTTAATAGTACAATTATAATAATATTCTTTTATCAGTTGTAACAAATGTACCACACTAATGCTTGGTATTAATAATGGGAGGGGGTATATGGAAACTGTATTTTCTTTGTGATTTTTCTGTAAACCTACAACTTCTCTAATAAGAATTTTTTTTTTTTAAATACATCTAAGACATATGAAAAAAATTGGAATATAGACTGTCAGCTTAATATCAATGTTAAATTTCTTGAACTTAATCATTGTACATGTGGCTGAGCGCCTGCTTCCCAAGTACGAGGTCCTGGGGTCAATCCCCAATACCTCTTAAAAAAAAAAAATTTGCACATAAGGTGGTTACATAGGTGAATATCCTTGTTTTTAGGAAATGTACATAGTAGTAGTAAATATTCACAGAGAGTGATGAGTACAACCTACTCTTCAAATGTTTAGAAAATAGATAGATAGATGGGTTGATAGATGGATAGTCTGATATGGCAAATGTGGCAAAACATTAAAGTTGGTAGATCTAGGTAGATGGGTGGGGGGTATGCTGGGGTTCTCTGTATGGGGTTTGTCTTGTTTTTTACAACTGTCCTGTAAGCTTGAAGTTATTTTAAAATAATTTTTTTTTAAATGGGTTTAAAAATTTGAAAGCACATTTTGTATTTTTAACTTGGAATCACATAACTCAGCTTTACAGTTTAAAGCTGTGCAACTTTAATAAAACTGCTTCCCTTCTCTGGGCTTCATCTGTAAAATGGGAGCAATAACATATGTACCCTTATAGGATTTTTGTGAGCATCAAGTGAGATAAAGGATATAAAGTATTTGGCAAAGACAGTGCTTAAGAGCACAGACTGGAGTCCTACAAACCTGGATTCAAATCCTGCCTTGGTCACTTCCTAGCTGCTTGACTATGTCCAAGCCCTTCACCTCTCTGAGCCTCAAGTGCTTCCAATGTAAATGGAGGTGGTGATAGTCCAGGCATATACCTCTCAGGGGTGGTGTGAAGATTCAATGAAATAATGTATAGAAAGTACTCAGTACAATTTAAGATATTAGTGATCTACAGCTCTAAAAGATTGTGTCTACAGGAAGTCAAGACAATCTTCTATTTAGATCAGATCAACATTGACCTCACAGGATTGCCCAGAGGCTGTAAGCAGATACACCTCTAAAATGCTTGGCACATAGTAGTTGCTCAATAAACGAGTTGCATCCTGTTCTGACCTCCCTTGAGGTCTGACATTTGTGCCCTGCTCTGGCCATGCTGGCCATACCCTCTAAGGACTCCCCTCATGGAGTAGTTCCACTAACCAACCATACTTCTCTAAGCCCCAGAGAAATTTGAAGGGAAATTGAGAGCAAGTACCCTGACCTCTGGAGAATTCCAGACTGAGCTGCCCACGACTCCCAGCACAAGAAGTCAAGCACCAAGCCAGGCACACTCATTGGTTGAATGAATGGAACTCCTTGTCTGGGGAGAGGCCAGGGACAGGGTTAGGACCCCAGAGGCAGAGGTGGCCCACCCTGATCCCAGGGGTATATATGACCTTGAGGAGACTGGGCTCTGGTCAACTGATGTAGGAAATCCCTGTGGGGCTGGGGCCGCTGAGCCTGGTCTGGACCTCTTCTCCTCACAGCCAGATGGTGTCTGTCTGTGGCCAGCAGAGCCTAGAGGCAGGGAGGTGCTTCCTCCCCTGGGCTTCCCTGGTCCTGGGCACATGCCTCTGTTATGCCAGAAAACAGACTGACTTTCCAGTATTTTTCCCAGCCTGGGAGCTTCTGGGTCTTGCAGGTGCTTGGTGGCCGGGAGAACACAGAGGGTGCAGAGCTCAGGGCCTGAGTCTGCACTGGGCTCTGTGCTTTCTTAGCTGTGTCATCTTTGGCTCCCCAACCTCCATTTCTTTATCCGCAGTGGTAACGATAAAACCTTCTTCACTGGATGGTTGTGAGAGCAGAATGAGGCAATTTATGCACATGGTTATTACTCAATTACTGCGAACTGCCTGCCTCCCATCCTCAGAAAATGTTTGTTGAGTGAATGAATGAATAAACACACACATCAGCCTGGCAGCCAGCCAGGCACATCACCTCCTAAGGAAGAAGCAACCTGGGGGGTGAATGGAGAGAGAGCCAGAGGACAGGAATGAGGCTCCCAGGGTCCTGGCTCTGGCCTCTGCCAACCCACCACCATCCTGAGCCTGGGGCTTTGTGTCTGTGAAACGCAGTGCGCCACCCACCTCCAAACACAGTTCCACGGACCTGGGACCAGAAGCTGGGCTTCTGACCACAACATTCTACTTTATCATCCATGTATTCCTTGCATATTTACCAGCATCTACACCTGTGCTAAGGGTAAGGGTAAAACAATGAATAAAACAAATTCCTCGTCCTCAAGGCACTTACACTCACAATTACAGTGCCAGTCCTAGTAGTAACACATTTGCTCAGGTTCATGCAACATTTTAAAACTGACAAAGTACTTTCTCACTCAGCCTCCTACTTCATCCTCCCCACAAACCCACAAGATCAGTATTATAAACCCCAATCTACAAAGGAAGAAACAGAGGCTCCTGAAGGGTCCAAAGTCTCAGCTTGTAAGCAAGAGCCCCAGATCAAAACCCTAGTGGCCGCATGAGGCCCAGGGCTATTTCTTCACCCCCAAGGCTACTCTTTCCCAGGCTGGGCATCAGTCCCTAAAGCAGGAACCCCACCTCCACATGCACTCACCAAACACCTGGGACACAGCTGTGTATTCAAGTGGAGCTAAATCAGAGCTGCCTGAACACTTGGGGAGAGACACCACCAGTTCCCTCATTCTTCACAGGTCGGGGAGTACCTGGGCAGCAGCCCCTGTCCACTAAGCCCACACCTGGACCTCCTGCCAGAGAGGAACAGGGGACAGTGTGAACTCTCTCCCTGGCAGCTGGGAAGACCTAATGGGGACACCTGGCTATGGGCATGGCTCTTTGTACCAATAGCCTTGTTCTCTTTGTCACGCCCCCTGGGAACACCTAACATTTAGTGAGTTCCTAGGTGCCCAGCCCTATGCCAGACCCTTTACCCCTCGTGATAACTCTCATTAGACAATTGAGGAAAGTGGGGCTCAGAGCAGGGGTGTAGCTTGGGCAAGCTCCCACAACTAGTAGATGGCAATCATTTCCCTGAGAGCTAGGCAGCCCCCTCTCATCACCACCATCACCCCACCCACCCACCCCCCCGGGAACTCTGTGAGGGCATCTGAGCACTGCCTTGGCCTCAGAGAACCAGAGAAGGGAGTTGGGTTCCCTTGGGAAAATTTGGCCATGAGAAGTTCTTTCTAAACATGAGGCACTGGGCCTGGGGAAGGTGCCAGAACAGTCTCTTATAAAACAGAGCCACACATTTAATAAGGCGCAATCTGGGGGCATAACCTGAGGACACTGTCCTAAATGTCCCCCCTTGCCCAGCCAGGCTCCCCTCGCCCCCACTACTCCTTACGTTTTCCAGGGGCAGCGGCTGTGCTTGGGAGCGTCTCTGTCTGGGCGCCGGGCTCAGCCCCAGCCTCTGTAACAGCTGGAAATTGCAGAAATGAGGAAACAGAACACAGCACTGCCAAGTCACCCCCAGGAGGAAATGCCGTGACCATAGGGCCCCCCGACAGATGCCACAGGAACAACCAGGCTGGGACACTCTCACCCTGGGCACTGCTGGGAGACTCCTCGCAGAGCACAGAGCTGGGGGGAGGGGACAGGGGCAGTGCCAAGGAGCTGGGGTGACAGAAAGAGCAAGATATTGCAAGGGCGTGCACTCAAAAGACAGTGAAACTGAGAGAGAAGAAATGAGTGGCTGAGAAAATAGAATGAGAAGGGAGGAGGGAGAGAGGGAGTCAGGAAAAGAAATGAGAGAGGGAGGAGGAGGAGATGGAGGGAGAAAGGCACACAGAAAGACAGACATGGAAACACAGAGAGAACATGAAGGAATGAGGAGACAAGGCCCAGAGAAGGAAAAGAGAGAAAGATGAGACACAGTGAGCACGTGCCTGGGTGTGCATACGTGTGTGGGCATGTAGCATGTATGGGGATGAGAGACAATGAAAGAAAGGGAGAGGAGGAGAGAAAGCGTGAGTGAATACAGAAAGGTCGAGAAGGGAGGAGCATCCTGGTGGGTACAGAGGTGCCGCGATGGTGGTGGGTGGGGGGAGACTCGGAAGACCCTGAGCCTGAATGTGAGCTTCATGCAATTGGTGGGTGAACAGGTATGGGCAACAGGGGGGCGAACAGGAGCACAGGGAGGAAGTGTGTGTGCATGAGAGCCACGAGGTGGCTTGGGACTTCGTGTATATAAGTGAGGAGTGGGCCCGAGCCTCTGCCTCAGCTGCCAGTCCATGCACTCCCTCCTTCAACCAACAAACGCCTACTGAGCACCCCCAAGCTCTACAGTGGACCCTGTCTGAGGAAGCGAGGCCCTCAGCCATCAGCCAATCCAACTCCCTCCTAACAGAGAGGGAAACAGGTCCAGGCAAGGACCAAGGTCCCACAGCGAGGCAGGTGCACAGCAGAGCCAGGAGTGCAGGCTCCTGATGCCTCATGCAGGGTCCAGCCTCAGCTCCACCTTGGGTGTCTGGGCTAGCCTCCTCCTGCTGTTGCCTTATCAAAGCCAGCACTGGCTCTCAAAGGACACACCACCTTTAACAGGGGTCTGAGGCCAAAAATCTGCCCCTCTCCCCTGACTTCACCTCCATCACACCAGGCAGAGACACTCAAACCATTTATGCACATAACTCTTGCACACTCACATACATTCGAGACATACCATTATGCAAAGACACCCACTCACAATTATATTCCTCCACTCACATGCACATTTGTACACTCAGGTGCCCACGCTTTCCCCCTCACTCACACCTGCCCAGGCTCACCTCCTTCCTCAGGCTAGTTCACCCATACTGCTCCATGCTCACCCAGCACACACACTCTCCTCAGATCCCAAACTCTTGTTTAGAACCCAGAGCAATCAAACCAGCTACAAAAAGGCATATGTATCAGATAGGCTCCTGGAAAGAAATGACATACACACTCAAACTGTGTAATCCAAGGATGGGGGGACTATTTAAAGAGATGTGGGCAGGATTAGAGCACCGAAAGGAAACACGTATTCTCTAAGGCGGCTCTGCTTCTCTGACCTCATCTCCAACTTCTCTCTCCCTCACTGCCCACACTCTGGCCTTCCTGCTCATTAACACACCAGGCATGCTTCTTCCTCAGGCACCTGCTCTTTTCCTGCCTGGAACACTCTTCTCCAGATATGCACACAGTTCATCCCTTCACTGCATTCAGGTCTTTACTCAAATGCCACCTTCTCAGTGAGTCCTTTCCTATTCATCCAAATAAATTGCAGTCAGCTCTCAACACTCCCAGCACCTACCCTGATTTCTTATTCTCCACAACAGTACATCTGACATCATATATATTTTATCGACTTTGCTCATTGTCTGCTTCCCCAACTAAATTGTAAGCAGGCATTTGTTTGTTTATTGCTATATCCCAACAACACTGCCTGACACACTGCAGGTGCTCAGTAAAATTTGCTGAATGAATGAATGAGGTTAGAGAGGATATAAGTTATCAAGGTAACATAGCTGGCCAGTGGCAGACCTGGGACGGACCCTACCCCAAACCCTAGTTCAACTGCACACCTGTTATGAAATTTTCAGCAACTTCTTTCTGCTCCCCCAATCTGTTCTTCACCCAGAGTGATGTGGACACATCACCGCTGTGAAATGTCACATCTGTGAACAGCCCTTTTCTCACCTCTAAATGGAGGATAATGTGAGAGGAAGAATAACAGGGAGTTCCGGGAAGATGGCGGACTAGTAAGACACGGGAATCTCTTCTCCAGAAAAATAGCTAGAGGACAAGCTGAAACAGCCCCGAAAAAGATCTTCTAGGGTTTAGGACAGCAGGTGAAGGCTGCACACCACCCAGAGGAGAGAGGGACAGAAGAGGGAAATTGCGACAACAGAACCGTGAGTTGCAAGTAGCAGCTTCTGCTGCTGCCGGCACCCTCCCCCACACTCTTCAGAATTCTCGGGCCTCTGGGCCTGCGACCACAGACAAAGGGGGCTTCAGGGATCTGCCACCCCCAGGAAGGGGAGAAAGAGGGACACAGCCTTAGGCTGACTCAGGTTCTGACCTGCAAATTTGGGCTGCCAAATTTGGGCTTCCACACAGCGGTTTGCCCTGGGAGCCTAGAAAGGACTGGAGAAATCCGATCCTCCCAACACCCCTCTCTTCTAGCCTGGACTAATTGTTGAGGACACCACTGGAGAGGGGAGAGAGAGCCTGGGGCTGACCCTGCTTTGGACTCCCAGGTTTGGTCTGCCCTGTCCCAAGAGCCCTTCCAGGCTGGGTGGGGCTGCGCCATTGTTTGCCTTGGAGCCTGCAAGGGGCTAAAGATATACAAACCTCCCAATCTCCTCCTCTACTAACAGGGACTGATTGTTGAGGATTCAGAAGGGAGTGGAAATATTTCCTAGCTGGGAAAAGGGGGGCGCTACGAGAGAAGTCTGGAGAACTGTCTCAGAAAGTTTGAATCACAGGGCTCCTAGCCCCCGGACAGGAAGCTCTATCACATTGATCTGGTCTGTGTCACAACAAATACGCTCCGACCAGGCATTGAATTGAGAGCTGCTAACAAGCGCCATCTCCTGGCAGACCAAGGAAGTGCACATAAGAAAATTAATAAGTAAGAGAGGCTTTTCCTGGCCTCTATAGCCTCCCTGCCCAAGGCCCTAGGAAACGACTCTACAACCAATTACTGGGTCCAGTGCCCAGTTTTGAGCAACCAGCAGAGCAATCCTAACAATCAAGGTTGAGCCAAAAACCAAAGAGTGGTGGTAACTCACAGCCTCCTGCCACTAAAACCCCATAAAAGAGAAAGAGATAGAGCATCTAAGTAAAATACAAACTAACCAGATGCCTAAGCACCAGCAAAAAATTACGAGCCATACTAAGAAAATAGAAGACATGGCCCAAGAAAAGGAATACAGCAAGGTCCCAGAAGAGATGCAGAATTTGAGAGAACTAATCAGTGAGATGAGCACACATTTCCAAAATCAAATTAATGAGATGAAAGAGAATATAGTTAAAGAGATCAATGATATCAAGAAGTCATTGAGTGAACGTAAAGAAGAATTTGAAATCCTGAACAGAAAAGTAACGGAGTTCATGGGAATGAAAGACACAATAGGTGAAGTAAAAAATACACTTGAAGCATACAACAGCAGACTCGAAATGATAGAAGAAAGAATAAGTGATACTGAAGACAGAGCAGCTAAAATTGAAGAGAGAAAAGAACAGAGAGAGAAAAGAATGGAAAAAATTGAGCAGGGACTCAGAGAGTTGAATGACAACACAAAATGCAAGAACATACATGTCGTCGGAGTTCCAGAAGGAGAAGAGAAAGGAAAAGGGGTAGAAAGAGTATTTGAGGAAATAATAGCTGAGAATTTCCCAACTCTCACGAAAGAAATGAACTTACATGTCCAAGAAGCACACCATACCCCAATAAGAATAAATCCAAATAGACCTACGCCAAGACACATATTTTCAGAATGTCAAATGTAAAAGATAAAGAGAAAATTCTCAGAGCAGCAAGAGAGAAGCAAACGATCACGTACAAAGGATGTCCAGTAAGACTTAGTGCAGATTTCTCTTCAGAAACCATGGAGGCGAGAAGACAGTGGTATGATACGATTAGGAAACTGAAAGAGAAAAACTGCCAGCCGAGAATTCTTTATCCAGCAAAACTGTCCTTCAAATATGAAGGTGAATATATAGTATTCACAAACAAACAGAAACTAAGGGATTTTGCAAAAAAGAATCCACCTTTGCAGGAAATATTAAAGGAAGCCTTAGAACCTGAAAGAAAAAGACAGGAGAGAGAGGCTTGGAGGAGAGTATAGAAGAAAGAAAAGCAGAAAGGATAACCAAAAGAGTAAAAAGAAAGACAAAAATAAGATGACATATGAAAACCAAAGAATAAAATGGAGGAAATAAATAGTGCATTTTCAGTAATATCATTGAATGTGAATGGATTAAATTCCCCAATCAAAAGATACAGGCTGGGGGGCGGCTGTGGCTCGATCAGTGGGGCTCCCGTTTGCCATATGGGAGGCCCCGGGTTTGGTTCCCGGGGCCTCCTGGTGAGGGCAGGCTCGCCTGCACGGCGTGGTTGGCTGACCCAGCGAGCACAAGCAGCAAGGGGGGGAGAAATGAATAAATAAATAAAATCTTAAAAAAAAAAAAAAAAAAGATACAGGCTGACAGAATGGATAAAAAAACATGAGCCATCCATATGCTGCTTACAAGAAACTCACCTCAGACACAAGGATACAAGCCGGCTGAAAGTAAAAGGTTGGAAAAAGATACTCCATGCGAATAGTAAACAGAAAAGAGCAGGGGTAGCTATACTAATATCAGACAAAACAGACTTCAAATGCAAAAAAGTGATAAGAGATGTGGAAGGCCATTATATATTAATAAAAGGGACGATCCTCCAGGAAGATATAACAGTCATAAATATCTACGCACCTAACCAGGGTGCCCAAAATATATGAGACAAACTCTGGCAAAACTGAAGGGAGAAATAGACATTTCTACAATAATCGTCGGGGACTTCAACACCCCTCTCACATCATTAGATAGAACAAATAGACAGAAGATCAACAAGGAAACAGAGAACTTGAACAATATGATAAACAAGTTAGACCTAACAGACATATACAGAACACTGCATCCAACCTCAGCGGGTTATACATTCTTCTCAAGTGCCCATGGATCTTTCTCCAGGATAGACCACATGTTAGGTCACAATACAGCTCTCAATAAATATAAAAAGATTGAAACTATACAAAGCACCTTCTCAGATCATAATGGAATGAAACTAGAAATCAATAACAGACAGGAAAAAAGGAAATTTGCAAATGTGTGGAGACTGAACAACACACTCCTAAATATTCAGTGGGTCAAAGAAGAAATTGCAAGTGAAATCAGTAAATATATTGAGACAAATGAAAATGAGAACACAACGTATCAAAACTTATGGGATACAGCGAAGGCAGTCTTGAGAGGGAAATTTATAGCCCTAAATGCCTATATTAAGAAACAAGAGCTGGGACTGTGCGGCAGCGGCCGGAGCGGTTTGGGCAGCACACGGGGCGAAGATGGCGGCGGAGCGGCAGGACGCGCTGAGGGAGTTTGTGGCGGTGACTGGCGCCGAGGAGGACCAGGCTCGCTTCTTCCTCGAGTCTGCCGGTTGGGACCTTCAGATCGCCCTAGCAAGCTTTTATGAGGACGGAGGGGATGAAGATATTGTGACCATTTCACAGGCAACCCCCAGTTCAGTGTCCAGAGGCACAGCCCCCAGCGATAGTAGGGTGACATCCTTCAGAGACCTCATTCACGACCAAGACGAGGAAGAGGAGGAGGAGGAAGGCCAGAGGAGCAGGTTTTATGCTGGAGGCTCAGAGAGAAGCGGACAACAGATTGTTGGCCCTCCCAGGAAGAAAAGTCCCAACGAGCTGGTGGATGATCTCTTTAAAGGTGCCAAGGAACATGGCGCTGTAGCTGTGGAGCGTGTGACCAAGAGCCCTGGAGAGACCAGTAAACCGAGACCATTTGCAGGGGGTGGCTACCGCCTTGGGGCAGCACCAGAGGAAGAGTCTGCTTATGTGGCAGGAGAGAGGAGATGGCATTCCGCTCAAGATGTTCATGTAGTTTTGAAGCTCTGGAAGAGTGGGTTCAGCCTGGACAATGGTGAACTCAGAAGTTACCAAGACCCATCCAATGCCCAGTTTCTGGAGTCCATCCGCAGAGGGGAGGTGCCAGCAGAGCTGCGGAGGTTAGCTCACAGTGGGCAGGTGAACTTGGACATGGAGGACCATCAGGATGAGGAGTTTGTGAAGCCCAAGGGAGCCTTCAAAGCCTTCACCGGCGAGGGTCAGAAACTAGGCAGTACTACCCCCCAGGTGTTGAGTGCCAGCTCTCCAGCCCAACAGGCAGAAAATGAAGCCAAAGCCAGCTCCTCCATCTCAATCAACGAGTCAGAGCCCACCACAAACATCCAAATACGGCTTGCCGATGGTGGGAGGCTGGTACAGAAATTTAACCACAGCCACAGGATCAGTGGCATCAGGCTCTTCATCGTGGATGCCCGGCCGGCCATGGTTGCCACCAGCTTTGTCCTCATGACTACCTTCCCAAACAAAGAGCTGGCAGATGAGAACCAGACCCTGAAAGAAGCCAACCTGCTCAACGCTGTCATCGTGCAGCGGTTAACATAACCACCTAGCTCAGCTGGCTGCCTCGCCTCCCTCCTGTGTCTCCCTACAGCCGTTGGTCATGCCCTGAGTGGATTTGCCCCTTCTGCCCCTCGTGCATACCCAGCAGTCCAGTGCCATGTCTGCCTCCATAGCTCTGGGTTCTTAGATCTCAGTTGGACATTTGTTTTCTTCTTAGTTGCATTTCCTGGGTTTTTGTGACTATCAGTGGACTTTAAAGAAAAAATAAATAAAAAACAACCAAAAAATTAAAAAAAAAAAAGAAAAAAAAAAAAGAAACAAGAAAGAGCTAAACTCAAAGATTTAACTGAACAACTTGAGAAACTAGAAAATGAACAGCAAACCAATCCCAAAGCAAAAAGAAGGAAAGAAATAATAAAGATTAGAGCGGAAATAAATGAAAATGAGAACAGAAAAGCAATAGAGAAAATCAACAAAATCAAAAGCTGGTTCTTTGAGAAGATCAATAAAATTGACAAACCCCTCGCTAGACTAACAAAGAAAAAAAGAGAGAAGATGCAAATAAATACAATCAGAAATGAAAGGGGGGAAATTACAAATGACCTCACAGAAATAAAAAGAATCATAAGAGGATATTATGAGAAACTATATGTCAACAAACTAGACAACCTGGATGAAATGGACAAATTTCTAGAAACTCATAACCAACCTACACTGACACAACAAGAAATACAAGAACTTAACAAACCAATCACAATTAAGGAGATTGAATCCGTCATCAAAAATCTCCCAGCAAAGAAAAGTCCAGGACCAGATGGCTTCACAGGTGAGTTCTACCAAGCATTTCTAAAAGAATTAACACCAATCCTGTTTAAACTCTTCCAAAAAAATTGAAGAGGAGGGAAAATTACCCAACACATTTTATGAAGCCAACATCACCCTAATATCAAAGCCAGATAAAGAGTCCACAAGAAAAGAAAATTACAGACCAATCTCTCTCATGAACATAGATGCAAAAATTCTCAACAAAATACTTGCAAATCGAATCCAACAGCATATCAAAAGACTTATACATCACGACCAAGTGGGATTTATTCCTGGTATGCAAGGCTGGTTCAACATAAGAAAATCAATCAATGTAATATACCACATTAACAAGTTGAAGGAAAAAAACCACATGATCATCTCAATAGATGCAGAAAAGGCACTCGACAAAATCCAACATCCTTTTTTGATAAAAATACTTCAAAAGATAGGAATAAAAGGAAAATTCCTCAATATGATAAAAGGCATATATGAAAAACCCACAGCCAACATCATACTCAATGGGGAAAGGTTGAAAGCTTTCCCCCTAAAATCAGGAACAAGACAAGGATGCCCACTGTCACCATTGTTATTCAACATTGTACTAGAAGTTCTAGCTAGGGCAATTAGACAAGACAATAAAATTAAAGGCGTCCAAATAGGAAAAGAGGAAGTAAAACTCTCACTGTTTGCGGACGACATGATCCTGTATTTAGAAAATCCTGATGTATCCACAACAAAGCTACTTGAACTAATAAATGAGTTCAGCAAAGTGGCAGGATATAAGATCAACACGCAAAAATCAGTAATGTTTTTGTACACTAGTACTGAACAATCTGAGGAGGAAATCAGGAGGAAAATTCCATTTTCAATAGCAACAAAAAGACTCAAATACCTAGGAGTTAATTTAACCAAGGAAATACAGGACCTATACGCAGAAAACTACAAAACAATGCTAAAAGAAATTTAAAAAGACCTAAACAAATGGAAAGACATTCCGTGTTCATGGATTGGAAGAATAAATATCGTGAAGATGTCAATCTTGCCCAAACTGATTTATAGATTCAATGCAATACCAATCAAAATCCCAACAGTTTACTTTACAGAATTAGAGATTACCAAATTCATCTGGAAGGGTAAGTGCACCCGAATAGCCAAAAGTATTCTAAAAAAGAAGAGCAATGTGGGAGGAATTTCGCTGCCTGACCTTGAAACATATTACAAATCTACAGTGGTCAAAACAGCATGGTCCTGGGAAGCGGCTGTGGCTCAATCAGTAGGTCTTCCGTTTACCATATGGGAGGCCCCGGGTTCGGTTCCCGGGGCCTCCTGGTGAGGGCAGGCCCGCCCGCATGGCGTGGTTGGTTGACCCAGCAAGCACAAGCAGCAAGGGGGGGATAAATGAATAAATAAATAAAATCTTTAAAAAAATAAATAAAAAACCAGCATGGTACTGGCATAAAGATAGACATATCGATCAGTGGAATAGAATTGAGAATCCAGAAATAAACCCTCACCTATACAGTCAACTGGTTTTTGACAAACCTACCAAGCCCACGCTGATGGGAAAAAACAGTCTCTTCAACAAATGGTGTTGGGAGAACTGGATATCTATAACCAAAAGAATGAAAGAGGACCCCTATCTCACCCCCTATACAAGAATCAACTCAAAATGAATCAAAGATCTAAATATAAAAGCCAGGACCATAAAACTACTAGAAGAAAATGTAGGGAAACATCTTCAAGACCTTGTAGTAGGTGGTGGTTTCTTGGACCTCACACCCAAAGCACGTGCAACAAAAGAAAAAGTAGATAAATGGGACCTCCTCAAAATTAAACACTTTTGCACCTCACAGGACTTTGTCAGAAGGGTGAAAAGGCAGCCGACTCAATGGGAAAAAATATTTGGAAATCACATATCTGATAAGGGTTTAATATCCAGAATATATAAAGAGATGTTACAACTCAACAATAAAAAGACAAATGACCCAATTAAAAAATGGGCCAGGGGGTCGGATGTGGCTCAACTGGTTGGGCGTCCGTCTCCCATATGGAGGGACCCGGGTTCGATCCCCGGGACCTCCCGGTAAAAAAAAAAAAAAAAAAAAAAAAAAAAAAATGGGCCAAAGACTTGAATAGACATTTCTCCGAAGAAGAAATAAATACAAATGGCAAAAAAACACAGCTCAACATCACTCATGATTAGGGAAATGCAAATCAAAACTACAATGAGATATCATTTCACACCTATCAGCATGGCCACTATTAAAAAGACAGAACTACAAGTGTTGGATAGGATGTGGAGAGATAGGAACACTTCTTCACTGTTGGTGGGAATGCAGGATGGTACAACCACTATGGAGGACTGTTTGGCAGTTCCTAAAGAAGTTGAATATAGACTTGCCATGTGACCCTGCAATACCACTACCGGGTTTATACCCAGAAGAACTGAGAGCTGTGACACGAACGGACATCTGCACACCGATGTTCATAGCCACATTATTCACCATTGCCAAAAGTTGGAAACAACCCAGGTGTCCATCAACAGAGGAATGGATAAACAAACTGTGGTCTATTCACACGATGGAATATTATGCAGTTATAAGAAGAAATGAAATCATAAAGCATATGGCAACATGGATGAACCTGGAGGACATTATGTTGAGTGAAGCAAGCCAGACACAAAAGGACAAATACTGTATGAATGCATTACTATGAACCAAATATATTGTGTAATATATTGTTTGATTCACACACACACACAAAAAAAAAAAAGAAACAAAAAACAAAACAACAACAAAAAATTTACATGTATCCATTACATTTAATTGAGAAATGTATATATTTATTCATCTGTGTTTACTTTTTAGTTTTTAATTGTTTATGTTTTCAATTATTAAATGTACAAAATAAAGTTAAAAAAAAAAAAAGAATAACAGGGAGAAGAGCATGGGTTTTGGAGTCAAAGACACTTGAGTTCAAATCTTGACTGTCACCAACTCTCTGTATGAATTTGGAAAAGCCACTTTACCTTGCAAAGTCTCAGTTTCCTGGTCTGCAAAATGAGAATAGTCATATGTGCCTCACATATCCATTATGAAGAATATGAGACAAAAAAAAAAAGAGTTATAAAGATTGGAAACGAAGTGCAAAACTGTCATTTTCACAGACAATATGATTATTTACATGGAAAAATCATAACAATTACATGAACAAATTATTAGAACTAAAACTTTAACAAGATTCCTGGATATAAAATAAACATGTAAAAATCAATCACATTCCTCTAAACAAGCAATAAACAAAAATGTCATTTTTACGAACATGCAGTTTGTAATAGCAAGAAAAATAACTTGGCAAATAAAAAAAATTTTGGCAAAGATGTGCAAGACCCTGATGGAGGAAATTAAATAATCATTGAAAAATAGTTGCATAAGAACTAAATAGAGATAGGTACTATATTTGTGAATGGGACTATCGATACCACAGGCCCCTGCGAACCCTAAAATAACTGGGGAAGCAGTTTCCCTATGAGACCACTCTCTGGAGAGGTCAGCCCTGATACTCAGTAACCTTCAATCTTCTCTTCCTCCTAACCACTACTCCTCTCTGGCTCCCTCTGGATCTCTCTGGATCTTTCTGGATTTCTCTCTCATTCTCTCTCTTTTACTTTCTCAATAAAAAGAGAAGACAACAAACCCTGGTGGAAAGAGCTCAAGCTTTGGAATCTCAAATTCAAAGCTGGGTTTGAATCTCAACTCTGCCACTTGACAACTGTGTCACCTTGGACAAGTCACACAAGCCTGCTGAGCATCAGATTCTTACCTAGTTCTTGTTCTCCTCTCTCCTCTTCCTCCCTTCATCCTTTCCCTTCTCTGGTCAGGGCTGACAACTACCACAGCAATGTGGGAACTACTTCCCTCCTCCAGCGTGTAAGAGGGGTTACCCCACCATGTGCCAGATCCTGAAAGGAAGTCTCAGGGATGTGGCCAGGGCCCCCGGCGTGAGAGAAGGGGGAGAGGATCCAGGCCACCCAAAGGGCAGGGGGGGATTTAAGTCAGAAGAAGCCCTAGAGCTTCCTGCCTGGCCCCTCACCCAGGGGCGGAGTCCGCTAGCTTTGCACCTGGGAGGGGTGGGCAGGGTGCATACGGAAACCCCCGACTCAGGGCACCAGGCTTGGAACCCTTAAGAGTGGAATGCCCTAGAAACAGGGGGGCCCTCAGGGACTAACTCAGTAGTTAAGAGAGGTCTCCAAGGGATAACAGCTTTCCTCCAGGGAGGGAAATTGGATGGTCAGAGAACAATAGGAGGGAGCTTTGCACTGTCTAATCTCTTAAATCTATTGGACTTTGAACGGTCTTAATTTGCTACTTATTTTTAAAAATTTTAATTAAAAAAGAGGTGGATTCTGGGGTAAGACTCACCTAAGCTTAAAACTCATTTCTAGGGAAGCGGCTGTGGCTCAATCAGTAGGGCTCCCGTTTACCATATGGGAGGCCCTGGGTTTGGTTCCCGGGGCCTCCTGGTGAAGGCAAGCCCGCCCGCACGGCGTGGTTGGCTGACCCAGCGAGCACAAGCAGCAAGGGGGGGATAAATGAATAAATAAAATAAAATTAAAAAAAGAACTCATTTCTATCTCCTAGCTGTGGCTAGGAGAGGAAAAAGTTTTTTCCTCTCTCTCTCTCTGAGCCTATTTCCACAGCTGTAAAATGAGGTAGTACCTCATAAGGGTACTGCATAAATAAATAAGATAATGCTGCAAAAAGCATTCAGCATGATGTCAGCTCAGAATATGCAAGCGATAAATGCTAGCTAGCTTTTTCCCCCCTCATCATTCAGCATGCTGAATCCCAGGGCCACAGGAAGCAGTGTTCAGATAGCTGGCACAGGCAGCTTTTCTCATGCTCCACGATGAGGCTGGAAGCCCTGGCTCCGCGGCTGCCCCCCTTGCTCAGCTGTGCCACCCTGGCATCCCCCTTTCCCCACAAAGCCTGAGAAGTGCCTGAGCAGGAGGTGAGAAGTGGGGATGGTGTTGCCGGCGGGGCTCCAGTCCCTGCCCTGGTTGGATCTTGGGGACCAGTCTGGGGAGTGAGGCAGTTCCTGGGCTATGTATGGGTGGTGGGTGGTTGCACTGGTCTATAAGTGTGTGCACGCGTGTGCGTGTAGGGCGGACGTTTCTGTGTCTATGTGAAGTAGGTTTGTCTGAAGCGAGGGAGTGTGGGGGGGTGCTCCCCGTCGGGCTCCTTGTGTCCCATAAGGATTCATGCGCTGTCAGTGCTGTTGCACGACTACGTGCCCGTGAGGATGTGTGTTTCATGTTGTAGGCAGGATGTGGTGCCAGCTGGTGACAGTTTGTGTACTGTGTGTAGGGGCCATGGGTTGTGTCTGTGGTGCGTGTCTGCAGGTGACGAGAGTGTGCTTTGCGTGCTGGCTGTGAGGGAATGCTGTGTCTGTTGGTGTATGTGTGTTAAATGTCTATGAGGGATGAAAGGACACGTGCTGAGTTTAGGTGATGAAGGTGGGCTGCGTGTCCCTGAGGGTGATGACGGGAGGGGAGCAAGACATAACCCAGCTCAGGCTGACACTCTGCAGAACCCTTCAGAACCCTCCAGAATCAAGGACTCTGCAGGGCAGCTACACAAAGCAGCCAAACCCGTCCCTCTCCCCCAAGCCACCAGTCTCTTACCTGAGAAACGGTGAGGACAGTGGTCTAGGAGGTGACAAATGAGCTGAGGGAGAGGTGGGGGCCACGGAGAGCATGTTTCCTGGACGGCTTCTCTGGGAACTCAGGAAGCAGTGCAGGGAATAGGGAGGAGGCAGAAGACAGGCCCGGGCCTAAGCATGTGACTCACTGTATTCAGGTCTCCAATCTCTGCCCAGCAATGGCAGGATGAAGAATTAGGAGAGGACTGCCTGCCAGCTCTGCTGAGTGGGCAGCTCCGGGGGCAGGCTCTCCCACCCTCAGGTCATTGGAATATTTCACATCCAGCCAAGCATGTCCCTGCACATCAGTTCAGCCAATAACACAGCACTTGTCCCACCCAATGCTGAGCCACACTGAAGGGCTGGGCCTGGATTCGCAGATGAGGGAGGAACTGTGCCCCTTGACTGAGGGGAAGAAGGTCCCTGATCTAGGGGATGTCCCAACCCTGTCCTCAGGAAACCTCCTCCTGAGAGGGAACACAGCCCTGTCCTCGGGAGCCCCCAGTCTGAGGGGGGATTCAGCCCTGTCCTCAGGAGCCCACATTTCAATATAGAAGCAGCAGCCCTGACTCCAGCTGGCTCCAAGCTGATGGAAAACACTCAATGCTGCCTTCAGAAGTCGGCCTTATTTGAGGGGACACACAACCAGCCTTGCCCACAGGAGGCCACAGACTAATGAATGAGATAAGGCCCTGCCCTCAGGTGCCCCAACAAAGGAGATGCCCATTCTGCCCTGCCTTCTGAAACCAACCCATGGGAGGGGGAGGCACAGTCATCCCTCCCCTCACAAGCTTCCTGTCTGAAGAAGTACCTTGACCTCAGGACTCCCTTTTTTTTTTTCTGACAAAAGCCTTGGGCAATGCCTGGAGCTCCAACTTTCTGTGTTCTGTGTTGAAAATTACTCCTTATCTCTACCTCCACCCTCACTCCATCCTCACCAACGTATCTGGTCGGACTTAGAAGCAGAGGTTCAAGCCACAGAAGAATGCAGACTGGGCCTTGGCCAGTCTCAGGTGCCAACGCTAAGAATCTGCTAGACTGGGGTTTGGTCACCGCCGATGCTCGGCTAGGGTCCTCCAACAAACCTCTGAAAGCCTTAGTTTCCTGGGTCTGTAACAGGGACACACTTTTTTTTTTTTTCAGGGACACACTTTTTATCTAGCCTGATGCCTGGCACATAATGGAAACTCAGTAAATGAAAATCACTTTATTTATCCAAACTCCTGCCTAGTGTCCAAGATTTGGGGATCAAATTCTTTCCCCATGCCCTAAAGTGATGCATCTCAAGTTTTGATGAAACAGCATAATCAGTTGGAGAACTTGCTAAAAACGAAGGTTTGGGGGTGGGGGAGGCAGTTTCTCAGATTCTACTTCCAGAGATTTTGATTCAGCCGAGCCGGTGGTGTGGTCCAGGAAATGTTTTTTTTTTTTTTAAGATTTTATTTATTTATTCATTTATCCCCCCCTTGCTGCTTGTGCTCGCTGGGTCAGCTAACCACGCCGTGCGGGCGGGCTTGCCTTCGCCAGGAGGCCCCGGAAACCAAACCCAGGGCCTCCCATATGGTAAACGGGACCCCCACTGATTGAGCCACAGCCGCTTCCCAGGAAATGTATTTTTAACAAGCACCCAGGAGACTCCAGTGTGGGTGATTCA
The DNA here is from genome assembly GCA_026826555.1 of Tolypeutes matacus. NCBI lineage: Eukaryota > Metazoa > Chordata > Mammalia > Cingulata > Chlamyphoridae > Tolypeutes > Tolypeutes matacus. The sequence continues at coordinate 21,792,957 of JAKSZT010053883.1, forward strand.
CGGAGGCTGGAGCCAAGCAGGCTTGGAGGTTCTCCTGCAGAAACCAGGGGCTGGGAGAGGGGAGTTCAATCACCTGGAAGCTCTCTTTAGGTACGCTTACCTACCCCACACCTTGAGGATGGATGCCCCACTGAGCCATAGGTATGGGTAGGGATAGTGACATCGCTGATGGGTGGGACCCCCAAGCTCTACTCCTCAGCCCCCTGGAGGACTGACTGTTCCTGTCCGGGGGCTCTAAGCCTTTCTGAAGTAACCCAAGAGCTTGTTAAAAATTCAGCTGTCCAGGGGGTCGGATGTAGCTCAACTGGTTGGGCGTCCGTCTCCCATATGGAGGGACCCGGGTTCGATTCCTGAGACCTCCCGGTAAAAAAATAAATAAATAAATAAAAATAAAAAACTTCTAAAAAAAAAAAAAAAAATTCAGCTGTCTGGGTTTCCCAACAACCCTCCCCCCAACTCCCCGAATCCTGAAGCAGTATATTCAGGGTAACCCAAGAATGTCTTTTTAACAGGTTTCCCAGTTGTCCTCAATTCTCCATTCTTTCCTCTAATACTTGAAACAAGAAATGCCTTGCTGGGGTTGGGGGAAGGAGTGGAGCACCCACTGTGCACCCGAAACAACACACTTAAGAGATAAGGAAGCTGAGGCTCAGAGATGTTTCAAGACTTGCACAAGGTCTCTCAGTCAGTAGTGGAGTCAGGATCCAAACTCCAGTCTGTCTGATGCCAAATTCAGGCCTTGTTGCCACCATTTGCAAGATTTGTTTGTTGTTGTTTAAATAGAATGTCACTTGAGTTTATGGAACAGAAATAGATGAGGTGTTTTCATCCCCATTTTACCAAAGACGAGGAAGCGAAAGCTGGGAGAGGTGAGATGACTTGCCAGGGTCACAAAGCTGTAAGTGGCAGAGCAGCTAGGAAGGTGACTCCAAGCCATGTGCTCATTCCACAGTACCCAGGGCAGAGTTCTGAGCCCCGATTCCAATGGCGAAGAGAGCTGATAACCAATGGCAAGAGGGCAGATGAGCCAAGTAGGCTAGGACAGGGACTGGGGGTGGGGAGGAAATAGAGAGGAGGCAAATTCTACTTCTCTGAGATTCTGCCCTCAGAGCAGGCTCAGACTCGTTTGCAGACTCCCGCTCACTTCCTCCTACCTTCACCTGGGGTCCCAGGGAAGCAAGAGGGGCCAGGAGGTCAGGCTGGGCTTGGCTGCCTCAGGAAGCCGCTGAGAGGCCACAAAGGATGGGGGGGGGCGCCGGAAGGGCTCAGCCTAGCTGGATTGCCAAAGGCAGCAACTGGTGCTCTGGTGGTGAACCTATTTTAAAGAGGTCCGATTCCCACTTTTCACACAAAGAAGCTGAGGCTCAGAGTTGAAGGTGCTTGTCCAAATGCCAACCCTGTCGGGCTCCTTCCACCTCACCCCTTCCCACAGTAGCTCCACTGGCAGCAGCTGGCTGAGCAGTGGGAGACGGGCGTAAGGAGGTTGGCTATCCGCGCCATCATCCACAGCGCACTGTGGGAAGAGGAGTGAAGTGGCTCGCCCAGCTTTTCATTCTCTCTGGGTCCTCCAGGGGCTGCTCCTGCACAAAGCTCTCCTTAACCCATGCACGGGCCAAGGAGACACTGAAGCTGCCACAGCCCCTGCCTTTCCCTAGAGGCCAGTCTTGACTAAGGCTCCCTCACGTCCACCCCCAACCCAGCAGCCCTTCCCTAGCTGTCATCACTGAAAAAACTGCTCCGGGCAGAGGGATGAGAATGGGCTGGGACCACTGCTGATTTTTCAGGTGGGTTTGTGGCTAAAGTGTGTTAAACGTGCCAGAAAGGAAATAGAAGATTTGGGTCCCTCTGGGAAAATGGAACGTCTTAACTGAAACTCAAATTCCTTAATATGACATTATGATCCCCCTGGTTTTCTCTCACCCCACCTCTATGCATTACTTTCAATTCCATAAACTGGGCCATGCTTTCACCTCTGGACCTTTGCAGACAGTTCCCTCTGACTGAAACATTTCCCCCTCAATCCTACCTGCCTGGGCCAGACACTGTTTTGCCCCCCAGCAACCAGTCTCCCATTCTCCTGGCCAACAAAACCTTGTCATTGGAAACAGCAGGTGCCCAGACCAAAGGGATGAACAATGCTTGGTTCTCCCTTGCCACTTTCCCAGTGTCCCTTAGAGGTGGTCATGTGCCCCATTTTCTGGCCAGTTACGTCTTCTGGGAAAGATATTCCTGGATGACTTCTTTCCACTTGGGAGGTGGTATGAGGTGTGGCACTGCCACAACCTTCTGGCAACTACAAGGCCATAAGCCCTCCTGAGGGGCTGGGGAAGTATCGTAAGAGCCTGCTTCCTTGGTGATCTTCTTGATCCCATGAAGAATACCTGAAACTGCCACCTTCAGGTTTCTTGTCACATGAGAAAAACATTTCCCTATTTGTTTATGCCAGTTATTCCTTGCAGCTGAAACCATTCCTGACGGGTAACCCGAGAATATCTTTTCAACAGGTTTCCCAGGTGTCCTCAATGCTTGGAGCAGGAACCACAACACTGGGATGGGGGAAGAAGTGGAGCACCCACTGTACACCTAAAACAATACACTTAAGAGATGAGGAAGCTGAGGCTCAGAGAAATTTCAAGATTTGCACAAGGTCTCTCAGTCAGTAGTGGAGCCAAGATCCAAACTCCAGTCTGACACCAAATTCAGTCCTGTTGCCACCATTTGCAAGATTTGTTTGTTGTTGTTTACAATAAATATAATGTCACTTGAGTTTATGGAACAGAAATAGATGAGGTGTTTCACCCCCATTTTATCAAAGAGGAGGAAGAAAAGTGGTAGAGCAGCTAGGAAGGTGACTCCAAGTCAAGCGCTCATTCCACAGGACCCAGGGCAGAGTTCTGAGGCCCGGTTCCAATGGCGAAGAGCGCTGCCAACCTCCAGCTGCATACAGCCTCTGAAGCCTCTGAAGGAGGGTGTGTGCACACAGTGTAGAGGGGGTGGGTGTCACTTTGCCAGGGCAGAATTACAGCTGCTGCTCCCCACCCAGGACAGTCTGCATTACCTCATGACATGTACCACCCCTGCAGGATGTCTAAAACTCCCCTCCATCTTGGAATAGTTTCAGCCAGAGCCACTCCCATGCAGCCCTATGCTCTAATTCATATCTGTATTTTAAACATACTCAGCTGAACTTGGAAGAACAGTTCCAAGCTTTTGTCCCCTCTCACAGAGAAGCAAATCAACATTGAAGTATCTTGATACTACAAAACAGACACTGCAAAAAGCAAAATGTCTGGTTTTGAGTCACCCAGTTCCTTTTATCGTCACGTTTCTACTGCTCACTTTGTGGCCCTCTCAAGGACTGATCCCGTCTCTGACAGCAAGCAGAACACTTGAGCATAACTACGGATGAACTGGGTGCTTTACATACATTATTTCATTTAATCCTCACAATCGGTATCTTCATTTTACAGATTACATATGCCATCACCAATCCTCCTTAAATGCTGCTGCAGGGATTTATATTCCCATTTTGTAGATGAAAAAACTAAGGTGCAGCAAGTAAGTGGTAGGGAGCCTGGTCTGTCCAACCCCAAAACATTTCAGGCTTGGACCAAGCCAGACAAGGGATACACTGTTGGAATAATACCTGAGGAAAAGCACATCAATGGTTTGGCTATAAAAATTTATTACACATACAGAGTATCACCACTAACAAATGCAGACACAATGGTACTTGACGAAGGACGGCTAGCTCTTTGGAAAGTGAACAGATCTGGGTGGCTCAGAGCCTCATGCCACACTGATTGGTCAGTCAGACGGGAGGGCACATGCCAAGCAGCACGGGGTGTCAGGGCATCGAGCAATTGCTCTGCCTGCCTGCACTGCCTTCCCTGTCTGATCTGGGGCTTTGAAGGATACCACACCCAGAAGCAAGCAACTTAGGAAAGGGGCTTCCTAAGGTGGGCCAGGCTTGTCTCTGAAGTCACTGCAACACTATTTTAAGCAACATATTTAATTAGATGATTTCCACAAAGTATACACGAAGATTCTAACCATCACAATTCAGTGAAGTACAAAACATTAAGTTACAGGCTGTGGGAATAGAAGGCAGCACCAATAATGGTACCTTCCAATCCTGGTTGCTTTGGGGGTAGGAGGTGGGGGAAGGTCTTTTTTCTTTTTTAACTGAGCCCCTCAATTCAATGTACAAAAGGATTACTCTGATCGATAATAAATTGTATTGAAAACAAAATGGACTAAAAAGCAAATACTACTCTATGTTGGGGTGGAGGCAGGAGGAAAGAATGAGTCCTTCAAAGCAGGAGGGGAGGCAGTTGGGGGAAGGTTCTGTGGCTGTGACCCCAAGTGGTCACTCACGCTGCTCCATTTTTACTTTTGGTGGTCTCAGGAAGGTCCGATTTTTCTTCTCTTTCTTCCCCTTTGTGTTTGCTTGGAAGTTTCGCCAGCTGTCCACACGTCCATCTCGACTTTCCTAAGCCCCAAAAACATTTGAGATGAGGAAGCTAGTAATGGGAGGAAAAGCCTGAACCTGCCCTGCCATCCACCCACCTTCCCACCGCACAGCCTGGCCCAGGCCTCTGGAATAATCCACGGAAAAAACAGAGCAGAGCTTTTTCCTCCTACTTCCATGGACCCAGGAAATTGTTACACCACCCCTAGAAGGCAGGATGAGCTGTATGGTGAAAGAGGATGAGGGTAAAACAAATAATACCACAACAATGAGGCCACCACTTGGGGGCTTGAGGGCAGATTTTCAGTATATTTCTTTTTTTTTTTTTATGTTATTTCTATTCCTCACAAAAATCCCACTAAGGTGTGTACTGCCACCAGTATTTCACAAACCATGGCACTGAGACACAGAGAGGTTAAAATCATGTACTCAAGGGAAGCGGCTGTGGCTCAGCTGGATGGCCTCCTGGTGAAGGCAAGATGGCCCGCACAGCTCATCAGCAAGATGACCCAACAAAGGGAGACAAGCAGACACAGAAAAACGCAAAGCAAATGGACACAGCAGCAAGGGGGGGGGATAAACAATAAATAAATCTTAAAAAAAAAAAAAAAAAAAAAATCATTTACTCAAGGCCATATGACTAGCCATTAGTACAGCCACTCTTTCCACGACACCTTTCTGCCACTCCCCAAAACCTGGATGGATGTAGCAAAGCTAGTTCAGCCAGTTGTGCTGACGGCTTAGCACCTCTACCTCTTGATATCAAGGGGCTGTCTCATTTTCTCTTTTTTCATACATGTAATGGGACAGAAACTAAATCAACTCTGGTTAGTCAACCCCAGCCCCTAACCTCTACAGAAAAGACCAAATATTGCCAGAATCCAGAAAACTGGCTGAGCCAGTTGAAGGATATAAGGGGCTCAAAGAGGAGTCACATTCAAAAGCCATTAAGTCTCTTTGCAGGTGGGACATTGGGGTCACAAGAACCACAATCTCCACTACCAAGGTTCTAACCTAAGCAGGCACAACTCCATGTTTACCCCCTAAATCAAATGTCAAAGCCATTGCTCTTGAGCCCATTTAGCAACTGTAACTACAACAATCTCTAACTATTCAGGGATCCTTACTGCCTTTGACTGAGGCCACAGAAACTAGGTGGCTGAGCAAGGACCCAGACTCATTCTCCAAAAGCTCCTGCTCCTCCCCACAGATCTTATTTTCCCTCTGACCATCCATGGGGAATGTCCAGGCACCAAGTTTCTCATTCTGGAATAAGAATCCTAGTCACCTTGGAAATTTACCTCAAAGTTTTTCTGCCACTCCCTTTCTCGTTTGGCTTTTTCTTGAGCTTCAATCTCTTCTTCTCTTTGTCGCTTCCTAGGAAGAAACCAGATCCTAGTTCTATTTATGTATTTATATATTGTGTTAACCATACAAGTTAAGGAATCTCCCCACAGAGGCAAGCCTATAATGTAAATCACTTCCTTACAGGATTCTACAAAGATGGTTGTCTGGCAAGAGCTCAAAGGATTTTCATGAATGTCTCATTCTAAAACATGCAGATGAGACCATGGGCCAGATATAAATAATCCTGTTATATAGAGAAACAGAATCGGTCACTAAAGTTCAGCCAATAATAATCTGAAGTTTTGGGCAGTCAGTGACAAACCTATGTCAAGAACCCAGGCCACCTTACTCCAGCAACCAAGCAGAATGACCATTATAACTGCAGAGGGTCTTACTCAAGAGGTTCTCTGGACAAAACCTTACCCCAAATAAAGAACATTTCATGCAGTAACCTCAATGAGTAAAATCTACTTATTGCTGAACATCAATCAACAATACAAAATACATAAACCAAATTAACCTCAAGTTTTCTGATGAGCATGAGAAATCACATTTTAGAATAATCAATATTTTACAAATGATTACACTGTACAATGCTACATACTCACCAAAGCTCAGCCACTAGTCACTCAAAAGGTTCTGGTCTCAATAACAATGGCCTTAATAACTCAACCTATTTCACTAACAGGAAGTCAGGAAGAAAACACACAGCACTCTTGATTATAAACTCCCTAAGAACAAAGTCTGTTCAATATTTCTCAACAGTCAGGGAGAATTTTTAGCCCCAGTGATTCAAAAGGTTGGCTGTTTCAGATAATTTTATATGTTCTTTTAAATGATACAATACATAATTCCTTCATTAGGAAAATCCCCAAAGAACAATATTGGTTAATCTAAGTATTTAGATATGGATTAAAGGAACCTAATTGGTATGTACCTTTCATGCATCTCTTTGGCTTCTCTCTCTTTCCTTTTAATTTCCAGTTCAGCAAAGAGTTTCATGGTCTGTTTGTATACTGCTTGTTTGAACTGTAAGAAAATTAAGAATAAAAGAAAAACAAATATTTTATCAGTAACTTGAACCAAGTACTTTCAGGTGGAGCTCAAGAGAAGAGTAGATTAGAACATGGAAAGGAAAACAAGGTTCTTCAGAGAGAACAAACTACTTAATGATGCTGACTCTCTTGGGACACAAATAACACATGTACCTATGAGATCTCCTATTTTCACAATGCAGATGATGCAGAAGAATTTCACTCTGGTAAAAAGAACCCACTAAGAAAAAAATTCTACACCCTTGTCCCACCACCTGAGATTTTGGAGGGCCCTTTCCTCAAAAGAACGTCGAAAAAAAAATAACTTTCATTCTTTAAAAATTTTTACAGTGGTAAAATATATACAACGTAACAATACCATTTCAACCCTTTCAATTATATGATTCAGTGGTGTTAATTATATTTACCATGTGCTACCATCATCATCATCATCCATGATCAGAACTTTTCCATCACCACAAAAAGAAACTTGGTAGTCATTGAGCATTAACTCCCCATTTCTCACTCTCACACCCACACCAGATACTCTGTAACCTATTTTCTGATTCTATGAACTTGCATATTTCAGTTATTTCATATAAGTGAGACCACACAATATTTGTCTTTTTGTGTCTGGCTTATTTCACTCAATATGATGTCTTCAAATTTCTTCCATAATGTAGCATGTATCAGAACTTCATTCCATGAAAGTCTAAAAATATTCCATGAAATGTAGATACCACATTTTATTTGTCCAGTCAACGACTGATGAGACACTTGGGTTGTTATCTGTGCAGATATCGTGAGTCCCTGCTTTGAATTTTTTTGGGTATATACCTACAAGTGAGATTGCCAAACTACCTGTTTTCCATAGTACCTGTACAATTACACATTGCCACCAAACATGCAGGAGAGGTTCCTGTGTCTCCTATCCTCACCATTACTAGTTATTTTCCATTTAAAAAAAATAAAAGCCACCAACAACCAGCAAGATGGCGGCTGAGTAAGGAGCTCCTAGAGTCAGCTCGTGCTACAAGGCAGTTAGGATTCACCCAGAGCTATCTAAAGCACCTGTTTGGGGGCTCCAGGAGACAGAAGAGCATCCTGCAACATCCTTGGAAGAATGGAAGGAAGAGACTGCCCATGTGCAGAGAAGATTGATAAGTAGAGCACTCCACACCCCAGAGGCCGGTGCCCACCCACCACTAGTGGCACAAGCCACCTTGGGAGCTATTCCGTGGCTGGAATTGGAAGCTCCACTTCCCAAAAATGGGGGAGGAAGAGACAGTTGGGCACCAACTTCAGCTACTGATTAGTAAATTTGGCAGGCTAAAGTATAATCCTAAGAAGAGCTACATTTTGAACTTGTCCAAGTCAGAAAAAAGTCTGTAGCCACAATTTTAACTCAACCCCTGGCACAACAGGAAGCGGGGCGGATTGAAAATCACAGGGCTGGTAGGGACAGGCTTTGTTCCATCCAGATCAGATTGCAGCTCTAGCATGAGCCCCAGCCCCACCTCCAGCAGGGAGGAAGCTGGAGGGATCTGTGCCAGCCTCTCCGGGAAACTACAGGCCACACCGCAGAGGCCGGTGATCATCCTACTTTGGCAGCACAAGCTGCCTAAGGACCTATTCTGTAGCTGGAATTGGGAGCTCCATTTCCCAAAAACAGGGGAGGAGACCGATTTCAGCTGATTAGTAAATTTGGCTGGCTATAGTATAACACTAAGAATAGCTAGAGTTTGAACCTGTCCAAGTCAGAAAGAGGCTGGTAGCCGCCATTTTGATTCTGCCCCTAGCATGAGGGGAAGCTGGGCTGACTGAAAATCAGTGACGGCAGAGACCGGTTTCTTTCACCCAGACCAGCCTGCAGGCCTAGCCTAGGCTTTGGCCCCACCTCTAGCAGGAAGGAAGCTGGCGGGTCCTCTCCAGGTAACTGCAGGTACATTCGGCTGGCACAGACTGAATAGTTAGAAGTCTACCAGTGAGCGAAGCAAGCCAGACACTAAAGGACAAATACTGTATGAATGTGTTACTATGAAACAAATACACTGTGTAACATATTGTTTGATTAAAAAAAAAAAATTTATATGTATCTATTACATTTAATTGAGAAATGTATATATTCATCTGTGTTTACTTTTTAGTTTTTAATTGTTTATTTTTCAATTATTAAATGCACAAAATAAAGTAAAAAAAAAAAAACAAAGTCTACCAGAGGGAAACGGATGTGGCTCAAGTGATTGGGCTCCCGTCTATCATATAGGAGGTCCAGAGTTCAATTCCTGGGGCCTCCTGGTGAAAAGCAAGCTGGCCTGCACAGAGAGCTGTCCCGCACCGAAGTACTGGCCTGCACAGAGTGCTGGCCCGTGCAGAGAGCTGGCACAGCAAGATGACACAACAAAAAGAGATACAGAAGAGAGACACTAAGAGATGCAGCAGACCAGGGAACTGAGGTGGCTCAAGAGATTGAGTAGCCTCTTTCCACTCTGGAAGGTCCTAGGATCAGTTCCTGATGCCACCTAAAGAGAACACAAGCAGACAGAGAAGAACACAGAGAGCTGATAGCAAGTGCAAAACAACGGGGGGGGGGGGGGAAAAAAAAATAAATAAATCTTTAAAAAACAAATAAATAAATAAATCAACCGGGGCAACTGTGGTCATCTTGGACCTGCACTACATAGACCTGCCCACACCTGCAGCTCCATCCCTACCCCAGGCAGGGGAAAAGGGGGCGTGAAGCTTCATCAGTCTCTCTGGGAAACTAGAGTCTAGGCCTGCATGAGTTGGATTATTCCACACAGCTGTGGCTCTGTCCCTATCCCTGGCAAAAGAGAAAGTTGGGAGACGCTTCACTGGTCAGTGGGGCAATGAGGGCAGTTTGAACCTCTACAGCTTATAGCACCAACTTCATCCTTGGCTCCTACTACATAACCAGCAAGGGAGAAAGGGCAAGAAAGTCCTAAACCAAAGAGAGAAACTGCAACCAGAATAAATACTCTAGGTAAACCAGATGCCAAGACACCAACAAAAAATTACAATCCACACCAAGAAACAAGAAGATATGGCCCAGTTAAAGGAACAAGATAAGACACCAGATGACACAAAGGAGTTAGTTATTAGTCAACTAATCATAGATGTTCAAACAAATCTCCTTAATAAATTCAATGAGGTGGCTAAAGAGATTAAGGATATTAAGAAGACACTGCATGAGCACAAAGAAGAATTTGAAAGCATATATAGAAAAATAGCAGATCTTATGGGAGTAAAAGGTGCAATAAATAAAATTAAAAATACACTGGAATCATATAATAGCAGATTTGAGGAGGCAGAAGAAAGGATTGGTGAGCTTAAAGAAATGTCCTCTGACATGCGGGGTGAAGCGGGGGTGGGAGCGGAGGACCAGGAGGCCGGGGCAGCGGGGCGCAGGGGCGGCAGGGTAGCGCGGGGAGGACGGATCAGCCTCGGCCGGAGCGCACCGAACGCCTCCAAAACAAAAGCGGAGCGGAAAGGAGGGGAAGAGGGACACCCATCGGGACCCGGAAGGGCCCCGCCGGAGACGAATAAAGACTCCGGTCAGCGCGGGGAGGGCTCGGTGGGCTCCCGGGGCCCTGCCTGGGGGGTCCCCGCACGCGAACCGGAGCGAACCCCGCCGCGCTCAAGTTGCACATCGTCCCGAGGTCATCTTCGCCACAGCGCCCGGGAAAGCGCTCGATTCATTGTGCTTCCCAAGTTTCCTGGTCGTCATCGCCCGCAGCGCGCCTGCAGCCTGTTGGCTGGATGAACTGTTTGCTGCCTCTCTATGCTGGCTCCCCATTCTTTCCCAGAAGGAGGGTCTTTTTGTTGTTGGTACTTGCTTTTATTTAAGTTCAGGATTTTGTAGCTAAACGCACGGAAGGCATAGTTAGCCTGCAGCTGGGTTTTTGGCAGTGAGACTAAGATAATAGTAATATTGTAGCAATTAAGGAAACTGGTTGAAATACGTTCAGCTGAAGGCGATGTAAGAGCTTGGGGGTTAGTATTTAAGACTCAACCATCACTGGGATTTTTACTCACGATGTAAACATTTTCCTGGTGAAATGAAATACCAGATTCCCTATCCTTACTATATTTTTGTTTTGGAAAACATGATGAAATTAGTTTCCTTGGAGGTGATAAAGGTTGAAGACTCTGATAAGGTGTTCCGTCTTTGAAAACCTCTGAAAAGTGGGACAAAAGTATATGGGTGAAGTAATTAAAAGGTAAATAAAAATTAATTGGCTTTCATCTTAAAAAAAAAAGAAATGGCCTCTGAAAGTGAACATACAAAATAACAGATGAAGAAAAGAATGGAAAAATTGAACAAGGTCTCAGGGTACTAAATCACAGCAAGAGACGTGCAAACATACATATCATGGGTGTCCCAGAAGAAGAAGAGAAGGAATATCTGAAGAAATAATGGTGGAAAATTTCCCAACCCTATTGAAAGACATTGATATCCATGTCCAAGAAGCACAACGTACTCCCATCCGAATGAATCCAAACAGACCAACTCCGAGACACATAATAATCAGAATGTCAAATGCCAAAGACAAAGAGAGAATTCTGAGAGCAGCAAGAGAAAAGCAACGCATAACATATAAGGGAGGGAAGTGGCTGTGGCTCAATCAGTAGGGCTCCCGTTTACCATATGGGAGGCCCCGGGCTCGGTTCCCGAGGCCTCCTGGTGAAAGCAAGCCCGCCCGCACGGCGTGGTTGGCTGACTCAGCGAGCACAGGCAGCAAGGGGGGGGAGAAATGAATAAATAAATAAAATCTTTAAAAAAAAAAAAAAAAAAAAAAAACATATAAGGGATACCCGAGAAGACTAAGCGCCGATTTCTCATCAGAAACCATAGAGGCAAGAAGATAGTGATATGATATATTTAAGATACTGCAAGAGAAAAACTTCTAGCCAAGAATCTTATGTCTGGCAAGATTGTCTTTCAAAAATGAGGGCAACGGGAAGCGGCTGTGGCTCAATCAGTGGGGCTCCCGTTTACCATGTGGGAGGCCCCGGGTCCTGGTGGAGGCGGGCCTGCCCGCACGGCGTGGTTGGCTGACCCGGCGAGCACAAGCAGCAAGGGGGGGATGGATGAATGAATAAATAAATAAAATCTTAAAAAAAAAAAAAAAAAAAAAAATGAGGGCAAGTTTATAATAGTCACAGATAAACAGAAACTGAGAGAGTTTGTAACCAAGAGACTGGCTTTGCAGGAAATACTAAAGGCTGTGCTACAGCCTGAAAAGAAAAGACAGGAGAGAGAGAAGCCTGGAAGAGAGTCTAGAAATGAAGATTATATCAATAAAAGTAAAAGTGTCAAAAGAGTGGTGAAAATAAAATATGGCAGATAACTCAAACATTCAGGAATAAACTTAACTGACCATGTAAGGCACTTGTATTCAGAAAACTACAACTCACTGTTAAAAGAAATAAAAAAAGACCTAAATAATTTGAAGAACATTCCATGCTCACAGACTGGAAGACTAAATATCATTATGTTGTCAATTCTACTGAAACTGATACACAGATTCAATGCAATCCTGATAAAAATTCCACCAGCATTTTTTTAAATAAATGGGAAACACAATTATCAAATTTATTTGGAAGGGTAAGGGGTCCTGAATAGACAGAAACATCTTAAAAAGGAAAGCAAAGTTGGAGGACTCTCATTTCCGGACTTTAAATCATATTACCTAGCTACAGTGGTAAAAAAAACAGCATGGTACTGGCATAAAGACAGACACATAGACCAGTGGAACCGAAATGATGGTTCAGAAACAGACCCTCACATCTATGGTCAAGTGATTTTTGAGTAGCCTGTCAAACCCACCCAGCTCAGGCAAAACAGTCCATTCAACAAATGGTGCTCAGAGAACTGGATATACATAGCCAAAAGAAGGAAAGAAGACCCCTCTCTCACACATTATACAAAAATTAACTCAAAATGGATCAAAAACCTAAATATAAAAGCAAGAACCATAAAGCTTCTAGAAGAAAATGTAGGAAAAACCTTCAAGACCTGGTGGTAGGCAGTAGATTCTTAAAGGAGATAAGAGGAGGACTGAGATGGACTACTGATGTTTAACGTATGTGGAAGTTTTAATTAGCTTTACTGTAAAACTATGGAAATGTACAGAGTTGATGGTAACACATTATTATGAGTAACAGCTGGTTTATAAATGGGAATGTGGTTGCAAATGGTAGTCTAGGGATGTAAATGCCAATTGACAGAAAGCTAGAGAATAATCTAGGAACTGAATAGCACAGTAAACGCTGAGGTGGATGAGAATTGTGGTTGATGGTACAGATGCAAGGCTGTCCTTGGTGAGCTAAAGCAGATGTACATCTCTATTGCAGGGTGGTGGGAATGTGGAAAAGCACAGGAAAAATACAACTGGAGTGACCTATAGACTGTGATCAACAATAATAATGTAATATTCATGCATCTATGCCAAAGATGTACCCTGTTGATAATGGGGGAGTATGGAAAAAGTGTGCCAAATGTACACTATGGACCTGGTAATAATCTGATATTATCTCATAATCTGTAACAAATGTTCCACCATGCTGTGGTGTGTTGATAGAGGGGTGTTGTTTGAGAATTTTGCACATGTACATGATTGTTTTATAAGTTTACAACTTCTGTCATAAAAACTATATTTAAAAAATAATAATAGGGTGGGTTGGGGGGGAAATACACCAAATGTAAGATAAGGGCTATAGTTACTTGTAAGATTTTGACAATATTCTTTCATAATTTGTAACAAATGTCTCCCAACAATGCAAGGTGTTGGTTTTGAGTTGATCTATGGGACCCCTGTATGATGTTATGCATGTTTGCTTTGTAAGTTCACACCTTTTACTATACACTTATTGTTTATATATGTTCATGTATAAATGATATAAAAATAATAATAATAGGGTGGGTTGAGGGAATACTTTGGTTAGTGGCAATATTTTGAGAATGCTCTTTAATCATTAGTTAAAAATGTTTTACAACAATGCAATGTATTGGTGGTAGGCTGAGGTATGAGAGCCCTAAATGATGTTATGTATGTTTGTTTTGTAAGTTCACAACTATTACTATACACTTATTGTTTATGTATGTTTAAGTAAGAGTGATATACTTCAATAAATTGGAAAAAAAAATAATAGCCATCATTGTGGGTGTGAAGTGGTATCTCATTGCCGATTTGATTTGCATTTCCCTAATGGCTAATGATGTTGGGCATCTTTTTATGTGCTTGTTGGCTAGTTGTATATCTCTTTAGGAGAAATGTCTATGCAAGTCCTTTGCCCACTGTGGTGGTTTGAAACCATATCCAGAAAATCATATTCTTAAAGCTAATCCATTCCTGTGGGTTTAAACCTATTTTAAGTAGGAATTTTTTTTAAAGATTTTATTTATTTATTCATTTATCCCCCCCTTGCTGCTTGTGCTCGCTGGATCAGCCAACCACGCCACGCGGGCGGGCTTGCCTTCACCAGGAGGCCCCAGGAACCAAACCTGGGACCTCCCATATGGTAAACGGGAGCCCTACTGATTGAGCCACAGCAGCTTCCCCTTAAGTAGGAAATTTTGATTAGGTTACTTCCATTAAGGCATGGCTGAGGGTGGGTCTTAATCCTCTGACTGGCATTCTTTATAAAAGAATGAAATTCAGACAGAGAGAGAAAACCACAGAAGCAAGAAGCTGAAAGCAATGAAGCCCAAAAGAGAAGGCACATGTGCCTTGCCATGTGACAGAGGAGTCCAGGATCACCAGCAGCCAATGTCAGGGAGAAAGCATCACCTGATGATGCCTTGACTGGGATGTTTTTCTCAGTCTCAAAAACTATAAACTTGCAATCTAGTAAATTCCCACTGTTGAAAGCTAATCCATTTTATGGTATCAACTTTTAGCAGCAAAGCAAACCATTTTTAAATTGGGTTGTCTTTTTGTTGTTGCACTGTAAAATTTCTTTATATATTCTGAATATTAAACCCTTACACCTAATTTATGATTTGAAACTATTTTCTCCTACCTGTAGGTTGTCTTTTCATGTTCTTGATACTTTCCTTCCATGCAGAAAAGTTTTTAATTTTGATGAAATCAAATTTATCTATTGTTCCTTTTGTTGCTTACGCTTTTTAAGAATCCACTGACTAATATAAGGTCTTAAAGATATTCTCCCATGTTTTCTTCTGGGGGGTTTATAGTTTTAATTCTTATATTTAGGTCTTTTATCTATTTTGACTTAATTTTTGTATATGGTGTGAGGTAGGGGTCCAATTTCATTCTTTTGCATGTGGATATCCAGCTTTCCCAGTACCATCTGTTGAAGAGACTCTTCTTTCTCCATGAGTAGACTTGGCACCCTGACAAAATCAAAATCTTTAACCAAAATTAGCAAACTGAATCCAATGGCATATTAAAAAGATTATACAGGGAAGCAGCTGTGGCTGAAGCAATTGAGCTCCCATTTACCATATGGAGGGCCTGGATTCAATCCCTAGGACCTCCTGGTAACAAAAGAGAAGAGGTGTCCCAGACCTGCGCAGAGAGGCTCAGGCCCCCACATGGCGAAGCTACGCACCAAAAAGATGATGATGCAACCAGAAAGAAAAAATAATAATAATAATAAATAAATTAAAAAAATAAAAAGATTATACACCAGGACCAAGTGGGATTTACTCTAGGAATGCAAGAATAGTCCAACATACAAAAATCAATGCAATAAACATAAATAGAAGAAAGGGGGATAAACAAATGATCATCTCAACTGATTCAGAAAAGGCATTCAACAGAAATCCAGCACCCTTTCTTGATATAAACATTCAGAAAAGTGGGAATAGAAGGGAACTTCCTCAACATGATAAAGCCCATTTATGAAAAATCCACAGCTCTTATATTTAATAAAGAAAGACCTAAAACTTTCCCTCTGAGATCAGAAACAAGACATGGATGCTCACTGTTACCCTGTTACCACAGTTATTCAACATTTTGTACTCAAAGTTTTAGCTGGAGCAATTGAGCAAAAGAAAGAAATAAAAGGCATTCACACTGGAAAGGAAGAAGTTAAATTATCCTTATTCTCAGATGACATGATCCTATATATAGAAAATCCCAAAGAATCTACAAGCTACCAAAATTAGTAAATGAATTCAACAATGTTGCAGAATACAAAATAAACAAGTAAGTTGAGTTTCTATACACCATGAACAATCAAAAAAAAAGCACCTAAGAAAATAAAATACCTAGGAATAAATTTAACCAAGTAGGTGAAAGACATGTACATTGAAAACTATAAAACACTGCTGAAAGAAATTAAGGAAGACCTAAATAAATCTAAATAAATGGAAAGAGATATCCCATGTTCATGGATTAGAAGATGTAATTTTGTTAAGATGTCAATATGGCCTAAAGTTATCTATAAATTCAATGCAATTCCTATCAATATTCCAATAGCCTTTTTTGCAGAAACAGAAAAGCAGATCCTCAAATTCACATGGTATTATAAGGAGCCCCAAATAGCCATAACAACTTTGGAAAAGAACAGAAGACTCATATTCCTGATTTCAACTTACTACAAAGCTACAGTAATTAAAACAGTGTGATACTGGCACAAGGATACACATATAGACCAATAAAATAGAAATGAGAGTCCAGAAATAAATCCAAACATCTACCTATATTTAAAACTCTGCATTAAAAAAAATTTATATGAAAAAAAAAAAAAAAAAAAAAAAAAAAATTTATATGGACCTGCAAGTGGCCCAAAGAGGCAAAACAATCTTGCAAAAAAATAGAGTTGGAGGATTCACACTATCCAATTTCAAACTGTATTACAAAGCAACAGTAATCAAACCAGTGTGATACTGACACATAAACAAATAGATTTATGCAACAAATAGTGGAACAGATTTGAAATTGCAGAAATAGACCCACTCATCTATGACCAACTGACTTTTGACAAGTACATGCAGCTTGGAAAAAAACAGTCTTCAACAATGGTGTTGGGAAAACTGGGTATCTGCATGCAGATCTCATACCTTATATAAAAGCAACTCAAAATGGATCAAGAACTTTTTAAATATAAAAAACTAAAACTATAAAGTCTTCCAAGAAAATATTAGAGGCACATCTTCATGACCTGGGATTTGGCAATGGATTCAAAAGCACAAGCAACAAGAGAAGCAATAAATTTGAGTTCATTGAAACTAAAAACTTTTTTGCCTCTAAGGAAATTACTGAAAAAGTGAAAAGACAACCTACAGAATGTGAGAAAATAGTTTCAAACCATATATCAGATAAGGGTATAATTTCCAGTATATAGCAAGAATTTTTACAATGAAACAACAAAAGGACAAACAACCCAATTAAAAAATGGGCAAAGGACTTGCATAGAAATTTCTCCAAAGAAGATATACAAATGGGCAAGAAACACATGAAGATGCTGTACATGATAAGCTATTAGGGAAATACAAATTAAAACCACAACAAGATATCACTTCACATCCACAAGGATAGCTCTTAAAAGAAAAAAAAAAAAAAAAAAGGACAATAACAAGCATTGGAAAATATGTGGAGAAACTGGAACTCCAGTGTATTGTTGGTGGGATGTAAAATGGTGCAGCCTCTGTGGAAAGCAATATAGTGGTTCCTCAAAGTTACAGAATTATCTTTGACCTGGAAATACCACTTCTAGGTATATACCCAAAGAAAGTGATAACATAGCTGCAAATAGATACTTGTTCACCAATGTTTACAGCAGTATTATTCACAATAGCCAAAAGCTGGGAATACCCCAAGTGTCCATCAACAGATGAATGGATAAACAAAATGTGGTACACACACACAATGGAATATTATTCAGCCATAAGTAAAAATGAAGTTTAAGACATGTTGCAACATGGAAGAACCTTGAAGACATCATGTGGAGTGAAAAAAGCAAGACACAAGGGCAAAAATTATATCACTTATAAGAGATGACTAGAAATAGCACATTTTCAGAGACAGCAGATCAGAAGTTACCAGAAGGAGGAGGAATGAGGAGGGAGGAAAGGGAAGTATTTGTTTGGAAAAATAAATAAGTAAATTAAAAAAAAATAAAATAGAGGTATATGTGAGGTATACAGTTGACACCAAGGAGAGAGTGATCATCTATGCTTACAGACAGGGTGGGTGTGGCAGGACAGTGGACACTACCCTGGAGGTAGAGGGGGTGGGAGAATTTGTCAGCTGGACAAGTTTTAGGGTCGTAATGAAGTATGGTGTTTGAGTCTCTGGCATTAAAGAAAACTCGATTCAAATTCCTTTTCTTTTTTTTTTTTTTTTTTAATTATTCAAAATGATTCTTTATTGAGATTAAGTGACTACATATATTTCACAGTACTATGGCATACTTACATTTTTAGCTAACGTCACAAATACATTTTAACATTCACAACAATGAGCCTCTGTGTGATTTTTGGCAAACTTTTGTCTAAACTTCATTTTTCTCATTCATAAAATGGGGGTACACAGTATCTAATTAATAAAATTGATGGGAGGATTGACAGGCAATACTTATAATATTTATAGTCCAGTGCTTGGCACCTAAGAAGTACTTAATGAGTAGTAGCTTTTACTATTAGGCAAAAAAACAGTGGTGCAAAGGTGACACTGCAAGTGAGAAAGTTGTAGAAAGCAGAGAAATGAATGCAAGATAAAGTTTGACATGACTGAAGCACAGAAGGTGAGGCCTGGCATGTAATCAATCAGTGAACAGATAGCACAGGTCTTGCAAGATATGCTGAGTTTTATTTTACAGGCTAATGATTCCTAAGTGTTCCATGATCGTACTCTTCTGTGATATAGACCTGCCCATTAAAAATATGAATTCATATTATTATCCATATTATTGAAATAATGAAAATGCTCTAATAATGATTGAAGTGATGAATGCACAAACTATGTGATTATACCAAATACCACTGATTGTACACTTTGGATGAAATGTATGCTTTATTAATATGTATCAGTAAAATTTATATGTTTTTAAAAAATGAATTCAAATGTTTAAAAAAAAAAATCAACTGGCATAGATGTGAGTGTCTTTCATTCTTTCTTTTCAGAAATATTTTATAATTATCTACTCTGTGCCGGGCACTGAGCTAGGTACCACGGATATGAAATTGCTATCAGGCAGTCCAGTCTCAGGGGTGTATTGACTGTGGGAGAGCCACTAGTTGTCTACCCCCTCCATTATGTGTTCTCCCTTCATCTGCAACTTCTTAAGACACACGGTCACTCAATATATTACACAGAATTCCCTGTAACCAGATGTGGCCATGTAACTTAAGTTTTAGCGAAAGGGATGTAAAGAAAAATCATGTATGCAACTTCCTGAAATGTTCTTATAAGAAGTGGGCTTACCACCTACCTCTATTCTGCTGCTTAGCACATGAAGTGATGGCATACCCTTGTACTATAAGGATGGAGCAACATTCCTGTTGCCAGCAAGGAAAGAGAAGACTGAGTCCTTGGATAACAAAGTACAGAGCTCCCATACCAGCCTACAACAACATTCCCAAAGATTATTACACAGGAGAAAAGAAATCTCTATCTTGTTCAAATCACCATCATTTGGGGTCTCAGTTTATGCAGCAGAAACTTACATTTATTCTAACTAATACACTGACTGAAACAGATAATACAGCATTAGGTAGAAAACAAAAAACAAAGAGCCTTTAAAAAAAAACTATGTAATAGTTTTTCTATGTAATAGAAAAACGAAAGAAGTGAAGGTAAGTGATCCAGCCCGTCAAAGTTAATAAAATCACAGTCCCCTCTGCATTAGCTTTTAATTCTTTACTTAGAAAAGATCTTAAAAACAGAGCTTATGGGGAAGCGGCTGTGGCTCAATCAGTAGGGCTCCCGTTTACCATATGGGAGGACCTGGGTTCGGTTCCCGGGGCCTCCTGATGAAGGCAAGCCCACCCACACGGTGTGGTTAGCTGACCCAGCGAGCACAAGCAGCAAGGGGGGGATAAATGAATAAATAAATAAATAAAATCTTTAAAATAAATAAATAAATAAAAAATAAAAAAAATAAAAAATAAAAACAGAGCTTATAATCTTACTGCATCTTTAAAGCTTTTTTCCCAAATATAAATAATTTTAAACATATAAAGAAATACAGAAAACAAGGTACCATATAGATTTAACAGGTCCTGTATCCTAAAATCAGAGATACTGGAACAAAAAGTGATGAATGAAAAAAAAGGTAAGTAAAGGAGTCCCAAAATGGCTGTCACTTCTCTTCAATACTGTTACCTGCCAGGCAATGCTCAGTTAAAGTAATGCTGACAAACCCTAGTCCCTAATAAGAACAAAAGTCAAAGGAGTGAAGGTTATCTATAACAAATATTTCAGTATCTTTAAGAAACTTCCTGACTCTTATGGATGGACAGTTACAGTTGATCTTAAATTTTTTATATTTTTCTGCTTTTTCTAAATTTTCTATTATTAGCATGTGTTCTTTTATAATCAGAAAAAAAAAAAAAAAAAAAACTAAAAAAGTTAGGGTTCTTATCAACTTAGTAGGAACAAGGAGTTACTGGTGAGAATCTTCAAAAAAGACTAAACAGTACAACTGAAAATAAGAGAAAATAGGACTGAGGAGAAACTACTAAACTTACTGGGATGGTGGAAACCCCAAAACAGGTGGTTAACAGGGAAGATGACCTAACAGTTCTCAAACAGTGTTACCACACAGTAGATGGGACCACTTAATGTTAGCAAAATGACTAAACCAAGAAGTTGCAAGAAGGAAGTTTCCCTATAAGACAACATGTCTTCTGTAAATCTTTGAAAAAACAGTAGCTAGTATTATTTACATATTGACAAAAATTGGGGCAACATAGAGATGACTTTAAATGTTTCAGGTTAGTAAGGCAATTAAACAAAAATATTTAAACAGGATCTTTCTTGACCAATCTCCACGAATTAACTTCAATGGGTTAACAAAAGCTCTCCATTTTCTCTGTAAAATATTACCTGGCTATAGACAGCTGTCTGCTGTTTATCAAGGACCAATTGTGGGGACGGATGTAGCTCAAATAGTTGGGCGTCCGTCTCCCATATGGAGGGACCTGGGTTCGATCCCCGGGACCTCCCGGTATAAAACAAATAAATAAATAAATTCTTAAAAAAAAAAAAAAAAAAAAGGACCAATTGTGGTTTTTCCCAAAGCTGTTTATGCCAGTTGCAATTATTATTGTAGCTATGTAATTTAAATATCCTAGAAATTGATTAGAGTGGTTATGAAAATAAATGCTGCTGTTGCTTTGAAAGCTTTAGAAAGATTCAATAAACATGAATTTCTAAAAATAACTTCTGTTGAATTGGGTACAGGTGAGCCATCTAAAAAAGACTGAAAAGAGAATCATAAATATCTAGGATTTTGCTCTTGGTTTGCTTCACAAGTACCTAAATTCTCAAAGTACTTCAAACGAAATTATAGATGCTTTGTGTGTTTGGTTTATAAATTAAAGTCAACTGGGAATTCTAACTAGCAGATACATACTCAAAGAACAGGCCATAGCCCTGTATCAAAAGAAGGATGAACGAAAAAAAAAAAAAAAAAGGGTGTAGGTGCGTGTGAATTAATACATAATTAAATATTTTAAGTTAAACTGTTTAAAACATATATGGGGGGTGGATGTGGCTCAAATGGTTGGGCGTCCATCTCCCATATGGAGGGACCTGGGTTTGCTCCCTGGGACCTCCCAGTAAAATTTTTAAAAAATTTAAAAATTTAAAAATTAAAAACAAAACAAAGGGAAGCGGCTGTGGCTCAATCAGTAGGGCTCCCGTTTGCCATGTGGGAGGCCCCGGGTTCGGTTCCCGGGGCCTCCTGGTGGGGGCGGGCCGGCCCGCGCGGCGTGGTTGGCTGACCCGGCGAGCGCAAGCAGCAAGGGGGGGATGAATGAATAAATAAAATCTTTTAAAAAAAAAAAATTAAAAAAAAAAAAAACAAAAAAAAACCACATATGCATCATTCATTAGGAGTCCCTCTTTTTAACCCACCAATCAGTAAACTCAATTGCACCAGATATTGTGGCTTTTGCTCACCAGCTCAGGATCATCCTCTTCCACATTTGTAGGTTTTCCCTCCTTCTTTAATTGCTTTTTCCGCTCTTTCACCTAAAAAAAATTTTTTTCCAATCAAAAGATGAGCACCCACACTTGGAGACTATCCATGGAGCTATACACATGTGATATGTGCACTTTTCTGTATTAGATTTTAACAAAAAGTTTGCATTAAAAAAAAAAAGATGAATCCCTTCTCTCCCTTCTCATCCCCCAAAGAGCAATGTGGTCCTTTTTTCTATCCAAATCTAAAATCCAGTCTATCAAGAAGGATAAAAGAGACTTTTGATATGTTGAATAGTTTAATCATTTATCTTTCACAGCATGTTTATGGCAAAGAGAATACACTTGTCAAGTTTTAGAAGAAGTTACAGAATCTATAGTGTTAAGGATAAGTAGTATTGTTGTAGCATTTCTACAACTGCATTCTTGACAATTTTGATTGTGCAACTCCCTTAAACCAATAATTTTCACATCACATTAAATGATGTTTCTATCAGTTTGGCTACCATAGAGATCCAAAAAAAATTAAACAGGCCCATTCACAGAAGAACAACATTACTCCATTAAATAAGCAGTCAGTCTAAAAACACCAGCAAAAATCCACCAAGTGCCTTCTAAGCTCAGAAAGGCCCTACTGCCACCTCATGGTCAAGAAACCTAAGGATGGCTCCTTTGCAGGCAAAACACAGAAGACTGATTTACCAAGAAATTGTCAGGCACTTTTCCAGTTTCTACCAGGATTGGGCCTACACATGCCATTTCCACTGCATGACCAGCAGGACAGAGGTATTTCCCTGTGACTCTTCTTCTTAGCCATTTTCCTCATCTAGCCTGGATTCATTATTATTGGTCATAAACTTTGTTTCAAACTCCACAGCTCTTCAAAGGAAAAGTCACATCCATATTCACTCCTGATTGATTTATTCACATCATTGACTCTGAAATAGCTATTAGGAAGGCCTTGAGATTCTTGTCCCAATGAGTTAAAAATTAAAACAAATATCTTTCTTACCTCTAACAAGT
Source organism: Tolypeutes matacus (assembly GCA_026826555.1). Classification (NCBI taxonomy): domain Eukaryota; kingdom Metazoa; phylum Chordata; class Mammalia; order Cingulata; family Chlamyphoridae; genus Tolypeutes; species Tolypeutes matacus. Next base: position 21,815,972 of record JAKSZT010053883.1, read on the forward strand.
CATATTTAATATTTTTCACTACTTAGGAGATTTAGGTAATCCCCCCCACAGAGTAAAAAATAATGCCAGCTATAACTGAATTTCTTTTCTTACGTTCCTCCCATCCCTGATATTTATACAGTCATGTATCTCCTTCAAAAAAAATTTTTTAATGTACTTATATGTCCTTGTCAGCTTTCCTCAAGCCCATGTTCCAATCCCTTCACAGGGATAAGAAGAAAAATAAGGGTCAAGTGTCACCAGAGTTGCTTCACTTTTCCACTCTCAGAACGGGGTGAGGTAGCAACATGTGATGAAAGGCAAGAAGAGCCCTCTCTCTACAACACAGGACTCGTAGGGAAATAGGTGGGAGCAGTGTCCTAGCCATTCCTCTCCCTGAGTTCTAAGAGTGAATTATAGCTGTAGACATACACTATTTGTGACCACCAAAACAAAGTGGTAGAGACCACATAAATGGTCACAAATTAGGCCAACAGGCATTGCTATGTTAACATTTACCCTCCTGCAAGGTGCCCAAGGCTTGCTGATACTTCCTGTAAACACAGCAGTACTATAAATACTTACAGTGTGTTCCACGTATTCTTTTCCTGCCTGAATTACATCCAGGGCCCTCTTCTTTTGTTCCTGATCCAGTAGCAACTTGTAAGCTTTGTCCACAGCTAATGCAAAACATTGAAATTAACTGTTTCTGCAAACACCCTCTGAAAGTCTAAACTATACTCAGGCAATGTAAATGGATTTGTGCCGTCTAAAAAGCATTCCCTACTTTGTTAAATTATTTACTGTTGTTAAACTAAAAAACATTCAACTATAGCAATGACTTTGAGAGCCCTGGGAAAAAAATTAAATATACACACAAGGCTAAATACACCAAATCTAGACTTAATTCAGTGATAAAGTATTTCCAATATTTTTTATGTTCAAAAGAAAAAAGAGATCCTATGCAATACAGTCTTTGTTGGCACATAAATGTTTTAACAAAGCAAAGTTAAGGTCTACTTCTTAAACAGCAACATTCTGCTTTGGAATGACAACTGTTCTATTGAAAATCACAGCTTCTTCATGACCAGAAGACAAAACTGTAACATTCCTTTCTTGATCCAGGGCAAGGAACAGTTAGTACCTAACATTGACAATATGTGACTCAGAAGCAGCTAAATGTACAAATACCTTCAAAAGCCTTCTGTGCTCTGTCAGCATCATCTTGATTTTTGTCAGGATGCACCAATATGGATAACTACAATAAGAGAAAAGTTAGGTTTATCAATAAGAGGAATAGTCAGTCACTCTTGGCCTGTAATGTCTCTCTTTACAACCAAAAGCTCCAAGGTATTCTGTGGCCAAAAAAAAAAAAAAAAAAGACTATCTTAGCCAAAAGCAGTTTTATAAAATTAATAAATCTCATAAAATGCACAGAAACACTGGTCTTTAACAAAATTCGAGCACCAAAAGGTATATGCACAGGTAGAAAACATTTAGGGTTTTAATCACGTAGTTCAGAACAAATGGCAGCCTAGCATTATGAGGATGTTGTGATAATCTGAGGGAGGGAGAGATTGAAAAGTACTGAGTTGCTATTATGTTCCTTATACTGAGCACTAAGGGGAATAAAACAGGTATGAGACATCATGTCTTCACTAAAGGAGTTCTGGATGTGCTCCAACTCTATGAGGCTTCCTAAAAATAGAAAGGTCTACTTTCTACCATCAGACCAGAGATCAGTTTCTGGCATCTGTATTTTTCTTAAAGCCTCTACTAGACTGGGTATGATAGTAAAGAATTATTGTGAATTTGTTAGTATGATATGCAGCTACACAAGAGAATGTCCTTTTATACTTTAGTAAGAATTACATGCTGAAGTATTTAGGGGTGAAGTGTCATGGTGTGCATAATGTACTTTCAAGGATTCAGCCAAAAATATACAGTTAATAAAGCAAACTGCTGCATGTAAATGGTGGGTATATGGGTGTTCATTGTTCTGTTTTCTTTTTTAAATATATTTTTTTCAATAAAAGTTAAAAAAAAAAAATGCAGGTGATTTACATAGCCAGGGTTAAAAACCGCTGACTATTGTCATTGGCAGACAGAAACCAAGTAGCTGAGACAGAGGGATTTGTGTCAGGTGATGACAGCAAGTGACAATCTACTGCTAAATCCATGATTACTGGAGCCAGAATCCTGGGTTCCAATTCCAATTCCAGTCACTAACTAGCTATGAGACTTCAAGCAACTCACTTAACCTATCTTTACCTCAGTTACTTCCTCTGTAAATGGGACCATATTAGGCATATCTAGGTATATCTAACGGAGTTGTTATAAAGATTAAATGAGGGAAGCGGCTGTGGCTCGGTCAGTAGGGCTCCCGTTTACCGTATGGGAGGCCCCGGGTTCGGTTCCCGGGGCCTCCTGGTGGAGGCAGGCCCGCCCGCACGGCATGGTTGGCTGACCCAGCGAGCACAAGCAGCAGGGGGGGGGGATAAATGAATAAATAAATAAAATCTTTAAAAAAAAAAAAAAAAAGATTAAATGAAATATTGCAAGTAAAGAACTTAGTATAATGTCTAACCCACAATGACAATAGTTAGCATATATTGACGGCATAAGCACTTACTTTGTATTACCTCATTTAATCCTCCTAACAACCCTACAGGGTAGGCACCATTATTATATGCCTTTTATTTTTTTATTTTTATTTTTTTACCGGGAGGTCCCAGGGATCGAACCCGGGTCCCTCCATATGGGAGACGGATGCCCAACCATTTGAGCCACATCCGTCCCCTATATGCCTTTTACAAATGAGGAAACAGGCACAGAAATGTAGAAAGTAACTTGCCCAAGTTCACATTGCTTATAAATGGTATGGTCAAGATTTAAACTCAAGTCATATCATTATAACACTCACACTCAACCATTTGACCATATTAATGACTCATAAGAATCCTTATGAGAGAATTTTCCACATAGCTACATAAAAATGTTGTTTTGACTATGGACTTGAATATTTATTATTAAATTGGGAAAGAAAGCTAATGCATTACATTAGAAAACTTGAACCTTTAGAAAAAGGGGGGAAGAAAGCCAAGTATAAGTATAGGGTAGAAAGCAGGGAGGAAAAAAGGCTATAGAGTTATATAATAGGAAATGCCTGAGTAGATAGATAAAAACATCTTGGCTTAATAGCAGATCAGAAGATGATCATGAGTCAGCAATGTGGGGGCAATTACTGTACTGAAGAAGCGAGCATTACCACTGGATATTTACAAATATGTCATGTAGGAGCAAAGAATTATATTCAGCAATGGTCACAACCTATTATGTAGTGCATAGAGATATAATAGAAATTGAAGAAAGTAAAAAAAAAAAAAAAAAGACATGAAATGTACAGGAAATGTAGTTTGCAAAGACAGATTATAGGGAGGATGATTACTGAACTCATAGGAAAAAAGCTGGGGGGTTACTCAGCTGTCAAAACTGGAAGGCGGGAGCAGATGTGGCTCAAGTAGTTGAGCACCCGCCTCCTTCATGGGAGGTTCCAGGTTCAGTTCCCGATGCCTCCTAAAGAAGACAGACAACGAGCAAACATGGAGCAAAAACAACAACAACAACGAGCAGACAACAATTAAAAACAAACGAGCAGGGAGCAGATATGGGTCAAGCAATTGAGAGCCCACCTCCCACATGGAAGGTCCCAGGTTTGGTTCCCAGTGCCTCCTAAAGAAAAAAAAAAAAACAAAAATGAGCAGAAAACAAACAAGACAACAAGGAAAAAAAAAAAAAAAAAAAAAACAGACAACTAATGCAAACAATGAGCAAACAGATGAGGGAGCCATTGGGGGGGTGGGGAATAAATATGCAGAGCATGAAAAAAAGTAGAAGGCTTTTAAAAAGGTTATTATAAAACTTTGTAATGTTATGCATGTTTGTAAAATCACGATGTTTACCGAACACTTACAGTTTATGTATGTTCATGTATGAATGATATACTTCAAAAATTGTTTAAAAAATGTTTAAAAAAATTTTTTAAATAAAACTTTGTAGCTGAAGTTATTAAACATTAGAATGGGCAGGAATCAGTTTGTGAATCTCCTTTCCTTAAGAACTTTCAAAAAAAACTTTATATTAAATCAGTTACCTCTTGGGTATTCATTTAAGTTAGCAAAGGACAGAATTTTTGAGAGATGGGTGGTGAAGATAAAAAACTGTTATAAATCATTTGACATGTTTTCCCCTGGAAGCCATGATTCCAGGCAAGCTCTATTATTCTACCTTGTACTCCTCCCTCTTAATTAAGGGGCTAGAGAGATTCTATTTGGATATAAAATTCATTCTTTTCACAGGTAAGGTATGGTCATTCAATTATTTAAGATTTTTAAGTCATTATGAGTTTTTTAAAGAACAGTTACATAAGCTTTAAGCTTAAAAAAATAAGGTTAAATTCTGGCCCCAATGTATCAAGTCATAAAAGCAAGAATCATGTGTTTAATACATTTTCAAAAGGTTCAAATTCTAATCTATTACAGGGAAATAGTACTGTACCTGCCGAAACCTCTTTTTTATTTCCTCATCTGTCACTTCAGGATCTATCTGAAGAACCTGAAAGAATCAAAATCAAAACTGTAAAAGAGATTAAAAGAATTTATAAATTTAGGAGGTGCCCAATAATTATACATACTATACTCAGCATCCAGAACAATACCCAGTATTCTAGAATAGTGGCTGGCACACAGCTGTAAAAATTGCACAAAAAATATGAATGAACAAATCATTCAGGAAATAACAGCTATATTGTTCTAAGGTTCTCAATTAATACAATATTTTCACTCCACCAGATAAAAAACCTAGAGACATGTTTCCACATCAAGCAAAAATGTTGCATTTGTCCTCCATTTAAGAAGTTTCCTCTACTTATCTTTGTAAATTTGGAGAAAGCACAGCAACTCAACAGGGAAAAACTTGGGCTGGCTACCTGATTTTCAACAATTCAGAAATGCCCACTTGGCTCCTTTGTATCTATAATTTACATGGCCCAATGGTTCTCAACCTAGAAGGAACATAAGAATCATCTGCAGAAACCTGAGAACAATACCTGGAACTCATTCTAGGGAAGTCTGATTCCAATTCCATAAACCTCAGATAGGGCCAAATGCAAACAACAGGAACATCAGTTACTCTTCAAGCAACACTACTTTAAAACCAAACAAATTTAATCAGTCTTCTCCAAAACTGAGTATCTTGGTGTTGACATTCCTCATCAAGGATTCTGACCCCATCACCACAAATACATTCATCAAGCATTTATATAGTAGCTACTACCTACTAAACACACTGCTATGTACTAGAAATGCAAAGATAAATAAGTAGGAGAAATATTATTTTAATTACCATATGATAAAAGCCTTTTAAAGAAGGGAATTTCATAGTGCAGTCCAAGAATTCAACATAGCATCTATTGTTTATTTGATATTCAAGGCCAAAGGAAGGTACTGAAAGGACAAAGTGTGAAGAGAGTTTGTTAGAAATAAAGAACACACCCCAGTTCCAATGAATCTGAAACAACATTTTAACAAGATCCCCACATGATTTATATGCACATTAAAATTTGAGAAGGACTGGTAAGGAATGATGACAGAGGTTAGAAATAAGTGCTTTCCAAAGGTAGAAGTGAGGATCAATTATGGGGGGGGGGGGAGGCGGAGTATAAAGAGAAAAAAATTGAAAGCAAAAGTCTTGAAATGAAAAATACCTACAAGAAAAATAAAAATTGAAAAGTAATCTGCCAAGCTTTAGTCAGACGCTAACAGGGTCTTTGAAAAACCTGGCAGGGAAGTGGATGTGGCTCAAGTGATTGGGCTCCCGTTTACCATATGGGAGGCCCCAGACTGGATTTCCAGGGTCTCCTGGTGAAGGCAAGCTGACCTGCGCAGCGCAGTGAGCTGACGGCCCACGATGATGCGACAAAAGGAGACAAGTGGACACAGAAAAGCACACAGCAAATGGACACAGCGGGCACAAGCAGCAAAGGGAGGATGGATAAATAAATAAAGAAATGAAAAAGAAAAACCTGGAAACAAGTAATGTCAAGATTTACAGCAATTCCATTGATGAAGAAACTGAAGGACAGAGAGGGAAAGTCACTCGCCCAAGGTCACACAGGCAGGAACCAGGCCGAGGCGGGATGTGAAGGCCGAGCTCCCAACCACTGCGCTCACATTTCCAAGGCTTAAAGCCGACTGTTGATGCATCCTTAAAGGCCAGGCTTTGTGGAAGACAGAGTCGCCAGTGTCACTCACTGAGGGGCCGGGGTGGGGGAATTGGAATGGGTGTGTGGATGTGAAAAGAATCACCTCATGGTGCACGAGGCAAGAACATGGTTCACTGCCCTGGTTTCGCACTAGCTAAAGTTTTGTATACATCCATAATTTGGAGAGAGGGTTTAGAATAAATTTGTAAAGGAAGAAGAAAAAAAAAAAAAAGATTTATAGCAAGCTTTCAAAGCATTCAAATAGCCCACCTACAGCAATAGAGGCAGTGGTAAACAATGAAACAGAATCACTGCTGCATTCCAAGAGACTTATAGTTCTGACTTTGCAACTTAGCAGGAAAAAAAAAAAAAAAAAAAGAGACTTATAGAGGTTATGACAGGAGTATACAATCGTGGATGAGGGGCAATGAAGAACAACCACTTGGAAAAAGAATTTTCAAAAGTCACTGTGTTGGGAAGCGGCTGTGGCTCAATCAGTAGGGCTCCCGTTTACCATATGGGAGCCTCCTGGTGGGGGCGGGCCCGCCCGCACGGCGTGGTTGGCTGACCTGGCAAGCACAGGCAGCAAGGGGGGGATAAATGACTAAATAAATAAAATCTTTAAAAAAAAAAAAAAAAAGTCACTGTGTTTTTCCAGAGAAGAGAAAAGGAAAAGAAAAAAAGAAAAAAAAAGAGTCAGTGTGCCCTCTCATGCACCCTCAAGAAAGAAAGGAATTGGGAAAGTTACTCAAGAGGAAGAGGAAAATAGAAAAGGTGAAAGCACATCACAATGTTTGTAACTAGCAGTGCTATTATGAAATGGGTATGACAGTGGTTAAAAGGGAAAGTCTAAGATCATGTATATTACTAAAAGGAAAGCTAAAAAATGTAACATGGGACTGAATAGCATAGCAAAACCTCATGTGAAATATGAGTATGGGTAATATTGCATATATGACTGTTTTTCTTAGAAACTCAACAAATGTATGTTAATGATATAAGATGTTAGTATCAGGCAAAAAAATGCTAAGTGAAAGAAACAACACAAAGTACTATATATTGTATGATTCTATTTATATAAAATGGAAATATAAATTAATTATAAAGTTGGAATTAGATTAGTGGTTATGCAGGGCTGGAGAAGGATAGAGGGATTGAGAGGTGCCTGCTAAGGGGTGTGGAGTTTTTCTTTTTGGGGTAATAAAAATTTTCTAAAATTTTTGTGGTGATGAATGCACAACACTGTGATTACACTAAAAGCCATTGATTATACACTTTGGCTAGATCGTATGGTATGTGAATATATCTCAATAAAACTGCTTAATAAATAAGTAAATGTGCAAGAACAGCCAGAAATAGCAGATATTTACAGCAGAGGAAGCATAGAGAGATTGAGAGGTGAAGAAATTTCTTGTTTGTTTGGTTTTTTATTATTATTGAAATAATGAAAATGCTCTAAAAATGACTGAAGTGATAAACGCACAACGATGTGATTATACCAAACACCATTGATTGTACACTTTGGATGAATTGTATGCTTTATTAATATGTATCAGTAAAATTGATTTGTTTAAAAAAAGCCATTCATTGTATATTTTGGATAGATTGTATGGTATGTGAGTATATCTCAATAAAGCTGTTAAAAAATGGAAAAAAAAAAAAAAAAAAAAAGAGGAAGAGGGAGCCATATAAGACTTACAGATTAGGGGAGGTAACTGCATATATAAAAATATTCACAGGAGAACCACTGATTCTGGGGAAAAGGAATTCCCTGGGGCAAATCAAAGTCCAACATAATGACTGAAGTGATGAATGCACAACTTTGTGATTATACTAAATACCATTAATTGTACACTTTGGATGAACTGTATGCTTTATTAATATGTACCAATAAAATTGATTTGCTTAATCACTATGTACCAATAAAACTGGTTTAAAAAAAAAAAAAAAAAAAGTCCAACAAACCCCAGAAAGGTATGTAATGAGAAGGGATGGAAATCCTCCCACTTTCACCTAAAAAAAGTCTCTAATAAAGCTATAGCTTAGAACTAATGATCATGTCAAATGTAATTTATAAACCTTCGCTGGATTCTGAATTCAAAAAATAAAACAGGTAAATGGAGATTTGGGGGACAATCGGGGCCACATGAATGTGGACAATATGCTGGATGATGTTATTGAACTACTGTTATTTCCTTAGGTGTGGTAATGGTGGTATGGTATGTGGAAGACACATACTTGTTTTGGGGAAGATGCAGGCTAAAGTATTTAGTCTTGAAGCATCATGATGTCTATAGCCTTTAAGATGATTTGGCAAAATGAAGAAGGTGTGTATATACACACATACACGCCTACACACCAGAAGTTATTTTTCCAAGAGTTATATCAGCTGGGCACTGATCACTGGCAACAAATATTCACTGAGTGCCTTCAAAGCTAATCCAACTCATTATCAGTCTTTAAAGGGTTGGGTGTGCCATGTGGCCATGAAACACAGAGAAGACAATGAGCCTATACCTGTGGCCCAAACCACTTTGAAGCTAGCTTTATACATTTTGTACAAACTTTCTGAGCACCTAGAATTGCCAAATACTATACTTACTATTGTCCGCATAGAATTTAAGGTTCAGTAGGAAAGGGACAGACAAGTAACAATTCTGACAAAATAAACACCATATTAGCAACATGGCTGTAAGGAAGCCTACAGGTCTGTTCAGATTCCTAGGTTTTTGCCTATTCATTCAAAATGCATTTTCTGAATCCTTATTGTCTCAGGCTTTGGAGATACTGCAATGAGAAATATACAGTCTCAGGCCTTAGAGCTAATTAATCTAGATGCAGAAAACAAAAATGCTCGACAGTGGAATTCATATAGGTTCTTTTTTTTTTTTTTTTAAGGTAGCAGGGGCCAGGGATTGAACCTAGGACCTCATATGTAGGAAGCTGGCGCTCAACCACTGAACCACATCAGCTTCCCTGAGTTGGTTCTTTCCTTTGTTTTGTTTGTTGTTTGTTTTTGTTTTTTTCAGGTAACAGGGGCCAGGGATTGAACCCAGGACCTCATATGTAGGAAGCCGGCGCTCAACCACTGAACCACATCAGCTCCCCTGAGTTGGTTTTTTCCTTTGTTTTGCTTGTTGTTTGTTTTTGTTTTTTCAGGAGGCACCAGGAACCAAACCAGGGACCTCCCATGTGGGAGGCGAGTGCTCAACTGCTTGAGCCACATCCACTCCCCTCATAGAGGCTCTTTTTTTTTTTTTTTACCGGGAGGTCCCGGGGATCGAACCCGGGTCCCTCCACATGGGAGACGGACGCCCAACCAGTTGAGCCACATCCGACCCCCTCATAGAGGTTCTTGAACTCAAACTATAATAATGGTCCCCTTTGAGATTTTTCTGCTTGAAATAGAAATTCAACCTTAGGCCACACCTGAACTCTCTGACCTGTTAATAATGTGCAAGGCTCCTGAGTCCTGTGAGATAAGCATCTTTCTTTCCAAGGTGCTAAACAAGAAAAATAGAAAACAAATTATGTGGCAGGGGGGGCACAGGTTCATCTATGCTTAAGGAAAGAAGTGGAGGAGGGCTCTTACAAGAATAATTGTAATACATAAGAGAGATGGTTGCATAATGGTTAAAGGTTAGAAATGTGTCCAAACAGAGAACTGCAGAGATGCAGGGGAAAATAAAAACAAAACAATGCTCCCTGGATAAGGAGTCACAAAATAAAGAACCCTCAAATTCCCAATTTAATTTCCCCCTTTTCTACCTGCTGCTCAGTAAGGCTGCTGCTCAGTAAGGTGGTCACAGGAAGACTATTCATATTTTAATTGGTAGTTGAGAAGATAGCTATTACTGTATTATTTCTCCTTACGAGATAAAGGCCAGTCTGCTTACCTTTGTAGAAACTATCAGATTCGTAAGTAGGTATCTCACAGTTGTTGAATGAAAAGCAGAAGTCACTGATGTCCTAAATAGCTAGGAACACCTAATTCTGACTTAGAATCAAAAAGCAACTTTGTGAAAAGACAATGATATCTACAAAGAGACTGACACATTTGCATGAAACAGAAAAGACAAAAGTTCTAATGGACGGTCATGGAGTCCTGCCCACTCCAACTTCACCATATCTTCACACATTCAAATATACTTCTTTTGGTCAGGACAATGCAGTGAGTTCCACTTCCAGAACCACATTAACTAGCAGGGAATTAAAATATTAGCCTTCCTACTGGTCCCCAACAATCTGTCACTTCTCAGATCTGCCACTTTAATCAGATCTCCACAAGAAACACCAATTACCCGAACAAATGGTAAACACAAGTAAGTTATATGGCCACATGTCCCATTCTCATGGTACTATGCTCAATTTAAAAGTATGACTATATAAAGAACATACCATCAAATCTTTTATCACCTCTCAAATGAATTATGGTCCCCTATGCCCTCCCCAAAATCATATCAAAAGTACCCTTCAAAAAAAAAATAAAAAAATAAAAAAAGTACCCTTCAGGGAAGCAGCTGTGGCTCAAGCGATTGAGCTCCTCCTGCCTACCACATGGGAAGTCCCTGGTTCAGCTCCTGGTGCCTCTTAAAGAAGTGAGCTGACACAAGAGACACAACAAAGCAGGGAGCAGAGGTTCCCAGTGCCTCCTAAAGACGACAAGCAAGACAGCAAGCTGATGTGACAGGCAGGTGCGGCAAGCTCACGCAACAAGAGACACAAGAAGAAAAACACAATGAGAGACACAACAAAGCAGCGAACAGAGGTGGCTCAAGCAACTAGGTACCTCCCTCCCACATCAGAGGTCCTGGGTTCAGTTCCCGGTGCCTCCTAAAGAAACAAGGAAGACGAACAGACACAGCAAATGCAAACAATGAGGGAGTAGGGAGAAATAAATTGAAAAACTAAAATCTTAAAGTTAAAAAAAAAAAGTACCCTTCAAGGGAGCAGATGTGGCTCAAGCAGTTGGGTACCCACCTCCCACACAGGAAGTCCCGGGTTCAGTTCCCAGTGCCTCCTAAAGAAGACGAGCTGACTCAACAAGCTGATGCAATGAGCTGATGCAATGAGCAGGGAGCGGATGTGGCTCTAGCATTTGGGCACCCGCCTCCCACATGGGAGGTCCCAGGTTCCGTTCCCTGGTGCCTCCTAAAGAAGATGAGCAGACAAATGATCAGAGACAGACAAGGGAGCCATCTTGGGGGGTGGAGGGGAAGTACCTTCAAAAAGGAAATACTGATGCATGCGACAATGTGGATGGGCCTCGAGGACCTTATATTGAGTGAGATAAGACAGGCATAGAAGGCCAAATATTGTATGACCTCACTATTATGAACTAATTATAATAAGCTCACAGAGATAGAATCTATAAGATAGGTTACCAGGAGATAGAACGCGGGCAGAGAATGGGGAGCTGATGCTTAATCTTTGCAGAATTTATAATTAAGTTGATTTAGAGATTTGGAGGTGGACAGAGGTGATGATAGTGCGATATTGTGAATATAGATGGCAGCGCTGAAGTATATGTGTAAGCATAGTTGAAGGGGAAGGTTTTGGGGCATATATGTTAATAGAAGGAAAGCTAGAGTATAAAACATGGGATTGTACAACACAGTGAACCCTGTGGCAGGCAAGGACTGGGGTTAGTAATGTAAGAATTTTTTTTTTCAGGATCTAAAACAAAAGTACGTAACTAGTACAAGGTGTTAATAATAGGTTAGTACATGGGGGGAAAATACACCTACAGCAAAATATAGACCATATATAACAGTAACATTTTAACATTCTTACATCAAATATAACAGAGGTACCAATGTTAAATGTCAACAATAGGGGGAGTTGGGGAATGTTGCATATTTTACTATTAGAAAAATGTTATATGTCACAGAACAACCAAATTTCCCTGTAAGTTACACTGGTTTACACAGCCAGATCTCTAGACAGACAGGGCCTTTTAAAAAAAGCTTGTACATTATATAGCTACATACTTCTATTATAAATGTAGCCCTGTTGCCATAGGTATGTTTTCTGGATAGAGAGCTGCACAGTAGTTAACAAAACATTAAACTTCCTTCCTGGGGAAGTTCTACTACTTTCTCAAATATGCTAGCCAGAAGCTCTAGAATATATAAGCCCTGCCTAATAAAGGAAAATAAGTCAAAACCTTGATCTTAATGACTGCACTTAGGACTCTCATTTCTATAATAATGACACTAGCCTAATTATAATTAATGCCTAAGTGTTGCCTCCTGAAAATCATCTTGTTACTTAAATGTGGCCTCTCTCTGTGCCAAACTCTGCAAATAAACTCACTACCTTCCCACCCTCCCCATCCACCCCCCAACATGGACAAGACTCCCAGGGATGAGTCTACCTGGCATTAAGGGAATACTACCAAGCTTTAATCAGTGATGAATTTAAAGAAAGATCTTGGTCAAAAGGGGGAAATATTAAATAAAATAGAGTTTTTATGGCTAACAGATTTCAAAGTGAGTCAGGAGGTCATTCAGGAGGTTACACTTATGCAGGTCTTAGTCAGACTCCAGAAAATGCCACAGTAAACAAAGCCACAAACAGAAGTGCTCTTTTGGGCCCTAGTGACATCTGGACACCATAGGCAAGCCACACAGCCACATGAAATCAACATCCCTTCAGAGGACTCTATCTGGGAATGTATGAAAAGTTATTTCCCCAATATAACACAGTTATACTTAGGTATAAATCTCCTAATTATGATTCTTTTACTTCTTTTATTTGAACCTATAATTTTCAACTTACTTGTTAAGTTAATATTTCTCAGAGACTTAAAGCCTTTGGATTGCTCCTATGCCTGTAGAGCCCTGAAACCCAGCAGATATGTGGCCAATTCCTACTCTCCAGTGCTTCAGGCCTGCCCTGGACAGCTAACGGAACAATGATGAGGGACCAGCCCCAGCCCAACAGGAAGGAGTATCTTCAACTACAAGCAAAACAATTCCATTCCTCTGCCCCATAATATCTATGGCCTTTCTCAGCCTGAAGTAGTCAGAGTGGACATCTTCCTAAATACCACACGGTTAAGAAATGAACAAAAATGAGGGGGGAGTGTAATTGCTAACTAAAGCAGATTTATTATTATTGTAGTTGTTATCCTGTTTTACCTGAGTAGCATATAACATTGATATAAAAAAAATAAATAAAATTTTTTTTAAAAGTACCCTTCAAGCTTTTTTAATCTTCCCCTTCCCTTCCCAAACAATGCAATAAATTAAGAGTACATCCACTCTGAGTGGGGAGCTGAAATGGCCCAGAGCAGAGTGTCAGAGCCCAAATGGGACAAAGAAGAGGGTGATCACATGGGTGGAGACAGTTAGATGCAGGATGCTAGAGCTCAAATGGAGTGAGAAGGGCATCCACGGACTTATGTTGAGCAAAGCAAGCCAGACACAAAAGGACAAATACTGTATGAATGTGTTATTATGAAGCAAATATATTGTGTAACATATTGTTTGATTTAAAAAAAAAAATTTATATGTATCCAGTACATTTAATTGAGCAATGTATATACTTATTTATTTATTTTTAAGATTTTATTTATTTATTCTTTTTTTTTTTTAATATTGTTTTTTGTTTTTTGTTGTTTTTTTTTTAAGATTTTATTTATTTATTCATTTATCCCCCCCTTGCTGCTTGTGCTCGCTGGGTCAGCCAACCACGCCGTGCAGGCAGGCTTGCCTTCACCAGGAGGCCCCGGGAACCGAACCCGGGCCTCCCATATGGTAAACAGGAGCCCTACTGATTGAGCCACAGCCGCTTCCCTGTATATATTTATTCATCTGAGTTTACTTTTTAGTTTTTAATTGTTTATTTTTTCAATTATTAAATATACAAAATAAAGTAAAAAAAAAAAAAAATTATGACATGAAACTAAAAAAAAAAAAAAAAAGAAGAAGGGCATCCACATAGAAGAGTAGCCTGACATAGGGTACCAAAGCCAAAGGGGGTTGAGGAGGGCATCCTCCTAGATGGGTAGCCTGACACAGGGTATTAGAACCTAAGCAGGGTGTGAATGTCAACACTGGAGATGGGAGGGTAGCCCGGGGTAGGGTATCAGAGCCCAAGAGGGATGAGAAAAGCAACCCAGTGGAAGTACAGCCCAGCGCGGGGTGTTTTGGAGACCAACAAGGTGAGGAGGGTGTCCACAAGGGAAGGTGGACTGGCACAAGATACAGGAGTCCAAGCAAGGCAAGAAGGACAATCCTACAAAGGGATGGCCTAGCACAGGGTGTGGGAACCTGAGCATAGCAAAGAGGGTCCTCATCTAAGAGGGCATCCAATATAGGAGGGTAGCCAAATGCGAGGTATTGGAGCCCAAGCAATGTAGAGAGAGCATCTGTGGGGACAAATGGTCCGGCACAAGGAGTTAGAACCTAAGCAGAGTGAAGAGGGCCTCCCTCCATACAGCGGAAGGAGTGCAGAGTCAGATCCCAAGCAGGATGAGGAGTATCCAGGGGACAGAGGAGGACAAGCATGGGAGTTTTGAGCTTAAATGTAGTCAGAAGGATTTCTGCACTGTGGGGTAGCCTGGTATGGGATTTCAGTGTAAAGGGTGATGAGGACATTCACATGAAGGAAGAATTAGCAGTAGGTGATCAGTTGCACAAAGGAGGATCAATAAAGGAAATAAATATATTAAAGACAGAAACAGGGAGCCAGACTTCTCACTATCAGAGAAAGGAGTTACAAACATGGAAAGGAAGAAAACTAGAATAAACCCTGTCATGGTGCACTGAAATTAGATGTAAAGATACACACACACACACACACAAACACACACACACACAGACATACTCTCTCTCTCTCCTTAGCTGTAATCACTACTAAGACCTGGGAGTAGTAACATTTCAATAGCACCCAAATTTCTCTAAAGAACCAAGGGGTGAAGTAGATGTAGCTCAAGTGGTTGCTTGTCTGCTTCCCATGTACAAAGTCCCTGGTTCGATCCCCAGTACCTCCTGAAAATTTTTAAAAAAAGAAAGAAAAGAACCAAGGCTTCTCGATGAAATGGTTAACTCCAAACTGGGTCAGAGAAAGTACAAAATTGAGCCTAGATCCTGGGTTTCTATATATTACTCCCCACTAAAAGGAACCAGGCCCCCTTGGTGAAATGGCTGATTTCAAGATAAGTACAAGAGTAATTAGTATTCAAAGAGTAATGAAGACATGTCAGAAAGACACAGTAGCTAGCTTGAAAGTCAACCCACTGAACAAATTTGGGGACAATTTGCGCATCAAAATAATGCTTAAAAGACGAATGATTAAAAGAAAAAACCATGACTCAATATTGACAAATAAATGAATAAATAGAAAGCCTGATGAGGAATGGGATATTTACGCAGTCTCAAAGTATATCGCCATAAAATACTTATTAATCAAGAAATGGAGTAAAAAGTAATTTTATAGAGAAACCTTACAGACACCTCTTCAGTTAAAAGTGATCAAGTTAACACAATCAGTAATGGGATAAGTCAAAAGCAAGTACCACTTTATAAGTTGCAAAGAGAAGAATGCAGCATCACTTTTGTGATTTTATTGTCAACGATGCATAAACTAAATCTAATATGAGGAAAACATCAGCAAACCCAAACAGAGATATTCTACAAAATAATTGGCCTGCAATCTTCAGAAGTATCAAAGTCATTACAATCAAGGAAAGACTGAAAGAGACTAAAGAGACATGACAACTAAATGTAACAGGAGATTCTGGACTGGATCCTTTTGCAAAAGGGTTATAATTTGGACAATTTGTAAAATTTTAATAGGGTATGAAGACCAGATAGCAACAATGTATCGATGATTATTTCCTGATTTTGATAGTTACACTGTATTATGGTTCTACAAGAGAATGTTCTTGTTTGTGGGGAAAACACACTAAAGTATTTCTGGGGGATGGGGCATCAGGCAACTTACTCTCAAACAGTTTAAGAAAAAAAAGTCTTCACACTGTCCTTGAAACGTCTCTAAATCTGAAATTGTTTCAAAATGAAAAATTTGTGAAAAAAAGACTCTTCAAAATGAAAAATGTGGGAAAAAAGACTATTTATAAAACAGAGAAGTTTTAATAAATAATTTAAACCAAGAATCCTAAATTTATCGGGGTCTAGCTACACCTACACATTTGAAGATAAATCCAAGTACATTTGGGTTGCTAAAAGATAATGGAGAATATGTGACAGGGCAAAGACCATCACATTTTCCTTAATATGCTGCTTTTCAAGCTATTCTTACAATAAAACCACCCAAGTTCAAAGATGACATCCATACTATACATATTCCATCCCTTTACTCCACTACTTTTCGTAATTCCAACTAATAAGGTATGTATTCTGATGTAAGTCTGTCTGCAGATATGTATAGTGCCCCATCACAAAGGCCACAGCAAAATCAACCAGCTCACCTCAAATGGATTCAAATTGAAATAAGAGGAACCAGGACGGGTCAATCTTTCAATCTGATTTTTGGACGTTAGAACAGAATCTCGCTTCTCTATTTGTTTCACCTAAAATAAAGGGGACAAAAACTTCATTAGAAAAGCTCAATAATAATCTCTGAATTATCTATCTTAACACATTACTCATTCACCTGTTCAACAATCATTTATTTGTGTGTCTACCAATGCAAGATATTTTGCTAAACACCTTGAGGAATACTTACAACTACTATTTTTTTATTTTATTTTAATGTAAACACACTTAATATGTATTGATTCCTCTCAACAATCCTCATATAGTAATATTTATCCCCATTTCATAGATAAGAAAACTGAAGCTTAGAGAGTTTAACTTTGTTCCTAATTACCCATCTTGTAAGCCAAAATTTTAACCCAAGCAGTCTGACTCCAGAGCAGGCATCAAGATAAATAAGATAAGTCGTAGCCCCCACCTTCTGGGAGCTTCCAGTTTAATGATGGGAGATGTACTTCTGTGTAATTACACTTAATTTATATCTTTTTATTTTAAGGAGAAATGCAATTACATTAAATATGTACTAAAAGCAACATGTAAAGAAATGATATGGTAGAGAGCAATTAACTCTGTCTACCCAACTTAGAGTTAGAAAAATCCCTGAAGACAATGCCAAGGAGAACAAACACAAGGTAGTCCTAGAAAAATATCCTTGATGCCACAATCAGAGTTGGAATGCCAAGTGGAATGAATCTGATATGTTATATACCATCATTATTCCTATGGCCAAAATGAAGTTGGAAAGAATTTGAGTAGCATAAAAACCCATTCCTACTCAGCATCTTCCCTCTTAACTCTTTCTGACCAATCCTCGCATACTCTACTCTCTTCCCAAGATCTATTTTTCCTCATAGCACTTATCACTACCTGACACCATATTGTGTATCTGTTTATTGTTTATAGTCTATAGACTGCAAGCTCTATGAAGACAAGGATTGTTTTCCCTGTTGTTCACTACCATATCCCCCAGGTCCTAAACTGTATCTGGTACATGTCAGGTGCTCAATAAACATTGGTTGAATGATGATGAAAGAGCCTCCCATAGGTACTTTCTCCCATCCAATTTACACAAACAACAACAACAAAAAAAACAACAACACAAAAAAAAACCTAAGAAATGGTAAGTGAAATAAGTTCCACTATAATTGCTACATATTTATTACAGGCCAATAAACCTTTGTACCAGGGCATCAACCATTTCTGGTAAATTAAGTACTTCAAAAGGACAGGCTGTAAGGATGTGCTAATTTCCATTTTTAAATTTAATACTTTGGAGTACCTACTAGGTACAAGAAACTATTACAAATGTCACTGATACGAGACAAATGTGACATGGTCCCTAACTCTGAGTACCTCACAATCTGGTAGGGAGCAACTCCATTCCTCAAATCCATGCCAATTTAAATAGGTCCCAACTTCAACCTTAACTCTGAAAAAGAAGCTTCAGTTTTATATTTTGTGAAACCCTTTCTTATGAATTCCTTTAATCCTCACAAAAACCCTTGTTTTATCATTTTAACTCTCTCATTTAACAGACGTGGAAACTGAGGATCTTCAAAATTAATACCTTGAAATAATTCAATCCCAGTCAGGTTAACTGCCTTGCAAGAACTCAATCCGAAGTCCTCTGACTCCAAATGGCATGCCTTTCTTTCAATTATTCATTAATCCACTTCTTCAACAAATATGTACTGGGCAATGGGTATGGGATAAAAAGCAAGGCTCAGATCAAGCTTACTCCAGTCCTAACATGATACCAAGTTGTCATCTACTGTAAGACACCAAACAAACTTCTTCGCCTCCCCGAACCTCAGGTTCGTCTTCGGTTAAACTGGCACAATGCCTACTGACACTCACAGTGCCTGGCCTTTGTGAATGGTAGAAATAACCACTAATATAACACATTACTGGGAGTAGAAAGCGCTTCTGTTTAGAATAAAAATGGTAGCCAAGATGGCTAAGTCACCCCCAGAAAGGCCCAGCCTCTGCTGCCCCCGACTCCCGGGACTTGGGCAACTTTGCGCGCGCCAGGCACTTCGTTGGCCACATTCGCCGTCTCCCCCCTTATCGTCGTCTCCCTCCTTACGTCGGACCCCGGTACCTCTTTCGTTGCCTCTAGGCCCGCCCAACAACTATCACAGAGAGACGCACACATCCCCTGCCGTCCTCCGACACAAGGCCGGACGCTACGAACCGGCCAACGGCCCAGTCGGCCCACTGTATTCGCCCGCCGGGAGGGAGATCCTGGGCAGGGTCGCCCTGGCACCATTATTCCTTGACCCTGTGCTCACCTCACTATAAAATGTCATAAACGCTTCCTCCGTGCCACCTCCACCGCCTGAAGCCCCGCTCTCTCCAGAAGCCGCCATTTCTCCTGCCGAGCCACCACGTGACCCTTCTGCGCAGGCGCCACCTCACGTGATTCTTAAGGGTCCTCCTCTCTAGCTCCGCCCTACTCCGGTAAGACCCTTAGAGGACTGGCGTCCCAGCCACATGCTGCTCACCTAGGTGGACTATTTTTTAATCGAGCAGAAATTCACATAACATAAGGGTAACAGTTTAGAGTGAGCAATTCAGTTGCTTTTAGTGTATTCACAATGTTGTGCAGCCATCACCTCTAACTAGTTCAAAAACATTTTCATCACCCCCTAAAGGAGACTCAATGCTGTTAAATAGTTACTCTCCATTCCCCCCTCTCCCCAGCCCCTAGCCACCACCAATCTGCTTTCTGACGCTATGAATCTGTCTATTCTAGAGACCTCATACAAGTGGAATCATACAATATTTGTCATTTGGTGGCTGGCCACTTTCACTTAGCATGTTTTCAAGGTTCATTCATGTTGTACCATGCATCAGAACTTCATTCTTTCTTATGGCTGAATAATATTCTATTGTATATGTATATACCACTATTTGCTTATCCATTCATCTGCTGATGGACATTTGGGTTGTTTCCACCTTCTGGCTATTGTGAACAACGCTGCTATAAGTATTGGTGTACAAATATCTGAGTCCCAGCTTTCAATTTTGGGGATATATACCTAGAATTGAAATTGCTGGGTCATATGGTAATTCTCTGTTTAACTTTTTGAGAAACCACCAAACTGTTTTCCACAGCAGCCTGAACTATTTTACATTGCAATCAGCAATGAAGGAGTGTTCCAATTTCTCCACATCCTGATCAATCCTTGATACATATATTTTTTAATTATATCCATGCTAGTACTTAGGTGCACGTTTTGCACAAGCTTAACAAGACCCTCCTCTAGACACTCAGCCTAGAAAATGACCTAGAAATAGCAATATCTGAGAACTTTTTAGAGTTTTTGAAACTGGAAAGGTGTTTAAAGATCACCATTAGTATCACTAGGTACTTATGGCCTTATAAGTGATAGTTATTTCCATCTATTGGCTTTTATGTTTTTTCCAATTTTTCTGCAATGAACATTTGAAAATGTGCCCTGCAGGCATTTCATCTCATTTAATTCATACAAACGAGGGTTGGTATTTTTCCAACCAAAGATGATCAATAAAACCAGTTGTACTACAATTTCATAGAAAGCAAAGATGGTATTTTTATAATCAGATATTTTATTCTATAAGATAGATAATTTGTCCCAACACTTGCATCCATAGGAGAAGAAACTGGGCCCGAAGAGAGAAAATGACTTGGACAAAGACTATAAATTTCATGAAGGTAGAGACTACAATTGTCTTATTCACATTTGCTGGATGGATGAAGGACAGTTGTGTCAGTTTCCTTGGTTGTTCAAGCAAATACCATGCAATGTTGGTTTAAACAATGGGAATTTATCGGCTCATGGTTCTGAGGCTAGGAAAAAGTCCAAATTAAGACATCATCCAAGTGATGCTTTCTCCCCAAAGACATTGCACCACATTGTCAAAAGTACAGTTATCAAGCCCATTCAGAAACATGTTAATACATTCTACAAATATTAATTCAGAGATTAGTTCAATTAATCACTTGAACTAAGCCCTGATAATTTCAGAAGGTGAAAAGTGCAAAGAGAGAGAACGAAAAAGAGAGAGATGATAGAATGACTAAGGGAGGTTCTTTAAGGAGGCAGGGTAGGTTTCTCTGAAAAGTTGACCTTTAAACTGAGACTTGAGAGTGTCATGTCAATACAACAAAAGAACACTGACACCTCTTAAGAGATGAACATGAGATATGCATATAGCTCCTTTCCAGCACTAACTAAATCTGGGCATTCAGGGCATAAGTCCCCTGGAGTTCTGCATCCCAGACTTAGCCCCCAACCCCTATATTATTCAGGAAAAGGAAGGTTTCCTTTGGAATTTTAATAATATAACTAGGATTGGAATAGTGGGGTGGGGGTGGACGCCACGGCTCATTCTGATTGGTCCAATAGTCAAAATCTCAGCTCCTGGAGCTCTTTATCCCACACGCCCTATCATACACAAAAACACTCCCCGTAGCTGCCCGTCCTCAGGCAGCGGAGCTTTTCCTAGGCTTTAGCTAAGAGGCCCACCTCTTGCTCAGGATTCGCTGTGAGCTCCAGCAACCCGCCCCCGCCGGCTCAGGAGTCGCTACTCCCATGTTCCTCCCCCGCCCCCTTGGGAAAGATTGGCTCTTTAGCCCACGGCGCTGGTAGTGCGTCGGCGGAGCCCGTGACGCGCGAGGTGCGACGGTAGCAGCAATGGCAGTCTCGACCTTGGGTTCGCGTGTGCGGCTCGGCGTGCGGGGCGTGAGGGCCATGCAAGGCCGAAGCTTCGGCTCGGACCAGGTACACACGCGGCAGTGTTCGCTGCTCCAGTCCTGAGCGCGGTTCGGGTCTTCCCCACCGCAGTCTTACCGCTGTCTCGATTTCCCCGCAGCCCGACCACATCCGCGGCAGCGCTGGCTCAGTTCGGGACGCCGGTGGGGCCTTCGGCAAAAAAGAGGCGGCAGAAGAAGAGCGATACTTCCGGTGAGGCCCACGGGGTCCCTAGTCCAGTTCTTGATCTCTCAGGGCCTTCCAGTCCGTCTTAAACTTCCAGTTGCCCCCGCCATCCCCATCCTGGGTGCTCGAGGGCACCCAGCCCCCCAACAGAATTCCCAGGACCCCAACACTTGCGGTGCCCACCGTTGCCACCTAGAGGGCATCCCCAAACCAAAGCCGTTTCCACCTGCGGAGCTCTTGCAACCCACCCCTGGAACTCCCCCTGTATCCTTTACGATCCCCTCCTGTGGCTTTTTCCCCGGGTTGTGCTAAACACCTCCAGATTCGTCGCTGTATCTAGATCCGACTGTCCAATACTTGCAGACTCTCTGAGCCTGACTCCATTCTCTCTCTCGCTCACCTATCAGTCCCTATACGTTTTCTTCTCCCTCCAGTCTTCCTCTCCCCACCCCGCCCTGCAAGCCTTAGCTTTGCAAACCTCGCATAGATTCCCTGACTTAATCCCTTCCAGATCCCATTGCGTCTCCAACTCTATACTGTGCGGGTCAGCTGGGGCATCTGATCATAAGTGGACTCCACCCCCTCCTGGAGACTTTTGCCCAGCCCAGATCCTGGACTATAGATTTCCCTCTCCCTCTTAGGAGTAAGGAGTGGGCTGGGCCTATCTATTCCCTTTCATAACCCTATATTATCTTTAACGGACTTCTCTCCACACTGGGGAGGAGCGCAGAAGCAATCTTGCTTCTGCTTTTCCTTTAGCCTGTATCTCTTCCCTTCAGCCCTCTCTTGCTCAGTCTTAAGGGTTATCACCAGGGTACCTGCCATACCAGGGGGCCAAGGTCCTGCCTTTAGAGATCGTCTAGCATTTACAGTTAGGGAAAACAGACCAAATGTGGCCAAAACAAGATTTTAATCTACTCCCTTTTGAGTCCTAAATTGGACTGCCCAATACTGCCCAGGCAAGAGACCCCTAGGCTTCTCTTTTCCTTCTTTTTGCCTTTATAGTGGGCCATACATTTTCTAGGCAAAGAGAACCCTAGAAAAAATTGGGATAGGAGATGAATATTTGTCCTTTAGCCACAGTCCCCTCCAATGGACTCTGGTTCTCCCTGCTGTTCCTCTGGTAAGGTGTTGGGAACTTTCCCCACCTCTCTGGAGTTTCCTTCTCTAAAGATGAATCTGCAAAGACTAGCTCTCTAATGGTAGGATTTCAGGCACTAGCAGCAGGAAAATGGAATCATCTGGTCATCTGCTCAGGATGGATTCATCTTAAGATGGAATATTCTTTCACTAGCAGGGTAGGGGAAAGAGGAGGATGAACAGCCAGAGTCTCAGGGGATTGGGACTTCTGATGTTGGCTTTAAGAATTGCATGTTATGCTTAGAGATCTCTTTGGGGCAAAGGATTGGTATTAAATCCAGAGCTACTGTGTCCTTGTAGAGAGCAGACTAGAAAACAACTGGCAGCCTTGAAGAAACACCATGAAGATGAGATCGTTCATTCTAAAAAAGAGATTGAGCGTCTGCAGAAAGAAATCGAGCGGCACAAGCAGAGGATCAAGAAACTAAACCATGATGATTAAATGCACACCATTAACAAGGGAATGGCTACATAATCATTGTCTACTTCAAATGGGCATGGTTATTGTTTAATTAATATTGGTCTGTGTGCTGCCAATAGATGATAATAAATTGTCAACCAGTGACCCATGTCTGATGCCTTCTTCTACCATTTGGAGTAGGATAAAGAGAGAGACATTGCTGGACTGCTAAGATGAATCAGGCAGAGTCCCAGAAGCAGGGGGCTCACAATTAAAGCACAATGTAATAAATGCTATATAAGGTCAATATAGTGTGTGGGGTGAGAGGGTGTGACACAGAGAAAGGACCTCCCATCCAGCCCCAGATGGGATTCTTCTTCAAGGAAACATCCCAATTCAAGGCATAAAGGTCAAGAGCAGCCTGGAAAACAGGACGATGATTGCTTTAAAAGATGCAATTTAAGGTACCATCAGTAATAACATCATTTTGCATTTATAAAATGATTTAGAGAACTCTTCATGTGTATGACCTTATGAACTGGGTATCCTTGTTCCTAATTTTGCAGATCGAGAGAACTGAAGTTAGAAAACATGTATTGCCTACACTGACTCTGAAGGGTTAAGACTTGTGTCCAGTTTTGCTGACTCCTAATCCAAGTCTGCCAATAGCAATTAGAATTATTTTTTAGGTTTTGCTTTGCCAAGTGTGCTCATGATTCATATTAGATTGGGGGGGGCGCGGGGGAGCAGTCTTTTTCTTTATTAGAGAATTTGTGGGTTTACAGAATAATCATGCATAAAATACAAGATTCCCATGTACCACCCTGGTTTAACAAAATTATACAAACCAGATGTGTAACTTCACTAGGCAAAAAAACTTGAGATGACATTTGGGCCATTACCAAAACATTTTCAGTTCACCAGTTAATATATCATTTGCCCCAGAGTTGTGATGAGTCATTTGTTGCAAGCCTCTATTACTTAAAGGTCTTTAGGACAATTGAATAATAAAAGCTTGGAGAAGTCACTGACCCTGTCCATGCAGACACTAGGTGACTGTTTCCCAAACTTACTTGCCTGTGAAATGAAACACTTTGAATTACAGTGCTGCTAATGGAAGGTTTATGTATGTTCCTGAGGTGTAAGTGCTGGGATCCAAGTGGCCAGCAACAAAATGACTTCAAAGACACCACAGCAATAAATGATCATCTAAGTCATATGCCTTTTTTTTTAATTGTAAAAATCAAATTTTTCACAATACAAACCAATATTTGTAAAATGATAAATATATATGCATATACGTGCATTTGCTTACATAAATGTTATTTTTTTTAAATATATATATATATTTTAAAAGATGCTTAGATTACATAAATGTTATACAAAAATTACAGGGATTCCCATGTTCCCCACCTCCCACTCTTCCCACAACCTCCCACATAAACATCTTTCATTAGTGTGGCACATCACCTGCAATGGATATACACATCCTGGGGCTTTACCACTAAGCATGGACCATAGTTCACATTGTAGACCACACTCTCTCCCACGCAGTTCTGCATGTTATATGCTAATGTGAAA
This sequence comes from Tolypeutes matacus, assembly GCA_026826555.1. NCBI lineage: Eukaryota > Metazoa > Chordata > Mammalia > Cingulata > Chlamyphoridae > Tolypeutes > Tolypeutes matacus. The sequence continues at coordinate 21,840,761 of JAKSZT010053883.1, forward strand.
TGGCCTGTATCTGTCGTAATATCACTCAGGATAATTCCCAAGTCCTGAAAAAGCCCTTGTATTATAACTGCTTTTCCCTTCCCTGCCCCGAAAGTGTCTAGTGGCCACTGGCTCCACCTCACTGTTTGTCATATGCCTTTAAAAAAAAAAAAAAAAAAAAAAAGCTTTACAACAGTACAAAATTCAAAAATTTGAAAAATTAGGAACAAGTTATAACAAGATAAAACATTTTCCCTTTTGCATTTTTGTGACCAAAAAAAAATTTTTTTTCTAAGTTAAGTTTGTAGATGATAATGTTTTTGTGACTTTTCATAATTTACAATTCCCTTGATTCCCTCAAAAGGGTTGTAGCACCTACTCGTCATATATATATATATATACTTTTTAATTTATTTATTTACTTTATCCATTTTAAACCCCCCCTTCCCCATTTGCTGTTTTGTGTCCACTCGCTGGGCAATTCTCCGTGTCTGTTTCCTGCCATCTCTTCTCATCCTCCTCCTCCTCCAGTCTTCACCAGGATTCGATCCTGGAGACCTCCAATGTAGGAGAGAGGTGTTCTGCCACCTGTGCCACCTCAGCTCCTGGCTTCTGGAGCTTTCGGAGCATCTCGTCTTGTCTCTCCCCTGTTACGTCATCATCCTGCTGCCTGGCTCCCGGGGCCCAACGGCTCAGCGGCACACAGAGCCTGGCAGCCCATGCGCCTTCTATATATATATATTTTTTATTTTACCGGGAGGTCCCGGGGATTGAACCCAGGTCCCTCCATATGGCAGACGGACGCCCAACCATTTGAGCCACATCCGCCCCCATATATTTTATTTTAAATAAAAATCAGCCTAATATTGAATAAAGCAAGCAAAAAGTTGAAACTTTGAAATGAAGATGAACAATCATAAGCTTGGGTTCTTAAAAAGATTAAATGAATTATTTTTGGAGCAGCCTAATTTAAGAATACCTAAACATGAAAATGGTAACTCATGGTCTTTTTGTTAAAATCAAACGTAGTTAGTATTTCTATAATGCAATAAAAGCAGGCTATAAATATTGAATGATATCACAAGTAAACATTAAAATCCTAGCATCATTTGTGTGTTATGAACCAGTAACCATCAAACATATACCACATATACCCAGAAGCACTCCAGGGGATTCTTAGCATCATGGAAATCTGGAAAACACTACTACAGCAGTGGTTTTCAAAGTATCCACAAGTCAGCAGCAGCAGCATCACCTGAGAGCTTTTCAGAAATGCAGATTCTCAGGCCCTCCCAAAGACCAGCTGATACTGTGGGTGGGACCCAGCAATCCGTTTTTTTTTTTTTTTTTTTAGATTTATTCTGTTTTCAGGTTTTTTAATTTGTTTTTGAGGTACCAGGACTGGGGATTGAACCCAGGACCTCGTGTGTGGGCGCTCAACCACTGAGCCACATCGGCTCCCTTGAGTTGGCTTTTTCATTTGTTTGCCTGTTGTTGTTTTTGGCTTTTTGTTAGGAGACACTGGGAACTGAACCTGGGACCTCACGTGTGGGAGGTGGGTGCTCAACTGAGCCACATCCACTCCCTCAGCTAATTTTTTATGCATTCATTAAAAGTTTTATTTAACACCTACTACATGCTGGCACTTGGAATACACTGGGGATACAACTACAAAATAGGCTATGAGCTCTGGAACCCACAGCCTATTTGGATTAAAAGGGAGTTAAACAAAAACATGGGGGGGGGGAAACAATAACATGGAAGTGCTCCAATAGAGGTGAGTGTAAAATAATGGGGGGCACTGGAATGACATTCTTCCCAAGCCTGGCACTCAGAGGGATTTCATTTTGGAAGCAATAAAACAGTGGCCAGATAAGAGGGAGGGGGAGTGCCTAGGAATAAATTTAATGAAGGAGGTAAAATACTTGTATACTGTAAACTATAAAGAACTTCTGAAAGAAATTAAAGAAGACCTAAAAAAATGGAAAGATATCCCATGTTCATAGATTGGAAGACTTGATATTGTTAAGATGTCAATACTACCTAAAGAGATCTACAAATTTGATTACAATCCTATAAAAATTCTAGTATACTTTTTTTTGTAGAAATGGAAAAGCTGATCCTCAAATTCATATGGCATTGCAGGAAACCCCAGATAGCCAAAACCATCTTGAAAAATAAAAAGTTGGAGAACTCATATTTCCTGGTTTAAAAACTTACTACACAACTAGAGGAATTAAAACAGTGTGATACTGGCATAAGGATAGACATATAGAACAATGTAATAGAATTGAATCCAGAACAAATCCACACAACCATAGCCAGTTAATTTTCAACAAGGGCACCAATTGCAATCAATAGGGAAAGAATAGTGTCTTCAACAAATGGTGCTGGGACAACTGGAAATCTGTATGCAAAAGAATGAGTGTGGACCCCTACCTCTAACCATATACACAAATTAATTCAGAGTAGACTAATGATCTAAATTTGAGAGCTAATATTACAAAACTCTTGCAAGAAAACAGAGAAATATCTTCAGGACCTTAAAACAGATTTTTAGACTTAATACCAAAAACATGAGCAACAAAAGAAAAAATAGATAAAACTGACATCAAAGTTTAAAACTTTTGTGCATGAAAGGACTTTTTTTTTTTAAGATGTATTTATTTATTTATTCCCACCACTACCCCTCATTGTTTTTGCACTTGCTTTCTGCTCTCTGTGTGTTCTTCTGTGCCTGCTTGTCTTTCTCTTTAGGCGGCACCGGGAACCCACCCTGGGACCTTCCACAGTGGGGAGATGCACTCAATCTCTTGCGCCGCCTCAGCTCCCTGGTCTGCTGCGTCTCTTATTGTCTCTCCTCTGTGTCTCTTTGTTGTGCCATCTTGCTGCGCCAGCTCTCTGTGCGGGCCAGTACTCTTGCATGGGCCAGCATTCCACTTGGGCCAGCTTGACCTGTGGGCCAGCTTTCCTTTCACCAGGAGGCCCCAGGAATCAAACCCTGGCCCTCCTATACAGTAGACGGGAGCCCAATCACTTGAGTCACATCCATTTCCCAACCATATATCTGATAAGGGTTTAAGATCTAGAATATACCAAAAAATCCTACAACTCAATTACAAAAAGATAACTCAATTTAAAAATGGGCCAAGGTACAGTTTCTCAGGAAGCTAAATATAGAACTGCCATGTGATCTGGCAATCCCTCTAACTAGGAATATATCCAGAAGAACTGAAAACAGTGATGCGAAAAAACGTTCGCATACCAATGTTCATAGCAGCGTTATTCACAATTGCCAAAAGATGGAAACAATCTTAAGTGTCCATCAACCAATGAATGGATAAACAAAATGTGGTGTATGCATATGATGGAATACTATGCTGCTGTAAGAAGAAATGAAATTGGGATACATATGACAACATGGAGGAACCTTGAAGACATTATGCTAAGTGAAATAAGCCAGACACAAAAGGACAAATATTGTATGGTCTCACTGTTGCAGTTGGGCACTTTGATGTAATTTTTTTTTTTTTTTTTTAAGATTTTATTTATTTATTTATCCCTCCTTGGTGCTTGTGCTCGCTGTGTCCATTTGCTGTGTGTTTTCCTGTGTCTGCTTGTCTCCCTTTGTTGGGTCGTCCTGCTGCATTAGCTCACCGCGCCGCGCGGGATGGCTTGCCTTCACCAGGAGGCCCCAGGAATCGAACCCGGGGCCTCCCATATGGTAAACAGGAGCCCTATCGATTGAGCCACATCCGCTTCCCTGATGTAATTATGAATTCCAAAAATATAATTGGGTCATGCTTGTAAACTGATCTGTTAATCTGGGCATGATTAAGTTATGATTAGGGCGTTGACTGGGCCATGTCAGTAGGGCATTGAGCCCCACCCCTTGGTGGGTGGGGAATCGAATATAAAAGGCAAGGCAAAGGACAGAGTTGAAGCAGTCTTTTGAGAAGCCCGAGGAGAAGAGAAGCAAGCCGTTCGCCTGACCATCTACAGCTGACCTTGTGGAGGAAACAGGAGCTAAGCCCGGAGAGAAACACAGCCCCAGGAAGAGAAGAACCCCAGAAGTCTGAACCCTGGTAAACGCCAGCAGCTGTCTTGCTCTAACACGTGGCAATGGACTGTGGTGAGAGAAGAAACTTAACGCTTTATGGCCTGGTATCTGTGGACTTCTACTCCAAATAAATACCCTTTATAAAGACCAACCCATTTTTGGTATTTCACATTAGCACCCCTTTGGCTGACTAAATACACTCACTAATATAAACTAAATCTGAAGAATAAACACATGGAGTTAAAACTTACACTGCAGGTTACTAGGAGACAGGATGAGGACTGAGAAGGGGTACTGATGCTTAATGTATGTAGAATTTTCAATTAGCTTGACTGTAAAAGTGTAGAAATGAATAAAGCTGATGGTAGCACATTATAGTGAGTATAACTAACATGGATGGTTTATAAATGAGATGTGGTTGAAAGGGCGTAGTCTAGGGATGTAAATGTCAATTGAAAGAAAGCTAGAGAATAATCTAAGGACTGAATAACATAATGAACCTAGAGATGGATGAGAATTGTTGTTAATAGTACCATACAAGAATGTTCTTCTGGGGGCGGATGTGGCTCAAATGGTTGGGTGTCCGTCTGCCATATGGAGGGACCTGGGTTCGACCCCCGTGACCTCCTGGTAAAATAAAAAATATATATATAGAAGGCGCATGGGCTGCCAGGCTCTGTGTGCCTGTGAGCCACCAGGCCCCGGGAGCCATGCAGCAAGATGATGATGTAACAGGAGAGAGACGCAGGGGAGAGACAAGACAAGATGCTCCGAAAACCAGGAACCGAGGTGACGCAGGTGGCAGAACACCTCCCTCCTACATTGGAGGTCTCCAGGATCGAATCCTGGTGAAGACTGGAGGAGGAGGATGAGAAGAGATGGCAGGAAACAGATAGAGAGAATTGCCCAGCGAATGGAAACAATACAGCAAGTGGGGAAGGGGAGGTTTAAAATGGATAAAGTAAATAAATAAATCTTTAAAAAAAAAAAAAAAAAGAATGTTCTTCTATGAACTACAACAAATGTACGTTACTATTACAAGGTAGTAAGAATGTAGTGATGCATGGGAAAAATACAATTAATGTAGCTTATGGAATATAGTTAACAGCAATATTGTAATATTTTTACATCAATGTCAAAGAAATATCAACACTAAGGATCCATAGTAGGGGGGTATGGGATTTTTTCCTTTTGGACTAAGGAAAACTTTCAAAGGTTTCCTGAGGCAATGACTGCACACCTCTGTGATAAAAGTGAGAGCACTGAGTGTGCACTTTGGATAGAATGTACAAGGCATGGGACTGTATAACACAGTGAACCATGCGATCGAAGATGGACTGTGGTTAACAGTACAAATATGAGAGTGTTCTCTCATGAACTATAACAAATGTACAATACTAATACAAAGTGTTGCTATTAGGGGGTGTATGGAAAAAATATACCAAGTGTAAGCTATGGACAATTTAGTAAGCTCACAACTTCTCTAAATAAAATAAAATAAAATGAAATGGGCCAAGATATGTTATGCATGCTTGTTTTGTAAGTTCACAACTTTTACTATACATTTATTATGTACGTTCATGTATGAATGATATACTTCAATAAATTGTTTTTAAAATGAAAGGACCAAGAATTATTTATTTATTTATTTATTTCCGCCCCTCCCTCATTGTTTGTGCTCGCTGTCTGCTCTGTGTCTGTTAGTTGTGTACTCCTGTGTCTCCTCGTCTTCTTTTTTTTTTTTTAGGAGGCTTCAGGAGCCAAACCCAGGAAATCCCATGTGGGAGGGAGGTGCCCAATCTCTTGAGCCACATCCACTCCCTGCTTGTTGTGTCTCTCGTTGTTTTTCCTCATTGTTATCTCATTGCGTCAGCTTGCCTCACCAGCCCATTGCGTCAGCTTGCTACACCAGCCTGTCATATCAGCTCGCTGTCTTTCTTGTCTTCTTTAGGAGGCACTGGGAACCAAACCAGGGACCTCCCGTATGGTAGGCAGGCACCCAACGGCTTGAGGCACATCCACTTCCCAGGGTCAAGAATTTGAATACACATTTCTCTAAAGAAGAAATACAAATGGCCAATAAGCATATGAAAAGATACTCAACATCATGGCCAATAGAGAAATGCAAATCAAAGCTACGATGAGGTACCATTTAAAACCCTCTAGGATGACTATAATTAAAAACAAAACAAAACAAAAAAACAGCACTAAAACTTAAAAAAAGCAAGTGTTGGCCAGGATGCAGAGCAATAGGAACCTTCACACATTGTTGATATAAAATGGTGCAGCCATTGTGGAAAAACAGTTTGGTGGTTCTTCAGAAAATTTAACATATAAAATTACCATATGACCTAGCAATTCCACTTCTGGTTATCTACCTAAAAGAACTGAGAGCAGAGAACTTGGACAGATTTGTGTACCAATGTTCATCACAGCATTATTCACAATAGCCAAAAGGTGAAAGCAACCTAAGTGTCCATCCACAGATGAACGGATAAACAAAATGTGATATATATATACAATGGGATATTATTTAGCCATAAAAAGAAATGAAGTTCTAAGTTGTTAGTCACACAGGGACTTCATACAGTTCCAACCATGGTGCTGGACCTGCCTTCCCTCAACCTCAATAGAATAGCCAGAGAGTTTCACACCCTGTCAGGCAGGGACTACTGCCCCTAATCAGCAGGAAGGAGCTACCGAAGAATGACCATCGCCGTTCAGCTCCCCCTTAAAAAATAAGGGTGTAAACTCTCCAAGGGAGGTGTTGAGGCAGGTTAATATAGGAAATAGGGAAGGCAGCTGGTTAGAATAAAGCTGTAGCAGCTGGGACCCCACTGTTCAAAACATAGCCCAGAAACCCCTGGAGGGGAGCTCCTGCCCAGAAACCCCCGAGGGGAGGTGGCTGCTTGAGAACAAATCTATAACTGTTACAGCCAAAAAACCTGCCAGCATGTAGTAGGATATAAAAGGCATGGCAAGAACAGAGTTGAAGCAGTTTTTGAGAAGCAGTTCTGATGATGGAGTTTTGATGTTGGAAAGAAGGCCCCAGGAGAAGAGAAGTGAGCCGTTCACCTGATAGTCTACAGCTGACCTTGTGGAGGAACCAGAAGAGCCAAGCCCGGAGAGAAACATAGCCCCGGGAAGAGAGGAACACAAGAAGCCTGAACCCTGGCAAACGTCGGCAGCTGTCTTGCTCCAACACGTGGCAATGAACTTTGGTGAGAAGAAACTTAGTCTTTATGGCCTGGTATCTGTGGACTTCTACCCCAAATAAATACCCTTTATAAAGACCAACCCATTTTTGGTATTTCACATTAGCACCCTTTTGACTGACTAATACACATCCCTAGACTACCCCTTTCAACCACAATCCTATTTATAAACCACACATGTTAGTTATACTCACTATCATGTGTTATCATAACTCTATCCATTTCCACACTTTTACAGTCAAGCTAATTGAAAATTCTACATACATTAAGCATCAGTACCCCTTCTCAGTCCTCATCCTATCTCCGAGTAACCTACAGTCTACGTTTTAACTCCATGTGTTTATTCTTCAGATTTAGTTCATATTAATGATACATAAAATATTTGTCCTTTTGTGTCTTTTTTCACTTAGCATAATGTCTTCAAGGTTCATCATGTTATGATGTGTTCAAATTTCACTTCTTCTTATAGCTACATAGTATTCCATTGTATGTATATACCACATTTTGTTTATTCACTCATCAGTTGATAGATATTTGGGTTGTTTTCATCTTTTGGCAATTGTGAATAATGCTGCTATAAACATCGTGTGCAAATGTCTGTTCATGTCACTGTTTTCAGTTCTGGATATATTCCTGATAGAGGGATTGCCGGATCATGTGGCAGTTTTATATTTAGCTTCCTGAGGAACTGCCAAACTGTATTCCACAGAGGCTGCACCATTTTACATTCCCACCAACAATGAAGGAGTGGTCCTATTTCTTTATATCCTGTCCAGCACTTGTTGTTTTCTGTTTTTTTAATAATGGTCATTCTATGAGATGCGAGATGATATCTCATTGTAGTTTTGATTTACATTTCCCTAAAAGCTAGTGATAGTGAACAATTTTTTCATGTGTTGTTTTTTTGTTTTTGTTTTTTGTCATTTGTATTTCCTCTTGAGAGAAATGTCTATTTAAGTCTTTTGCACAATCTTTAATTGGTTGCTTGCTCTTTTATTGTTGAGTTGTATGATCTCTTTATATAGCATGGAAATCAAACCCTTCTCGGATATGTGGTTTCCAAATATTTTCTCCCATTGAGTGTGCTGCCTTTTCACCTTCTTGACAAAGTGCTTTGAAGGTCAAAAGTGTTTAAGTTTGAGGAGGTTCCATTTATCCATTTTTTCATTTGTTGCTCGTGGTTTTGGTGTAAGATTTGGAAACCACCACTTACCACTAAGTCTTGAAGATGTTTCCCTCTAGGAGTTTTATGGTTCTACCTTTTATATTTAGGTCTTTGATCCATTTTGAGTTAATTTTTGTATAAGGTATGAGGTAGAAGTCTCTTTCTTTCTTTTGGATATGAATATCCAGTTCTCCCAGCACCATTTGTTGAATAGACTGTTCTGCTACAGCTTAGTGGGCTTGACAGCCTTGTCAAAATTCACTGGACCATAGATGGTCAGGGTCTGTTTCTGAACCATCAGTTTGGTTACATTGGTCTATATGTCTATCTTTATGCCAGTACCTTGCTGTTTTTACCATTGTAGTTACGTAATATGATATAAAGTATGGAAATGAGAGTCCTCCAACTTCATTCTTCCTTTTTAAGATGTTTCTAGCTATTCAGGGCCTCTTACCCTTCCTAATAAATTTGATAATTCTGTTTTCTATTTCTTTTTTAAAGGCTGTTGGAATTTTTATTGGGATTGCATTGAATCTACATACCAATTTGGGTAGAATTGACATCTTAATGATATTTAGTCTTCCAATCTATGAACACGGAATGTTCTTCCATTTATTTAGGTCTTCTTTGATTTCTTTCAGCAATGCATTGCAGTTTTCTGAATACAAGTGCTTTACATCCTTGGTTAAGTTTATTCCTAAATATTTTATTCTTTTAGTCGCTATTGTAAATGGAATTTTTTTTCCTGACTTCCTCCTCAGATTGCTCATTACATGTGTATAGAAATACTACTGATTTTTGCTTATTAATCTTGTATCCTGCCACTCTGATGAACTAGTTTATTAGCTCTAGTAGCTTTGTTGTAGATTTTTTGGGGGACTTTCTAGGTATATGATCATATCATCTATGAATAGCAAAAGTTTTACTTCTTCCTTTCCAATTTGGATGCCTTTTACTTCTTTTCTTGTCTGATTGCTCTAGCTAGAACTTCTAGCACATTATTGAATAACAGTGGTGATGGTGGGCATCCTTGTCTTGTTCCTAATCTCAATGGATAAACTTTCAGTCTTTCACCATTGAATACAATGTTAGCTGTGAGTTTTTCCATATATGAACTTTATCATGTTGAGAAAGTTTCCTTACATTCCTATATTCTGGAGTATGTTTTCAAGAAAGGATGCTGTATTTTGTCAGATGCTGTTTCTGTGTCAATCAAGATGATCATGTGATTTTTCTTCTTTGATTTATTAAGTGGTATATTATGCTGATTGATTTTCTTGTGTTGAACCACCTTTGCATGCCTGGGATAAAACTCACGTGATCATAATGAATAATTCTTTTAATGTGTTGTTGAATTCAATTAGTGAGTATTTTGTTGAGGATTTTTGCATCTGTATTCACTAGGGAAATGGGTCTGTAATTTTCTTTTTTCATAATATATATCTTTATCTAGCTTTGGTATTAGTGTGATATTGACTTCATAGAATGAGTTTGGTAGTGTTCTTTCTTGTTCAGTTTTTGGGAAGAGTTTGAGTAAGATTGGTATTAAATCTTCTTTGAATGCTTGGTAGAATTAACCTGTGAAACCATCTAGTCCTGGGCTTTTCATTTTGGGGGGGGGTGTTTAATGACTGTTTCACTCTCTTTACTTGTGATTGGTTTGTTGAGTTCTTCTATTTCTCCTAAGGTCAGTATAGGTTGTTCATATGTTCCCAGGAATTTTTCCATTTCATCTACATTGTTTAGTTTTTTGGCACACATTTGTTCCTAGTATCTGGTTATGATCTCATTTATTTCTGTGGAGTCAGTAGTAATGTCCCCATGTTCATTTCTGATTTTATTTGTTTGCATCTTCTCTCTTTTTTTCATTGTCAGGCTAGCTAAGGGTTTGTTGAGTTTGTTGATCTTCTTGAAGAACCAACTTTTGGTTTTGTTAATTCTCCCTATTGGTTTGTTGTTGTTGCTGCTGCTGTTTTTCTCAATTTCATTTATTTCTGCTCTGATCTTTGTTATTTCATTCCTTCTGCTTGCTTTGGGCATATTTTGCTGTTCTTTTTCTAGTTCCTCCAATTGTGTAGTTAAGTCATTGATTTTAGCTCTTTCTTCTTTTTTAATGTAAGCATTAAGGGCTATAAATTTCCCTCTCAGCACTGCCTTTGCTACATCCTATTGGTTCTGATATGGTGTGTTCTCATTTTCTTTTGTCTCAATATATTTATTGGTTTCTCTTGCAATTTCTTCTTTGACCCACTGATTATTTAAGAGTGTGTTGTTTGGAAAGAAGATGTGGCTCAAGCAGTAGGGCACCCACCTACCACATGGGAGGTCCTGGGTTCAGTTCCCCGTACCCCCTAAAGAAGATTAGCAAGACACTGAGCTGACACAACAGGCTGGCGAGGTGAACTGACACAAGATGATGCAACGAGATGACTTAATGAGGAAACGCAATGAAAGACACGACAAGCAGATAGTGGAGGTGGCTGAAGGGATTGGGCACCTCCTTCCCACATGGGAAGGTTAAATTCCCGGTGCCTCCTAAAAAAAAAAAAAAAAAAAAAAAAGACAAGCAGACACAGACAGCAGAGTGCAAACAATGGGGAGGGGAGAAATAAACAAAGTAAATCTTAAAAAAAAAAAAAAGGGAGTGTGTTGTTTAATCTCCATTTATTTGTGAATTTTCCCTTTTTCTTCCTGTTGTGGACTTCCAACTTTATTCCATTACAATTAGAGGAAATGCTTTATATAATTTTGATCTTGTTAAAGTTATTAAGATCTTCTTTGTGACCCAACATATGGTCTATCCTGGAGAAAGATCCATAAGCACTTGAGAATTTTTATCCTGCTGTTTTGGGGTGCAATGTTCTGTATATGTCTATTAGGTTTAGTCCATTTATCGTATTATTCAAGCTCTCTGTTTCTTTATTGATCCTCTGCCCAGATGGTCTATCCAATGACAAGAGTGGTGTTTTGAAGTTTCCAACTATTATCATAGAGATGACTATTTTACCCTTCAGTTTTGCCAATGTTTGCCTCATATTGTTTTAGGTATACTAGTTAGGAGTATATTCATTTATGATTGTTATTTCTTCCTGGTGAATTGCCCCTTTTATTAATATATAATGTCCTTCCTTATATCTAATAACAGTTTTGCTTTTTTAAAAAACAATTTATTGAAGTATATCATTCATACATGACAGTTTTGCTTTTATAGTCTACTTCAACTGATATAACTATTCCACCTTTTTTTTTTTTTTTTTTTCTGGTTACTGCATGTGTGGAATATCTTTTTCCAGGCTTTCACTGTCAAACTATTTGTATCCTTGAGTCTAAGGTGAGTCTTTTGTAGAAAGCATATAGATCCCCATATTTTCTTATCCATTCTGCCAGTCTCTTTTGACTGGGGACTTTAATCCATTAACATACCATGTTATTACTATAAAGTTCACTCATTTTGACCTTTGGATTTTATCCATCATATCTAATTTTCACCACTCTTTTTTACACTTTTAGTTACTTTTACTGATATAATCTTCATTTCTAGACTCTCTTTCAAGCCTCTCTCATATGTCTTTTCTTTTCAGGCTGTGGCACTCACTTTAGTATTTCCTGTAAAGCTGGTCTCTCCATTACAAGCTCTCTCAGTTTCTGTTTATCTGTGAATATTCTAAACTCGCCTTCATTTTTTTTTTTTTAAAGATTTTATTTATTCATTCATTTACACCCCCTCCCTTGCTGCTTGTGCTTGCTGTGTCCATTTGCTGTGCATTTTTCTGTGTCTGCTTGTCTCCCATTGCTGGGTCGTCCTGTTGCGTCAGCTTACCGCTCCATGTGGGCTGGCTTGCCTTCACCAGGAGGCCCCGGGTTCAATTCCCGGGGCCTCCCATATGGTAAACGGGAGCCCTACTGATTGAGCCACATCCACTTCCCTCGCCTTCATTTTTAAAAGCAGTTTTATTGAGATATATTCACATACCATACAATCTATCCAAAATGTACAATCAATGGCTTTTAGTATAATCACAATGCTGTGCATTCATGACCACAAAAAATTTTAGAGGGAAGCAGATGTGGCTCAGGCAGCTGGACACCTGCCTACCACATGGAAGGTTCTGGATTCCGTTCCTGGTGCTTCCTAAAGAAGACGAACAAGACAACAAGCTGATATGATGGGCTGGTGCAGCAAGCTGATGCAACAAGATGACACAACATGACACAATGAGTAGACACAACAAGCAGGGAGCAGATGTGGCTCAAGCAATTGGGCACCTTTCTCCCATGTGGGAGGTCCCAGGTTCAGTTCCCGGTGCCTCCTAAAAAGAAAATGAGCAGACACAGAAAGCACACAACAAACAGACACAGAAGCAGACAGCAAGTGCAAACAATGAGGGGGGCAAGAGAAATAAACAAAATAAATCTTTAGAAAAAAAATTTTTAAGCAATTTCCTTACTCCAAAGAGAAAAACTTCACACCCCTTAGCAGTCACCTCTCAATCCCTCTATCCTTCCCCAGCCCTACATAACCACTAATCTAATTTCATCTTTATAAATTGATTTATACACCTTTAGTATTGCCTGCAAAGCCAGTCTCTTTGTTACAAACTCTCTGAGTTTCTGTTTATCTGTGAATATTCTAAACTTACCCTCATTTTTGAAAGACAATCTTGCTGGATATAAGATTCTTGGCTGGCAGTTTTTCTCTTTCAGTATCTTAAATATATTATACCATTGCTTTCTTGCCTCCATGGTTTCTCATGAGAAATCAGCACTTAATCTTATTGGGCATCCCTTGTATGTGATGCATCACTTTTCTCTTGCTACTCTCAGGATTCTCTTTGTCTTTGGCTTTTGACATTCTGATTAATATGTGTCTCAGAGTAAGTCTAATCAGATTTATTCAGATGGGAGTATGTTCTGCTTCTTGGACACAGATATCTATGTCCTTCAATAGAGTTGGGAAATTTTCTACCATTATTTCTTCAAATATTCCTTCTGCCCCTTTCCCCCTCTGCTTTCCTTCTGGGACGCCCACGACACGTATGTTTGCACATCTCTTGCCGTCATTTAGTTCCCTGAGACCCTGTTCAATTTTTTTCCATTCTTCTCTGTTGTTTTGTATGTTCACTTTCAGAGGCCCTGTCTTCAAGCTCACTTACTCTTTCTTGTGCCTCCTGAAATCTGCTAGTATATGATTCCAGTGTATTTTAAATTTCATTTATTGTGCCTTTTATTCCCATAATATCTACTATTTTTCTATATATGCTTTCAAACTCTTCTTTGTGCTCATGCAGTGTCTTCTTTTTTTTTTACCAGGTCCCGGGGATCGAACCCAGGTCCTTCCATATGGGAGACAGACGCCCAACCATTTGAGCCACATCTGCCCCCCTAGTGTCTTCTTAATATCCTTAATCTCTTTAGCCATCTCATTGAATTTATTAAGGAGATTTGTTTGAACATCTATGATTAGTTGTCTCAATTCCTTTATGTCTTCTGGAGGCTTAGCTTGTTCCTTTGATTAGGCCATATCTTCCTATTTCTTGGTATGGATTGTAATTTTTTTTTTGGTGTCTTGGCATCTGGCTTACTAGAGTATTTATTCTGGGTGCAGTTTTTCTTTAGTCTGGGGCTTTTTATTTGTTTGGCTTTGTGCTACAGCCCCTCTTTGATACTTGGTTCAACTTAATTTGGAACTTTATAGTGGCTCATGTTTAACAAATCTGAATTTTTTTCAGCTCTTTTTCACCTGTTTCTTGCCCTTTCTCCCTTGCTGGTTGCATAGTAGGAGCCAAGGATGTAGTTGGTGCTGTAAGCCATGGAGACTAAAGCTGCCCGTGTTGCCCCAGCAACCAATGAAGCTTCTCCCACCTTTTTCCTCTGCCAGGGGTAGTTACAGAGCTCCAGCCATGTGCAGTAATCCAAGTTTTGCAGGCCAAGATCATCTGTAGGTGACCGGAGAGACTGATGAAGCTTCTTGTCCCTTCCTCCCCTGCCTGGGGCAGGTATGGAGCTGCAGGTGTGGACAGCAAACTAAGTCTTGAGGGTCAAAACTGACCGCAGTTGCCCAGGTAGACTCCTGCCCCCCTCCTCCCCTGACAGGTATGGGATGGAGCCTCAGGAGTGCCCAGTAATCTTAACCGTGTAGGCCAAAAATGCCTGCAGGTGTCCTGAGAGGCTGAGGGAGTACAAGCCCTTCTGCCTTTTCAGGGGCAAGGATGGAACCACAGGAATGCTCAACAATCTACTCTGCGCAGGCCAAAAGTGCCTAGAGTTGCCCAGAGAGGATGAGGAAACATGCCCCCCACCCCCCTTCTGTCCTATCGGGGGTGAGGATGGAGCCACAGGTGTCCAACAATCCAGTCTGTGCTGGCTAAAAGCACCTGTAATTGCCCAGAGAGACTGGTGCAAGTCCCCCAGCTTCCTCCCTGCCAGAGGTAGAACTGGAGCCTAGGGTATGGCTGCAATCCAGTCTGGGTGGAAAGAAGTTGGTCCCTATCATCACTGTGATTTTCAATCAGCCCTGCTTCCCCTAATGCTGGGGGTGGAGTTAAAATGGAGGCTACTGGCTTCTTTACGACTTGGAAAGTTTCAAAGTTTAGCTGTTCTTAGGATTGGACTTTAGCCATGAATTAGACTCACAAATCTTCACTGCAGATGAGCAGTCTCTTCCTTACATTCTTCCAAGGATGTTGCAGGATGCTCTTCTGGTCTCCTGGATCCCCCAAACAGGTGCTTTAGATAGCTCTGGGTGATTACTAACTGCCTTGTACGGCGAGCTGACTCTTGGAGTGCCTTACTCTGCCTTCTCCCTCCTTGCATGATTTTTCTGTAAACCTACAACTGCTCTATTAAATAAATAAATAAATTAATTAATTAATTAATTAATGTAAATAGGTAAATGAGTCTCTCACAGATACTATACAGATGGATTATGGTGGGGTTTTTTTTAATCCATTCTGCCAATCCCTGAATATTAATTAGTGTGTGATGGTTAGGCTAATGTGTCAACTCAGCCAGATAATTGTGCTCTGGTGTTTGGTCAAGCAAGCACTGGGCTAATTGTAATACAAGGACATTTATGGACTTTAGTCACCACTGAGTTTTCTGCATAGATAGCTGATTACATGTACATCAATCAGGGAGATTACCGTCAGCAACGAGTGGCACTTTATCCAATCAATCTTAAAAGGGGAAGTGATTTCAACAATCAGAGAGAATTTCCCAGCTTGTCTTTGGATAGCCAGTGTCTCCCGGAAACTCATCAAAGACCTTCACTGGACTTTCATTGAAGGCCCTGGTTTGCAGCCTGCCTGCGGAGCCTGGACTTGTGCATCCCCATGGTCACGTGAGAGACTTATAAAATCTCATATTATTGACAGATATCTCCTGTTTATTCTGTTTCCCTAGAGAACACTCATTAATACAGTGTGTTTTATCTATTTATATTTAATTACAATAAGGAAGGGTTTACTTCTGCCATCTTGCTATTTATTTTCTTTATGCCTTATATCTCTTTTGTTCTTTAATTCCTCCATTAGTGCCTTTTGGGGATTGAAGCATGTCCCACATAAAGACATGTTCAAGTCCTAATCCCTGGTTCTGTGTATGTGAACCCATTTGTACATAGGACTTTTGGTGATATTATTAGTTAAGATGTGGACTCATTTATGAATAGGATCTTTGAAAAGCCTATTTAGTTTTTTTGTTGTTGTTGTTTTTGATTTTGAGGTACTGGGGCCGGGGATTGAACCCAGGACCTCATATATGGGAAGCCAGTGCTCAACCACTGAGCCTCATTGGCTCCCCTGAATTGGTTTTATCATTTGTTTGCTTGTTTGTTTCTTTGTTTGTTTTGCTTTGTGGGAAGCAGGCACTCAACCACTTGAGCCACATCCGATCCCCTGAAGAGCCTATTTAGATGAGGCCAAATTGAATCACAATGAATTAATAGTATGGAATTAATCCATACTACTGGAGTCCTTATAAATAGAAGAAATTTGGACAAAGGCAGCCAGTAGTAGCCAGAAGTCAGTAGAAGCCCAAATAATCTTTATACCCTCTTCTGTCTATCCTCTCCTGGGACTCCCATCAAACACATGTTGGTGTATTTGATGGTGTCTCAAAGTACCCTTAGACTCCATTTTCCTTCACTCGTTTTTTAAATGTTTTATTTTGAAATACTTTCAAACTTACAGGACATTTACAAAAGTAATACAGACTCCATATAGAGAACTCTAACATACCCCTATCCCCCCAAAATCTAGATCCACCAATTTTACTATTTTGGCACAGTTGCCATAACAGTCTATCTATCTATCTGTCTGTATATCTATCTATCAATCCATTTTCTGAGTACTTGAATATAGGTTGTTTACATCATGCTCATTGAACACTTAATATTGCTATGCACATTTCCTAAGAACAAAGATATTTGTTTACGGAACCACCTTAAGTGCCATTACAGAGTTCAAAAAATTTAATATTGGGAAGCAGATGTGGCTCAAGCGATTGAGCCCCCGCCTACCACATGGGAGGTCCCAGGTTCTGTTCCTGGTGCCTCCTGGAGAAGATGAGCAAGACAGCCAGCTGGCTTGATGGGCTGGCATGGTGAGCTGATGCAACAAGATGATGCAACAAGAAGACACAAAGAAGAAACACAATGAGAGAGACAACAAAGCAGGGAGCAAAGGTGGCTCAAGGGATTGAGCACCTCTCTCCAACATGGGAGGTCCCAGGTTCAGTTCCTGGTGCCTCCTAAAGAGAAGACAAGCAGACACAGAGAGTACACAGTGAATGGACACAGAGCGCAGACAGCGAGCACAAAATAACAAGGGGAGGGGAATAAATAAAGTCTTTTTAAAAAAGGAAATTTAACATTGATATAAAGTTTAGAGTCCATATTCCAATTTTTCATATGTCCCAACAATGTCCTTTTGAGACTTTTCTCCTCTATTCTTTGATCCTCTCCAAGATCATGTATTGCATTTAATTGCCATTGTTTCTTTCATTGCTTTTTCTTTTCTTTTAAATGTGGGAACATATATTCAATAAAAACTCTCCCATCTCAACCACTCCCAAGCATACTATTCAGTGGGATTAATAACATTCACAATGTTGTGGTACCCTCACTACTTTCTATTTCTAAAAATTCCCATCTCCCCAAACAGAATCCATTATGCATTATTTCCCCATTCCCCCGTCCCCTGCACCTGGCAACCCGTACTCTTATTTTTTTGTCTCTATGAATTTGCATGTTCTCCAATATTTTCTTTGTGGTTACCATGGGATTAAATTTAACATCCTAAATCTATAACAATCTCATTTACCTTGATACTAACTTCACTTCAATAGTATATATTATTTATGTTTCTATACCCCTCTACCCCCAAACTTTATGTAGTTCTTGTTACAAATTACATGTTTATACATTATGAGTGCAAAAGCACTGATTTATTACTATATTGTATGCATTTGCCTTTTAGATCCTAGAGAAAGTAAACAGCGAAGTTACAAACCAAAAATAATATAGTATTGGCATTTATATTTACTCATATTGTTGCTCTTACCAAAGATCTTTATTTCTTCATTTGGCTTTGATCTATTGTCTATTGTCCTTTCAACTTGGAAAACTCTCTTTAGCACCTCTCATAGGGACAATCTAGGGGTGATGAACTCCCTCAGCTTTTGATTATCTGGTATTGTCTTAATCTCTTCCTCATTTTTCAAATTCAGTTTTGCTGGATATAGAATTCTTGACTGGTAATTTCTTGCTGTCAGCCTTTTAAATATATCATTCCACTGCCTTTTTGCCTACATGTTTTCTGATGAGAAATCAGTACATTTTTGAGGCCTCCTTGTACATGACCAGTTGCTTTTCTCATGTGGCTTTTAGAATTCTCATTTTATCTTTGGTAGTTGTGTGGGTCTTTGGAGGTTTATCATGCTTAGAGTTCATTGAACATCTTGGATGTGCATATTCATCTTTCATTAAATCTGGGAAGTTTTCAGCTATTCTTTCTTAGAATATACCTTCTGCTCCTTTATCTCTTCTCCATCTGGGATTCCCACAGTGCATATACTGGTACCCTTGATGGTGTCCCACAATTTCCTAAATCTCTGCTCATTTTTCTTCATTCTTTCCTCTTTATCTTCCTCAGTCTGCGCAATTTCAACTGGCTCATCTTCACATTCACTGATTCTTCTGCCAGCTCCAATTTGCTTTTGAATTCCTCCAGGGAATTTCTTTTTCCTTCTTTTTTTTTCATTAGGGAAGTTGTAAGCTTACAAACCAATCATGCATAATGTGCCGAATTTCTATACATCATCCCTCCACCAACACCTTACATTGTTGTAAATTATTTCTTACAGATTATGAAAGAACATGATCAGACTATTACCACTTACTATGGTCCATAGTGTACACTTGGTATATTTTTTTCTATACAGTCCCCTATTATTAACACTATGTATTAGTATTGTACAGTTGTTATAGTTCATGCAAAAACACTCTCATATTTGTAGTTAGCCACAGTCCATCTTCCACCATATGGTTCACTGTTATGCAGTCCTATGCCCTGTACATTCTATCCAAAGTGTACACTCAGTGGCTCTCACTTTTATCACAGAGTTCTACAGTCATTGCCCTCCAGGGAACTTTTAATTCTGTTACTGTGATCCTCAGCTTTGTTTCCTTTCCATAATTTCCATATCTCTAATGATATTGTCTTTGTGTTTATATATATATAATTTTCCTGATTTCTTCAATTCTTTGTCCATGTTTTCCTCTAGCTCTTCAAGAATATTTAGGACCTTTTTTTTTTTTTCATCTTTGTCTGTTTTGTACCAAGTCTGGCTTTCCTCATTGATGGTTTCTAATGTTTAATTTTCTACTTTGCCTGGGCCATTGCTTCCTGTTTCTTTGTATATTTTGTAATCTTTTGTTAAAACCTCTGCATTTTGATATTTTATGTTTTATCACTGGAGTTTAGACTCTGAGGTGTTACTTAAGCTTGTATTGAGTTTGTTTTTTTGTTTTTTTTTTTTTAAGGAGATACCAGGGATTGAACCCAGGACCTTGTAATGCAAAGCAGGTATTCAAACACAGAGCTACACCGGCTCAGGTCAGTGTTTTGACAGAATTTTCCTTGAATGCCAAATGCTAACAACAAATAAAAAACAAGGAAAAAAAGAAAATAACTTTTCCATTCTTTTCAGATTGACCTGTGTGAGTGCCCTCCTTCAGAACTTATCCATACAATAAGTTTATAGAATAGCGTGAGGACAAAGCATAGGACCCTCTCTGATCCTTTCGGTACAGGTATCTTACCTTGGGCATGAGCATATGGCCCTAGGAATGCCCCCATTTACACAGATACAAATGTCACCTCTTTCATAGGAAATAATTTCATCATGGTCCCAGGCACTGTAGCCAGCAAGCCCTTGCCCTAGTCACAATCTGACTGATGTCCCACAACCTCCATAAGAGAGCTTTGTGAGCTACCTTCTACACACAGAGCAAGTTCTAGAATGACCAGCCTGAAACCAAACCAGTGTCCTGATTCAGTATCTCACGCCACTACCAGATAGATTGGACCAGACATATATTCTTCCAGCATGTGCAAGAGTTACTTTGTTCCCTCTGGACCTGGTTGCAGAGATCCACACAGGGAGCATGGGCTGGTTCCATGCTGAGCTGGTGAAGGGTTAAGGGGGTGTATGGAAAAAACTAGATCCTACTGCTTTTAAATTGCTCTAAAAAAAATTTTTTTTTTTTTTTTTAAACTCAGCGCTTGCTCCGTTACTGCAATCCTTTAAGTGTTTTCTGGAGCTTTGAGAAAGATGTCTCTTCCAGTTCTTCCTGCTTATTCAAAGCTTCTTTTGGGGAGAAGGAGTGGGGGCAAGGAGAGTATGGTTATAATACAGTCCAAGTTTTGTATATAGAGGGATTTTGTGCTTGGTAGATGTCTCAAGAGCTCTCTACTGTGGTCAATGACTCAAAGACGCTGATGGAATTTATTCCTCATTTCTTTTTTTTGTTTGTTGTTCTTTTATTTATTCCTCAATACTATACTTTCATGTCTTATAAAGAGCCAAAAGTGACTTGTCATCTCAGATCCAAGAGTTAGTTGTCCCAGTGTGTCTTCTCCCATCTTCCCAGTGGACTGAGGCAGGGGATTCTGGCACTGCCATCAGTGGCCCCGATGATGTTGGCTGTGTTTCTCTAGTTGGTGCCTCTAAGCTTTTCGTCCCATCATCCATATTTGTAGCACAAGAAACCTAAAGCTACTTAGCTTTTGGGAGAAAGATGCAATAATATAAACTGCACAGGAACAATTTTAAAGTCCAAAGAGACACTAACTTTATTTTAAGGCTGTAGTAGGGAAGCGGCTGTGGCTCAATCAGTAGGGCTCCCGTTTACCATATGGGAGGCCCCGGGTTCGGTTCCCGGGGCTTCCTGGTGAAGGCAGGCCCGCCCGCACGGCGTGGTTGGCTGACCCAGCGAGCATAAGCAGCAAGGGGGGGATAAATGAATAAATAAATAAAATCTTTAAAAAAAAAGGCTGTAGTAGCTGATACAGCATCTCCACGCTACCTTCTCCAGCCTTGTCTGTGGACTACCGTGATATATTCAGAAGCCTGTTAGCTTACACAGGAGTTTTTGAACACTTTCCCATTGGCTCCTCACCTGCTCATTGCCTGTCAGGTCTGCAGCCTGCAGTATAACATTTAAGACTTCAAAGTAAAAGCCAAAAGGAAAATAAAAAGGAAACTCCCTACCCCCCAACAAAAATCTACTTTTCCCTAAAGGTCAGGGAAAGGCCTTCCTCACTTCCCTCACCTATACACCAAATTGATGGGACTCATGTTGCCACTGCATTGCCCATTTTAAAAAGCGGCAAGAGGGAGCTGACACCCAGGTGGTCTTGCAGCATGGTTTCTGTGGCCAGGGGAGTCATTCTGGTGGTGCATGTTCCTCACATCATGCCTGCCTTGGACAAATAAAAACGTAAGATGTTTAACTTAATCATTCTAACACCAGGCAACGTGCCCAATTCTGCATTTAGCCTTCTTAAGAAAGAGAGAAAGAAAAAGAGAGAGAGAGAGAGAAAAAGACTCAACTGAGCCACATGTTCTACACTTAAAAATTTAAGCATTTTGCTGACCAGGCCCGTCAGCTAATGGACAGATTCAAAGATTCATAAACAAATACTAACAATCCTCCCATCCACCCAACTATACCTAAATGCTAATTAAAAACAACATCCCTTACCCACCTATCCTCTCACCTGCATTGATTTTAGAGAAAAAGGAAAATGCAAGAAAGAAACCTTACCATCCTAAAAAAAAAAAAAAGAAAGAAAAAAACCCTGAAAAGTGGAAAATCTTCTTCTGAAGAAAAACAACTACACAGATTGCTAGAAACAAAGAACTATTACAGAGCTGGTAACAATTTGCTACACACGTTAACATTCAGTCAGCATGCTCCAAGATACAGCCTTAACAATAATAATACCTGAGCTTGTAAATTACTACAATCATTAACTTAGTACACAATCATATACATAGTATAATTGAAGCACAGTGAGCAAGGGGGAGAGAAGCAGGAAATAAAGAGTGAGAGCTATACATGAGGTGCACATCCTGTAGAAAAATTTCTATTCTGGGCATTACATCACATTTGGTTTGATGCAAAGGAGCTGACTTTGGTCTGGTCCTATCAAGAATAATAAACATCCCAAGTCAATGAATGAAAACCTGTATAAAGTTAAAGAGCCTCATAGTGGAATGCAAAGCCCTGGTTTGAATCCCAGTTCTACCTCTACCTTATGCTTTGATTTTGAGAAAGGTTGTGTGGGATTAAGAGTGAGCAAGAGGGAAACGGATGTGGCTCAAGAGGTTCGGCGTCCGTCTACCATATGGAGAGACCGGGGTTCGATCCCTGGTACATCCCGGTAAAAAAAATATAAAAAAAAAGAGTGAGCAAGAGTGGAAGGGAGTGAAGGTGAAAGGGAAGGCACAGGACCATCACAGGGCTTTGAATGCCATGTTAAGGAATCTGAACTTGTCACTGTCAGGGTTTCAAACTCAGGTTCCTATGGAGGCCAGGCAGGCAATGTATGAGTCAAGTGGTCTGGGTGTTACTGTTCTAGAAGATAAGCCCAGCTACTCAGTCCTGGCTGATGGCCCTGAAATGCAAACTCAGTATTGCTTATCTTCTTGTTTTCCAAGAGAATCCATCAGTTAGGGATTTTATGTGAAATCTAATTTTTAAATCTTAGCAACTTACTCAGTTTTTAAAACACTGAACAATTTACATCAGCAGACAAAATATGACCTGCTGTACGTACAATCACAACCCGGACAATGGGGAGCCACAAAGAGTTTTGTGCCTAGTGGCAACTTTGTTAAACTATTTTCTGGTGTCTTTACATATCTGAACTATTTATATTTGCATGTATTTCCCCCACCTGATTGACCCTGGCAGTAGGATTTGGGGCATTGATCAACTTTGTATCCCTGCCAGACATACAGTACTGAGCCCATCTTTGACATCAGTAATGTTCACAGAAATAAGCTTTTTAAAGTTTTTACAGTTAGCATCAAGAGTGTTAAATATATTTGTTCATAGCCTTAAGCTTGTGAATATGATTAGAAATTTAACTAAAGAACTAAACCAGGGATATAATGCAATATTTTTACATAAGACTTTTATCTCATCTTGATATAAAATTGTGAAAAATTGGGAAGAAAACCATAATGTCCAGCAGTAGGGATTAATGAACAAATTATAGCACATATGAACACTCTACCACCATCAAAAATTATGTTTAAAGAATATTCAATAGGGAAGCGGCTGTGGCTCAATCAGTAGGGGCCCCGGGTTCGGTTCCTGGGGCCTCCTGGTGAAGGCAAGCCCGCCCGTACGGTGTGGATAGCTGACCCAGCAAGCACAAGCAGCAAGGGGGGGATAAATGAATAAATAAATAAAATCTTAAAAAAAAAAAAGAATATTCAATATCAAAATTCTTATGATGTGTACTAAATGGAAAAAAGCAGGCTACATAACTATACATTTGGGAGGAAAAATAAGCATAAAGACAGAATTAATATATAATACTAATATCTATAATAAATATATAAAAATAAATATTTACAATGAATAAAAATCAACATGTTAAAAGTAATTCTGGTAATGGGATTAGGATTTGTGGGTTTTTCCCCCTCTCTTTAAAAGATTCTCTTATTAAATTTACAAATGTTAATACATCTTTGCATTTAAAAAAATCAAATATTAAAGAAGTGTATAAAAAGTCTTAAAACTTCCCCATCCCCCCCCAAGGCAGAAGTAGCCAATGTTAAGTTTGTTGCAAATTGTGCATATTTCCACACTTTTGTTTCCTCTGTGTATTCATGTACGCATGTATGAGAACATTCCATATGCATCATAGTGCAACCTGACTTTTCGTTTAAACCTATATTAAATCCTCAATACCTTTCCACCTAAGAGCAGATGGAGCTACCTTTTTCTATTTCTTTTCTGCAGGACGCTCCATTGTGCGGACGAATCCGTTTATTACTTTAACCAGTCCCCTTTACAGGCTTTTTGGCCGCTTCCAGTTTTACGCTTTCACAATAGAGCAGCGAAGAGGAGTAATACTAGCTCAGGGCAGAAAGCTTGAAAAACATTAAAAAACACAAAGAGAAAATTTTTCGGGTTATTTTTAACCTTTATACTTTTCTGTATTTTCCAAAATGTCTACAATAAATGTAAATCACTTAAAACTTGGAGGGAGGGGGAACATAAAACTAAAACCAAACGTTCATCAAAAAGAAGGAAAGGACAAGAGAGAAAAAAAAATAGTGAAGCTGACGGTAGGCTCCGACCCCCAGCCGCGGAGGCGGGGCTGGGGAGGGGGCGGGGCTGGGGAGGGGGAGGGGCGCCACGGGCTGCACCAACCAGAGCGCCGTTGATAGGCAGAGCCTGGAGAATTTGGAGACACACCCCGCCCGGCAAACAGCCTGGGGATTAGCTTCCGTAACCGGCCTGGAAACCGGCCTCGGCCTATCCCGCGCGCCAGTGAGGGCTGCTATTGGCTGTCAGAAAAACCCACCCACCTTCCTGCTCATTGGCCGCCGCGGTTTACGTAAGAGGAGCCTGTTGCTGAGCGAAAAGAAATGCTGCAACTCTTGTTTAGAAGAGAAATTAGGGCGCCTTTTGGTCAAAAAAGCAACAAACCTACCCCCCGTTTATTCAGCTCCTGCTAAGTGGCCAGGCGCCGTGCTCTAACCTTTAAAACGTTAATGTTAATGGCCACCTTTCTTGAACACCCTCTACCTGCCAGTTATTCAACTAGAAGACTTAAAATAATATCAATAATAATATAAATAATTACTACAGTTTATTGAGCACTTGCTCTGCATCAAGCCTAGTTAGGGTATCTGTATGCATTAGCTGCCATCCTCACAGCAGCCTTGTGAGGTAAACATGACTGGCCCATTTTACACACAAGGAAACATAAAGTGACTTGCTCGGGTTCACACAGCTAGAAAGGGTTAGAACGAGAACCGTCAACTCAGCTATTCTGACTCCAAGCCCAGTCATTGGGCTGGGGAGGGGAGTGGTATGGAAACATTTTGGGGATAGGGAGAGGTGGGAAAGATGGTGGCAAGAGTTAGGTATATTGTTCCAGGGACAGTCTGCAGGGGTATCTGGGAATGGGAAGTATAGGGCCTCTAGAAGTGGAAGGGAGGACATTAGAGCAAAGAAAGAAACGTTTTTGTTTTTTTTCTGGAAATGTAAAGCTCCTGCGGCAGCCTATTATGGTGCAGGTACCCTGGACTAAGAGCCTGGTTTCCAGGGTTCTAGTTTCTGCTCTGTGACCAACTTACTGGGTGACCTTGGACAAATTCCTTCCTCTTTTTGGACCTCTGGTTTCCTGCCTGTTAGATGAGAGTATTAACCAAACCAATGGGAAGTGCATTCAGGCTGTGCAGTCCTTTAGGAATCTGGTCTTTACTGGCGGGGAGGAAACCTCCGCAACTACACGGTTTTTTCTTGGCCATCTTCCGGCCTCTTCTCAGGACTTCTGCGACGATGACATGAGACTTGACAATCCTATAAACTCAAAAAGGTTGAGGCGGCCCTTAAGCTACGCCTTTTTTTTCCAGCCGGTTCTGGCTGAGTTGTAGCAGGGCCCAGCCTGCAGGGGGCGCTGATGACCCACTCAGTCGACAAAACAGTCCATCAGTACTTCAGTGAATTACCCAAGAGCACCCAGCTAGCTAGTCAGTTTTCATATTTTATTTAAGATGGGTGAGCTTTTTCAAAGCTGAAGGTTTCTCTCCTCTGTACGCAGTAGAAGAAACGGAATTATATGCATTGCCCAACACCGGTTCTCTCCACAGTGACTCTTAAGGGTTGGAACTAATTTCAATTCCTTTATTTTACATTTACAGATAAGGAAACAGATTTTAAAACCTGAAAGAAATGTTACCTTGGGTCATGCAGCTAAAAATTAGCACCCGAGTTTCTTGATTCCTGGGCAGTATTCTTTCTGTTCCATCTTACCCAGGAGATAGTTGGCTCTGTTTCCCAGAACCTTTGGTAGTCCTGGCCCCTAATGCACAAATCCAGGGAACAATTCCAGTTGTGGTTGTCTAGCTGACAGCTCAGGAACTGTCAGCTTGGTAAGGGAAAGACCTCCCTCTGCCCAGAACACACGCCTGCTTAATGAGTAATTAAATGAAGGAATGTGTTAATAAACTATGGTAGGTGGGTCTCCTTTGGCTTTATCAAACCAGTTGGGATTGGGCATACCCCCCCCCCCCCCCCCCCCGAAAAAAAGCTCCCCTAGGGTAGGAATTGTGTTCTGAGATGGAGGTGGGAGGAGCGTGGGGAGGGAGAAACAATCTGAAGAGCTCAGAAGATGACTTCTGGGATGAAAAAACCACAATCCCAGAAGAGGTAGGTGTACATATTAAAGAGTAAAGTTGGGAAGCGGCTGTGGCTCAATCAGTAGGGCTCCCGTTTACCATATGGGAGGCCCCGGGTTCGGTTCCCGGGGCCTCCTGGTGAAGGCAAGCCCGCCCGCACGGCGGGGTTAGCTGACCCAGCGAGCACAAGCAGCAAGGGGGGGATAAATGAATAAATAAATAAAATCTTAAAAAAAAAAAAAGAGTAAAGTGATCTCAGAATTTGGGATCAGAAAATTAACCCAGGAAGAATAAATACAAAACAGATGAGAATTCCATTAGAGTCATAATCAGAGAGGGCCTGACACCGAGGAAACCTCAAATATTTCAAATCCAATCTACATTTATCTTCCGGGCTGAAATATTGAGGAATATAAAAAGCTTTAGGGGAGCGGGTGTAGCTCAGTGGTTTGAGCACCTGCTTCCCATAGTTCCGGGTTCAATTCCCATACCTCCTAAAAAATAAAAAAAAAAAGCTTCAGCCAATCAGTGGCCTCAACATTGCTGATGCAAGAGTGTGGCATCAGGAGATCTTTACTAAACCAAAACCATGAGGTGTGGGGGAGAGGGCCACTGAGGTCATGCCTCACTGGACTGGAAGCTTCACCACTGGATTTTCAGAGCTGAGCACAGTCCCTGGTACACACTAGATGGTCAGTAAATATTTTCTGAATGAAAGAGGGAGGAAAGGAGCCGGGCTCTGACCAGCAAGCTTGCCCTGAGTGAAGATAGTTCAATGATTATCTTTTCACCAGTTCTTTTTGTGCAAATTTCAGCTGCCCTGGCTACCTTTGGATGACAATGGCTTTTCATGGAGACTGTCCTTCAAGGAGGAGATGTGTTGGCCCTTCAGTTATAGGCCACTTGACAGTTATGGTTCTCACTCCCAATTAACACGTTGGAATTCTGCTTTAAGTACCCATTCCTTGTGCCAGTCTGCTTCCTACACCTTCACTTCCTTCCCTCATCAGTGGCACAGTGGACTTCCTGCTTTGAAGTCATTCCTGCCTGGGTTTGAATTCTTGTTCAAACTATTACTAAGCTATGTGACCTTGGCCAACATACCTCTTGAGCCTGTTTCCTCATCCATCAAATAGGGGTATGATATCTACTTCACAAGGTTGTGGTGAGAGTTACAAGAGACAACAGATGCATCCTGGTGTGACAATGGATGTATCCAGGACCATTGTTGGGACTCAGTAAATGTTGAGTCCCTGCCTCTTCCCATCTTTCCTTCACTGAGCACTGGGTTTAAAAAAGAACATCTGGGAGGGGAGTCAATTTGATTCAAGCAGTTGAGCGCCTGCTTCCCACATGGAGGTCCTGGGTTTGGTCCCCGGTGCCTCCTAAAAATAAAACAAAACAAAAAAACGAACAACAAGCAAAACAAATGAATAAACCAATTCAGAAGAGCCAATGTGGCTCGGTGGTTGAGCACCAACTTCCTACATACAAGGTCCCAGGGATGGTTTCGGTACCTGAAAAAAAAAAAAAAAAAAACTTAAAAAAGAGCATCTGGGGAGTAGCTCAGGTCCTAGGTTCAATCCCCCCATACTTCCTTAAAAAAAAAAAAAAAAAAAAGGATCCAAGTTAGGCTATTGGTACCTCTTGCTTTTTCTTCTCACAAAATCACTAATTTTCCATAGAGCAGAGTATCTTATATTCATTTATTCAAAAAATTTATGAGGATTCAATATATGCTAGTGGGAGGTACAGAAACGATTAAACAGTCTTGTCTTAAAAGAGCTCTGATATAGCCATGCACAGTCAAAAGAAGATACTGTATGACCTTGGACAAGCAATTTTACCTTTTTTAGTTCAAGTTTCCTCACTTTGTAAAAGTGGTCAATAACATATTCCATTGTTAGTTGAAGGGAGGAGGTAAGACATGAAAATATGATAAGTCTGCATCATAGTTTGAGAATCAGTAGTATAAAGAGGTAGAAACGATGTGTTGTAGGAGTTGATGAGTGGGAGAGATTACTTTCCACTGGGCTGAAAAAAGCAATGCTTTCTGAAGGAAGTGGCATTTGGAAGACTTCATTCAGGCCACAAACAAGGAATTAAAGCATTGACTGCTGGGTAGGATTTCAAAGGGCAGAGATTTGCAGAAAGAACCATTGGAAGAAAGGCTTGAAAGCCAAACAAGGAACCATGGGTGTATGAGGTGATGAGCCTGGAAAGGTAAACTGAGGCAGGTCTCCGCAGGCATTGAATATCAATCTAGGGGTTTGACCTTTATTCTGTAGCTGATGAAATACCACTAGAGTTTCCTCATCTGGACATTGACATTTCAGAGTAATTATTTCAAATGAAAGCAGAAATCTGAAACAGAGTGCTTTAGAGGGAAATTCAATTTAAAGGAAGATTCAGTTACCAAGGGCATATTATTGACAGGACTTTACATGAGTTGGCATAGGTGAGGAGGAAACAAAGATGTCAAGATGTGGGCCATTCCCTCCAGGAGCTTATAATCAAAAGGGTCGGATAAGACATGTTCACAGAAAATTATAGTACAAGATAATGTGGTAAGTTTTGTAATAGAGACCCAGACCAAGTGCCTTGGAAGCTCTAAGGAGAGTGAGATTAATTTCTTTTCCCAAGAGGCTGGAGGCAGGACACCACATCAGAGGCTCACCTTCAGAATTGTAATCTTACACACAGAAAGTCTCAGAGGATTCCTTGGAGGTCATATAGTCCATCTCCACCCCTCTCCATCATCCCTGTCCAGAGTAAACAATGATTTTAAAATTGAAACAAAAAGAGGAGCTCTGAAGAAAAACAGTGAAGGAAGAGGCTCTGTGGGAAGGGGACAGAAGATGAATTCATCCTTGAGGTGTCTTGCCTTGGGTGGAGGCAGTTTCCTCCCAAAAGGAGAGTTGAAGGCCAAGAAATAGATGAGGTTAGGGAGGAAGAGTGTATCAGGACAGAAGAAGGATAAAAACAGAAACTTGGGGGAACACCCACGTTTCAGGGGGTGGGAGGAGAAAGGAGTCAGAGAAGGAGTGGCCAGTGAGTGAGGTGAGAAGAGATCCAGCACAACACCTTGTCACCAAGTTTCGAGAAGGGGGGTGGGGGAGGGCAGTGGTGGAAGACAGTGCCTGAAGTCCCAAGGGAGCAAGCAGAAGGGGGGAAATTGCAGCAATAGGGATTGAGGTTAAACATGAGGTGGCCAATGACATTCCAATGAATGAAGTCTTTTCCAGAGACTCCACAAATAGGTTGGATTCCCTGTGGCTGGTACATATGAAGGCAGACGCCTTTCCGAGGCCAAGGAGAAATGGGCTGTGCCCTCTGACCTCCAAAGATCTGGTATTCAGCTCTCTAATTAGCACCTCTGGATGCGAGGGGGCCAAACTTCTAATCCTCACTAGCCCCTCCAGGAACTGAAAAGGTGAAGAACGCACTTGGGAGGGACTTAACACCGGCTCTCCGGCCCAGACCGGTGAAGTCCCGTTTCATCACGCAGCCCTAATGACTCTCTGGGTTGTCACTGTTGCCCGGCCTTGCCTGCGCTCTGACTAAACCCTCTTGCAAAAGTTTGCAGTATTGGTCCGGGCCAGACTACAGCTCCCAGAGTTCCCGGAGCTCCCCGAAGCCGATTGGCGGAGCAGGCGGCTCCAGAGGGCGGTGTCGTCCCCGCCTCCCCGGGAAACAGGCATCTGATTGGCCGCGGCGCGGGGCTTTTGTGTCCCCGCCCTTCCCCGGGGACCGCAGCCGGCGGAGCTGCTGTGCTGGTGTCAGGGCCGGGCGAGCGCTGGCAGTTCCGCGGCGGGGATGCTGAGGAGCGCCGGGTCCGCGAGCAGCCGTGGCCACTGCGGACTTCCGAGGCGATCCGGGCCCTGAAGACCGTCGCTCCGCGGCCAGTCGGTGGCTCCCGAGGCCATTCACCGTCCCAGAAGCCGGACTGGGTGAGAGTCCAGCGCAGCGGCGGCCGCTCCCGCATCCTGGGCTTGCGGAGTGTTCTGGAATCGCGAGAGGCGCCCCGCGCGCCCAGAGCCTCCGCGGCTGCCGGGTGCCGGCTTCCTGCGGGCGCCCGCCCGACGCCCGCTCCGGGTGCCGGGGCCGTGTGCGAGCCGCGGCTCCGTCCTGGCGCACACCATGATCGTTGCGGACTCCGAGTGCCGCGCCGAGCTCCAGGGCTACCTGCCGTTCGCCCGGGGCGGCGGCAGCGGCGCCGGGGCCGACGAGGTAAGCAGCGGCCGAGCGACGCCACTCTTTCCCGGAGCCCCGAGCGGCGCCGAGCCCGGGCTGTCCCGAGCGCAGTGCGCGCCCCACGCGCGGCTTGGGGCGGGGAGTGGGGAGCGTAACCCAGGACTGGGGTTGCATCAACTGGCAGCCGCGGCCCTCTGCCGGCCCCCTCGCCCCGGCCGGGAGCCCTCCTCGCCCCCTCGGGCGCCTGGCCAATGGGAAGGGGGCTTTCTCGACGTGCTCGGCTTTGGGGCTGTCGTCGAGAGCGCTTCAAGCCCAGGCAGATCCCGGCCCGAGCGGCCCGACCACTCCTCCTCCCCGCCCCCTGCCGCAGGTTCCCTTCCTCCAGTCGGGGCCGGGCAGCCCGGGGACTCTTCCTAGGATGTGCCCCCCTCCAGTCCTCGAGCGCCGGGCATCGGGCATCTGGGACTGGCCGGCTAAGGCCCACCACGTCTCCTGCCCTCCGGTCTCCCTGCCCCACCCCCGCCACCTCCGCCCCCCAGGAGCTGGAGGGAGGTGGGCGGTGCGCGCGAGGAGGTGGGGCCGCGGGCGCTGCGGGGCTTGGCGGGTTGCCCGGCCTGCGGCGGCGGCCCGAGCTGGGAGGAGAGGGGCTTGGGGTGGGGGGAACTCTGGCCGCGGCTCCCGGAGCCAAGCGTGAATTAGGCTGCGCCCTGGTAAATGGTCAGAGGTCCTAGAAGTTTGTTTCGCAGGGTTCCCCCTTTCCCCCAGGCGGAGCCCTGAGGGGCGTTGCGGTGAGGCTAGGAGTAAGGCCCGGCCTAAGTTGTTTAACAGCCTCGCTCCTTACACCCCTCAGCGTTAAAGGACATTTTATCATTTCTTAAGCACCTAGGAAAGGTCAGTCTCCGGGTCTTGCCCGCCTTTTCTCCAACTCTTTCAGGACTAAGCCAACAAAATAGGAGCTATACTATAGCCCCGTTTTACAGAATGAGAAAATTGACGCCCAGGAGGAATTTGGGGAGAGACTTCTCAATAATCCCAGCTGGGTGGCTCATTCTTTGGCCTGGGTGGCTCCAGGGTTTTGGAGTGGGTACTTAAGGAGTGTTGCTTGCAATTCTTGTTTCCTGGCAGCGTGGAGAAGGGCTGTTACTGGGGTTGGGAGTCAGAGTGCCAGTCCTGATTCGTGTGACCCAGGAAAATCTCTATCCTCTCTGAGCAATCTGGTTTCTTGGTCCTGGCTTCAGCTGGGGATGGTTTGGGTTCCTGGTTTTCTGTTAGCTTGAGTTTAACTCCTTCCCCACCGTGGTTTAGGAGCTCCATGTGCAGGAATGACCGCTGTTCCCGATACCCCTCAGCTGTGTTGTGTGACTTTAACCTATTGTTTCCTTCTCTGTGAAAAATGGAGATAATATTACTGAGAGCGCCTCGGCACTAGAGTGTGAGAGACCCTGGTGTCTGTCCCAGCCCTCCCATTCAGGCTTTGTGACTGGCTAAGTGATAGATCACCTCTCTGATCCACAGCTTCCTCCCTTGGGGGATTTGATAGTTATCTCTGAGGGATTCTTGGGAGATTTAACTGAGAAGACGAGCAAAGGCGCAGCACAGTGCCCGGAACATAGTAACTGCTTCAGACACGCAAGCTATGGTTAGAATGTGACCATACCCAACCGGATCCTGGCACATGCTTCCCTTTCCCCAGATAGTCTTGCTAGGGTACGTCTTGAGCTGCCTCCTCCTGCTTGAGGTGAGAGTTGATACATCCCTCTCTGGAAGTGGTCTGGGGAGTAGAGTGTCCAGGTAGTTGGGAACCTTGCATCCGCAGTGGGGAGACCTGGTGGTGTGTAGCGTGTTTCTACATATTCTTTCCTGTGTAAAGAGGGCCTTGGGGAGGGGGATGTCTGCTTACGTGGGAATCCTTAGGAGACAGCAAAGACCCAGATGTGCAGCTCACTTATCTCTCCATCTTTTCACCACATGCCCTGAAAGGAAATCAAGTTCTTCAGGTGTATGTATCTCGAGAAAGTTCCAAGGGCTCCACTCTATTGGTATTTTCAGAGCCTTATTGGGCTCTAGAATCACTTCCTCAAATATCACTTCCTCAAGAAAACCTTTCTTCCCCTACCAGACAAGTCCCCTTGGCATACCCTCTCCCAGTTGCCCTTTTCCATTGTAGGAGCTTTTATCCCAATTATAGTGAAACAGTTGAGTAATTAGGCATTTCTTGTCTGTCTCCTGTGCTGGACTAGAAGTGCCCAAGGGCAGGGATCCCATCCTGCCAGTCTTATTCCTGCCCCAGCACTGTACTTAGCACCTAGTAAGTGCTCTTATTTGCCCCCTTGTTGACTTAGCTGACCCTTGTGAATTGTGCAGGCTTTGAAGTAATATCTGAGCTTGTGCCCCTGTGGGACAGCACCTTTCAGAGCCCCAGGGACCTCTAAAGAGGGGATTACAAGACCTAGTTTCAGAGGTGCTTGTGGGGAATCAGAAGATCAGATGTGTATGCCCAGCTCCTGGTGGGCATACAAGTGAATGGCAGCCCCTTCTTCACCCATCCACCCAAGGCTGGTGGTCAGGGCTGTTAGGACTGTCTCTTCCTCTCAGATGTAAACCCAGGAAGTATCTACTAAGTTCAGCTGACTAGAGCTGCTGACCTTGCGGGGGAGGGGAGGTGTCTCTGCCCCTCCCAGCTGGCAGAGTGACTTTACAGGTATCTTGTTGATTCCCAGGGTCAAAGGCTCTAGAAAAGATATCAAGAATAAAGACCAGGGAAGCAGATGTGGCTCATGTGATTGGGCTCCCGGCTACCATATAGGACCAGGGTTCGATTCCTGGGGCCTCCTGGTGAAAAGCAAGGTGGCCCAAGTGGAATGCTGGCCCACGCAGAGAGCTGGCACAGCAAGATGACCAACAAAAAGAGACACAGAAGAGAGACAATAGGAGACATGGCCGACCAGGGAGCTGAGGCGGCGCCTCTCTCCACTCTGGAAGGTCAGGATCGATTCCTGGTGCCACCTAAAGAGAAGACAAGCAGACACAGAAGAACACACAGAGAGCAGACAGCAAGTGCAAAACAATGAGGGGGGAGGGGGAGAAATAAATAAATAATCTTTAAAAAAGAATAAAGACCACAACTATTCCAAGAGGCCTATGTGGGCAGTGGATAGAAATCTTAGAAGGCAGATGGGTTCAAATGTCAGGGTGGCCACTTCTGTTGCTTAACCTTTGGAACCATAATATTTTTATGTGTGCAAAATAGAGACACTCATCACCCCAAAACTGATGTGAAGATTAAATGGAACGTGTATACATATGCCTCAGTTAATAAAAAGGTTAGTGAGTGCTTAATTTTGGAACTAGGCAATGAGCTTGCGATTTTCCTCTTTACAGCTTGCCCAAAAGCCTCCCTGCTAAGTGACTTCTGCATTGAATGGCATCCCCTGAGTGTTGTCTGACTCCTCCAGTGCTCCTGCTGCCCTGTGTGACCCCCCCCTCAGTCAAATCTATAAGAACTGTCACCATTGGTCCTCCCTCTGCCCCACACTAGCTGTGTTGCCTTGGGCAGGTTGCCTGCCTCCTCTGGGCTTCACTTTCTTAGCCCATAAAGTGGAGGTAGGGAATCTCATCTTTATCAGATGTGCTAAACCTACACTGTCCAATAGAACTAGAACTTAGGTCCTAAGTTCTGTGAGGGCTAAGACTGTTTTATCACTACCCTAGACATGTAGCTACTTACATTTCAATAACTTAAAGTGAAATAAAATTAAAAATTCAGTTTTTTAGTCACCCTAGCCATATTCCAAATGCTCAGTACCCACAAGTGGCTAGAAGCTACCATATTTATTGGACAGAACAGATATAGAACATTCCATCATTGCAGAAGGTTCTGTTGGACTGCTCTGTGCTAGACAATGGGGTAACAACAGGTCACTAGATCCAGTGTGTCCTGAAAGTGATAAACAATGCAGTGTGACAAGTGCTGTGATTAGGGGTAGTGGATCATGGGGGTCGTGGGCAGAGAGAAGGGGTTTCTTACTCCTGGGAACCCCAGATACAAAATCCTTGAGGCTATTGAGATCTTAAGAAATTTGGAGAATGGGGAGTCATTTTGGCGGTTGTAGAAATCTGGTTTGAATCCCAGTCTGCCATCTCCTTCCTGGCCGAGTGTCCAGAAGTGACTTGACTTGCTCTCTCAGCCTCATTCCTCATCTGTAAAATGGAGCGATAGTAGTTCCTACCTTAAAGCACAGGCAGTGAATGTGAAGTAAATGCTTAGGCAATGGTGACCAGTGTGGTTCTTTACCTTTATTATTATTAGTGACTCCCGACCCCAGGGAATGGAGGAAGACTGACTTGGAGGTATCATCTCTTGGCAGTGGGACCTGGCCCTGTCTGCCTCCCCCCTGAAGTTCTGGGTGTCAAGGTCAGGAAAACATGCAGGGTTTTGGAGCCATGGATTGGAATCTGCTTGGTCTTGCTCTCAGGGCTTCACCATCTTTAAAGACCTTCCTGCCTTTTCATCACTTAGATATCAGCTCAAATGTCATCTCATTTGGGGCTTTCCCTGTCTTTTCAGGCTAAGCTATCGCACATATCTGTGCCCCATCATACACTCTTCTCATTGCTGTATTTCATTTCCTTTATAAAATCTGTGATTTGAAATCCAGTTCATTTATTTCTTTGTTTTTCCTCATTAGGTCCTAAGTTCTATGAGGGCTGAGACTGTCTTATCACTATTGTATTCCAACTGCCTCATCAAAAATATTTGTCGGGGGGGGGTGGGGCGGATGTGGCTCAAATGGTTAGGCGTCCATCTGCCATATGGAGGGACCTGGGTTCGATCCCTGCAACGTCCCGGTAAAATAAAATATATATATATATATATATATATAGAAGGCGCATGGGCTGCCAGGCTCTGTGTGCTGGTGAGCCGCCAGGCCCCGGGAGCCATGCAGCAAGATGACGACGTAACAGGGGAGAGACAAGATGAGATGCTCTGAAAGCTCCGAAAACCAGGAACCGAGGTGGCGCAGGTGGCAGAATACCTCTCTCCTACATCGGAGGTCTCCAGGATCGAATCCTGGGGTGAAGACTGGAGAAGGAGGATGAGAAGCGATGGCAGGAAACAGACACAGAGAATTGCCCAGCGAATGGACACAAAACAGCAAATAGGGAAGGGGGGTTTTTTAAAATGGATAAAGTAAATAAATAAATCTTTAAAAATATATATATATGTGTGTGTATATAATTTGTCATGGGAAGTGGCTGTGGCTCAGTTGGTTGGGCTCCCGTTTACCATATGGGAGGCCCTGGGTTCGATTCCTGGGGCCTCCTGGTGAAGGCAAGCCGGCCTGCGCGGTGCAGTGAGCTGGCTCACCAAGATAACGCAACAGAAGGAGACAAGCAGACACAGGGGAAAAAAAAAAAAGTAAAGCAAATGGACACAGCGAGCACAAGCAGCAAGGGGGGAATAAATAAATAAATAATAAATCTTTAAAAAAAAAAAATTATTAAAAAATATATATTTGTCAGATGAACAAATTAATTCTGGTTCCTCCTGGAAAGCACTGAGCACAGTGCCTTATACTTGGGAAGGTGATCAATAAATGGTACCAAACAGTGGTCCTCCACCCTGGCTGTACATTATACTGAGGCCCCAGCCCAATTAAATTATAATGGAACTGGGCATTGGGTTTTTTCTGTTTTATTTTTGTTTTAAAGCTTCTCCAAAGGATTCTAATGTACATCCTGAGTGGAGAAACTGTTGTTTGAAATAACAGTGAGGTTCATGATGGCTGAATTCTGTTAAGTGCTTACTATGATGTAGGAACTGAACAAAGCACTGTGCAAACACTATCTCATTAAATCTTCATGACTACCCAGTGAGAATAGGTCCTATATATCCCCATTATTCGATGAGGAAACTGATGCTCACATAGCTAGCAGATAGCAACTGGGGGCATTGTAATTTGCCCTAGGCAGTTTGTGTGCAGAGCCCCTATGTCTTTACTGCATCTTCATCATTATCATCATCATTATCATCAAGGCTGGAAAATGATGGATCCAGACCTAGAGCTTACAGACCCACAGGTGTCACCTCCTTCCCTTAGGAGCCCCTGGGGCAGATTTTGGAATGAGAAGGGATCCCAAGGTTGCCCCCTGCACCTCCCTGCTTCCCCCATCCTGTGCTGCCGAGGTTTCTCTGTCCTCAGGCCCGGGTGTGTAGAGTCAGCAGTCCTTATCTCCCAGACTGTGCTGTTGGGCTTTTTCCCT
Organism: Tolypeutes matacus; assembly: GCA_026826555.1. Classification (NCBI taxonomy): domain Eukaryota; kingdom Metazoa; phylum Chordata; class Mammalia; order Cingulata; family Chlamyphoridae; genus Tolypeutes; species Tolypeutes matacus. The sequence continues at coordinate 21,877,566 of JAKSZT010053883.1, forward strand.
TTGAGGGAGTAGGGAGGCTGTGAAGGGAGTGCTGGAGATTGTGGTGGTCATTGCCCTGGACTTGGGCCAGACTTATGGGCTGAAAGGGGCCTGGGTATTAGCCAGACCACCACCTTTGTCCAGGATGAGTCCAGGTTACTTTCCAGAGGCACAAGCAAGATAGTGGCAGAATTGGTATTGGCCCCTGGGATTCCTAGGTCCAATGGTTCTTTCTTTTGCCCCAGAGCTGCCTCCCTCAGGGGAGCTTTTGGTCGCCTGAGAAGGAAGGTTCAATTATAGAGTTTAGTCTCTGGACACCTAGGGATTGGCACTGAGTCTGGACTCTCATGGAGAGGGGTTTAGGGGGAGACACTGTCTCTGTCCAGCAAGGGGTATAACTCTGGTTTGGGTAAACTCTTGTTTCCAAGGCCTGTGCTGAGAGTCCTCCCTCCCCACCCCACCCTGACCTTAAATCAACAAAACAAACAAACAAACAAAAAAAAAACATTCCCTGAATCCCATCTCTAGAACTAGGAGAAGCAGATTTAGTAAATACATGACCCTGGAGGGTTCCGAAGAGGCTCAGATACATACAAACAGGAACAGTCCCTCCTCCATGTGAGAATAACTGCTGCCTCAGACAGCCTGCTCTGATTTCCTCCATGCCTCTCTGCTTTCTCTAGTCTTCATTCACAGACTATTGTAAATGACTTGGCCCTGCCCTCAGCAAAATGTGGTCAGGTGATAGGGAGTCTTCAAACAGACAATTAGAAGCCCTGGGGATTGTGGGGGTTACAGACAAGGGACCTCCTGCAGGTCAGGAGAAGATCCCCAGACCCTGAAGGACTAAAGAATTAGCTTTGCAAAAGGAGGGACCAGTAAGAGTGGTGGCCCTGGGCCACTAATTCATCTGGAGGGCTGTGGAGATCAAGGCAGAGTTTTAAAGCAGGTGATCACATCAGCAGGACTCTAGGGTACTTGGTTACCTGGCTCCTAGATACACCTAACAGGGGGACATTTTTTCTTGTATGGGTTCTTCAGGGCTGCCAAGAAGGTGATCCCGTGGAGATAGGCAACAGGTGGCTGAATATTTCCCTTTCCCACATCCTTCCCACCCAACAATGCTGGGGCTCCTGGGTCCCTGCCCAGTTCCTGATAAATGCAACCAGTCGGGTCAGCCTTCTTTTTTGCTTATGCTTCTCCATCTACCAAACGGGGTGTCTGTCTCCCAACTGGCTCCTCTGTGCTGGGTGCATCAGAAAGGTGGTTTTAAAAAGAATGAAAGAGGACCCCTATCTCACCCCCTATACAAGAATCAACTCAAAATGGATCAAAGATCTAAATATAAAAGCCAGGACCATAAAACTACTAGAAGAAAATGTAGGGAAACATCTTCAAGACCTTGTAGTAGGTGGTGGTTTCTTAGACTTCACACCCAAAGCACGTGCAATAAAAGAAAAAGTAGATAAGTGGGACCTCCTCAAAATTAAACACTTTTGCACCTCACAGGACTTTGTCAGAAGGGTGAAAAGGCAGTCAACTCAATGGGAAGAAATATTTGGAAATCGCATATCTGATAAGGGTTTAATATCCAGGATATATAAAGAGATGTTACAGCTCAACAATAAAAAGACAAATGACCCAATTAAAAAATGGGCCAAAGACTTGAATAGACATTTCTCCGAAGAAGAAATACAAATGGCAAAAAAACACATGAAGAAATGCTCAACATCACTCATAATTAGGGAAATGCAAATCAAAACTACAATGAGATATCATTTCACACCTATCAGAATGGCCACTATGAAAAAGACAGAGAACTACAAGTGTTGGAGAGGATGTGGAGAGATAGGAACACTTCTTCACTGTTGGTGGGAATGCAGGATGGTACAACCACTATGGAGGACTGTTTGGCAGTTCCTAAAGAAGTTGAATATAGACTTACCACGTGACCCTGCAATACTACTACTGGGTATATACCTAGAAGAACTGAGAGCAGTCACACGAACAGATATCTGCACGCCGATGTTCATAGCCACATTATTCACCATTGCCAAAAGTTGGAAACGACCCAGGTGTCCATCAACAGAGGAATGGATAAACAAACTGTGGTCTATTCACATGATGGAATATTATGCAGCAGTAAGAAGAAATGAAGTCATAAAGCATATGGCAACGTGGATGAATCTGGAGGACATTATGTTGAGTGAAGCAAGCCAGACACAAAAGGACAAATACTGTATGAATGCATTACTATGAACCAAATATATTGTGTAATATATTGTTTGACTTACACACACAAAAAAAAACAAAAAAACAAACAAAAAACAAAACAACAAAAAAATTTACATGTATCCGTTACATTTAATTGAGAAATGTATATATTTATTCATCTGTGTTTACTTTTTTAGTTTTTTATTGCTTATGTTTTCAATTATTAAATGTACAAAATAAAGTTAAAAAAAAAAAAAAAAGAAAGGTGGTTTTAGAAGCACAGTGTGGCCCCTCAGGCAAGGAGGCTGGAGAGATAGCTATCCTTTTAGTCCTCCCTTCTGCTGCTTACTAATCATGATATGTCTCCCTCCAGGAGCAGAGGGAGAGCCGGGCTCGGCGAGACCCTCGAGGGCCCAGCGCCTTTATCCCAGTGGATGAGGTAAGCTTGGACTGGGTTAGGAATCTTTGGGTGGGTTGCAGGGGGAAGGATGTCTTTTCCTGTCCCTTGAAACTACCACTTCAAGTCGCTGCCTCATTTAATCTGCATAATAGTTTTGTGAAGCAGGCACCATCAACCCCATTTTACTGGGAAGGAAATAGGCTTAAAGAGGTAAAGTGATATTAACACAGCCAGATAATAGCCAGACTTTTTCTCCCCCTGCCCCTTACTGTTTTGCACCCACTGTCTGCTCCTCTTCATTTTTTTTTTTTTTTTTAAGGAGGGACTGGGAACTGAACCCGGGGCCTCCCATGGGGGAAGGAGGTACCCAATCACTTGAGCCACCTCTGCTCCCTGCTTGTTGTGTCTCTCATTGTGTTTCCCTGTTGCGTTGTCATCTTGCTGCGTCAGCTCGCTGCACCAGTCCTTCGCATCAGCTCACTGTCTTGCTCGTCTTCTTTAGGAGGCACTGGGAGTCGAACCCAGGACCTCCCATATGGTAGGCAAGTACCCAAGGCCTTGAGCCACATCTACTTTCCAATGGCCAAACTTTTGATTCCCAGATCAGTGCCCATTTTCCCTTAAGAAGATAGAACTATATATATGTTTATATCCTCATTCTTGGCTGTGCATGTATTTAAATTTTGTTCCAGCCTCAAAAGTAATATTTGGGGGAGCAGATGTGGCTCAAGCAGTTGAGTACCCACCTCCCACATGGGAGGTCACAGGTTCAGTTCCAGTGTCTCCTGAAAAAACAAAAACAACAAGCAAAACAAACGATAAATGCAACTTAGGGGAGCCGATGTGGCTCAGTGGTTGAGCACTGGCTTCCCACATACAAGGTCCCGGGTTCAATCCCCGGCCTCCAGTACCTAAAAAAAAAAAAAAAAAAAAAGGTAATATGTTCATTTAAACACAATTTCAATACCCTGTAATCCCACCTTCCACAAAGATAGTCATTATTAATCATTTGCCACTGTTTTCCAGACTTATTTTTTTCCATACACATATTTATTTTCAATACAAAACGAAGTTTATAGTTTACAACTTGCTTGTTTTGATTTTTTCACTCAATACAACTGAGACATCTTTCAGTTACTGAGTCAATTCCTTTGATCATTTATTCAGTCTATTGAATGACTAATCTGTGCCAGGCACTGTTCTGGGTGCTGGGGATACAGCAGTGAACAAGAGATAAAAATCTTTGCCATCGTGGCACTTACATTCTAGAATATGTGTGTGGGGGTGGGAGATGACTTTCAAGCACATGTATAGAAAGCTAGAAAAACTTTTCTTTGGCATTCAGTGAACAGAGGAGTATTTTGTTTCCTTGTTCTCTGCTCTCCTGAATGTGTAGGCCGAGTGGTTAATGAGCAGTTAACAAATGTTTAAATGCCCCAACCCCACTCCACCCTGTGAATGTAAGGTGAACAGTCACCCACTGACTTCTGTAGCCCAGAATTTTAAACTCAACTATTTGTAGTCTTCTGTTTTATTTTTTTTTTTTTTTTCATTTATAAATAACCACTCCCCTTTTATAATAAAGGAAAGAAATAGGTTTTGGGGTTAATCTGAATTTGAATCCTGGTTCTGTCATTTACCAAAGCTGTGACCTTGAGCAAGGAACTAAACCTCTCTGGGCCTCAATTTCATCAGTCAAATTGGGATGGTAATAGTATGTACCTCACAGGATTGTTGGGAAGATTCAATGAGAGAATGTAAGGAAAGCTCCAAGCTTAGTATAGTACCTGGCACTCAGGAAATGGGAAATTTTGCACTTATACCCCATGATTATATGGATTTGTACTGTTGGGAGCTCCATGAGGGCAGGAGAAACTGTACTTTAACCTCTGTGCCCAAATTTTCCTATCTAAAAATGGAGAAAATAGTAATCTAATTCTCTGAGTTGCTGTGAGGATGAAATCAATTAATATACATAAAGTGCTTGTACAATGCCTGGCCCATAGTAAGTTTAAGTATTACCCATTATTGCATAAGGTGCTTAATAAATATTTGTTTAATGACCTAATGAAATATCTTTTCCTCTTCTAGTTACACCCCGCCCCCCCCCTTTTTTTAGGAGGTACTGGGGATTGAACCCAGGATCTCATACATGGGAAGCAGGCGCTCAACCACTGGAGCTACATCCACCCCTTAGTCCCCATTTTTTGACATGGAGGTTGTTTTCAGTTTCTTCTTCTAAACTCACTGCAGGGAATTTGTTGGTGTCCTTGGTGGGAAGTGCTGGAGGGTAACCTATGATCTCTTTACCTTTTCTTGGCAGGTTCTTCGGGAGGGGCCTGAGAGCCTGGAGCAGCACCTGGGGCTGGAGGCACTGATGTCCTCAGGACGCGTGGACAACCTGGCAGTGGTGATGGGCCTGCACCCCGACTACCTTAGCAGCTTCTGGCGCCTGCACTACTTGCTGCTGCACACGGATGGGCCCCTGGCCAGCTCCTGGCGCCACTATATCGCCATCATGGTGAGCCTTTTGGGGGTTCTGGCCCGGGATCTCCACTGGGGGCTTCCTGAACTGATTCTGTGGATCAGAGGGTGAGGCAGCATAGAACAGAGGAAAGCCCTGGCTCCATCCGAGCTTCCACAGGATTTTTAGATTTTGAAGAGAGACATCTTTAGTGTCTGCTTTACAGATTGGGAAACTAAGATACAGGGGCTCAGGCAACCCATCCAAGGTCACACAGCAAGCCGTGGCAAAGCTGGGGTTAGAACTTGGGTTTCCTGCCACCCTGTGATGTCTTCCTCTGTGGGATTGCTACCCTGAGTGGGGCACAGGGGAGGGAGGGTGATTCAGGCTCTGTCCACCACCTCCACAGGCTGCCGCTCGCCACCAGTGCTCCTACCTGGTGGGCTACCACATGGCTGAGTTTTTGCAGACTGGTGGTGACCCTGAGTGGCTGCTGGGCCTCCACCGTGCCCCTGAGAAGATGCGCAAATTGAGCGAGATCAACAAGTTGCTGGCCCATCGGCCGTGGCTGATCACCAAGGAGCATATCCAGGTGCGAGGACAGAGAGGCGGGTTCCCAAGGGAGCACAGGAGCCGGACTGGGGCATGGTGGGCAGCCCAGGGGACAGGCACTGAGCAGGACCGGCCTTCCTTCCCCCTCCCTCCCCAGGCCCTGCTGAAGACTGGCGAACATAGCTGGTCCCTGGCCGAGCTCATCCAGGCCCTAGTCTTGCTCACCCACTGTCACTCGCTGGCCTCCTTCGTGTTTGGCTGTGGTATTCTCCCTGAGGGGGACCCAGAGGGCAGCCCTGCTCCCCAGGCACCTTCGCCCCCCAGTGAGCAGAGCAGCCCCCCCAGCAGGGACCCATTGAACAACTCTGGGGTAAGTCGCTGGCCTGGGTCTTGGTGGGGGAGAAATCTAGCATGGCCTCTGGATAGAATCCACTGCTTTGCTTTCTCTTCATACCGAGAGGCCTTGGAAAAGTTATTTGACAGGGACGCTTAGTTTCTCATCTGTGAAATGGGGCTCAGTGGGTTGTGAGAACTAAACAAAATAACCACATGACTGGCCTCTCAGCATAGCCCCATAGGCTCAAAGTTTTTAGCATTTTAAAAAATGTAAAGTTTGCCTCTTAACTCCAGACAGTGGTCTTGTTTGTTTTAATATAAAAATACGGGTACCTAAAAAATTCCTCATCTTTGAGGGAAGTTGTGCTCAGGAAAGACACATTTATTCTTTAGCCTCTTAAACTTTACTTTGGGAAACACGGATTACAGAGCTGCTTGCACTGTGCCTGTCACGGAGGATGCAGTAGGCTTTTGTGATCATTCAGGAAGGCCCGGCATGTGGCATGAATGTGTGGTTTCCCGGGGCTGGGGGAGGAGGAGGTGGTCACCACTGGGCCCCTCTACCAGGGCTTTGAGGCTGCACGCGATGTTGAGGTTCTGGTGGAGCGCATGAGGCAGCTGCAGGAGAACCTGCTGCAGGACGAGGGAGCGTCCCAAGAGGAGATGGAGAGCCGCTTTGAGATGGAGAAGTCGGAGAGCCTGCTGGTAACCCCTTCAGGTACAGGATCATAGGCATCCATTTCCAGGGGCGGCCCCTGCTTACCCCACCTTTAGTGTGGAGTAGGCACCTCCACACCCCATATCTCTCCTGCTCTGGAGGCAGCTGTACACCCTTCCAGTAGGTTCCGAGCATGGACTTTGGGGCCAGACCTGGGCTTGTTCCCCTTTCTGGCTATATGACCACTGACAAGGCACCTCCTGTGTCAGGGCCTCAGTCTCCTCATATGTGAAGGATTGCCACTGTTTTTATTGCTCTTATTATTAGTGGCTTTGTCTCCTGGGTCCATGGGCCAAATTCACCGGCTTTCCCAGGTGTGGCTCCAGCGGCATCCTAGTCCCATTCACTGTAGCAAGAGACTTCCTCTGGCCCTCTTCCCCTGCCCACTGCAATGATTAATCAGGAGTGGAGGCCTGTGTGCTCCAGGTCTTGGCCTCATTGTGGCCTCTTTCTGACGTGGTCCTCAGCTGACATCCTGGAGCCATCTCCATGCCCAGACATGCTTTGCTTTGTGGAAGACCCCACTTTCGGATATGAGGACTTCACCCGGCGAGGGGCTCAGGCACCCCCCACCTTCCGTGCCCAGGTAAGTAGGCCTCTTCCCACCAGTCCTGGTTATTGCTCCAGATTTATGAACAAGCAGGGTGAAAGGTTTGTATGGTTGTAGAGTTGGCACCTTTTCTTCCTACGTGGAAATCCCTCACGATTCCGGGGAGGGGAGGGCAGTGGGATGGCCTCTGGGTCCTGAAGTGACTCAGAGGGTCCTGATCGTAGGGATGAGGTCATCACCCAGGTGCATCCTCCACAGCTTCTTAGGTCCAGAGCAAGCACCGTCATGCTCCAGAGGACCCAAGGATGGGGTCTCTCCAGCTGGTCTGGGGCGCCAAACACTCTGCTCACCAATCCCTTTTCACATTGCTCAGGACTATACCTGGGAAGACCATGGCTACTCGCTGATCCAGCGGCTCTACCCCGAGGGTGGGCAGCTGCTGGATGAGAAGTTCCAGGCAGCTTACAGCCTGACCTATAATACCATTGCCATGCACCGCGGCGTGGACACCTCTGTGCTCCGCAGGGCCATCTGGAACTACATTCACTGCGTCTTTGGCATCAGGTGGGCACATGTCTCCTCACCCAGGGCATGTGCGTATACTGCATGTCCTCACTCCAAGCTCACAGTTCTGTTTCTTTTTATTTCATTGCTGATTATAAAAGATGATAGAAGTGACCATTGTTTGAATCTTAGAAAATGACCACTACCTAGAGATAACTGATTTTATTTGATGATTACATTTCTATTCCAAGTAGTCCTACCCTCCTAGCAGATAATCATAACATAAATGACCATCAGTGGGGGTCTTTAAATAATGATATATCCATTTATTATGCAGCTGTTAAAAATGACAATAGAGATCTATTAATATTGACATGGGAAAATGTTAAAAATGTAATAATGAGGGAGCAGATGTGTGAGTGCCTGCCTCTCACATGGGAAGTCCCAGGTTTGGTTCCCAGTGCCTCCTAAAAACAGAAAACAAACAAACAGTGTATTGAGAGAAGAGAAAGCTGTTTACCATGGAGAATCTTCTTTTTGTTCTTAAAAGTACATGTTCGGTAAATGAGTGGAAGGTTGTATACTAAAATGTTATTTAATAGTTGTTATCTCTGTACGGTATCATGTGAAGAATTACATTTTTATCTTAAGAATTTTCTGATTTTTTGAATAGTTTGTTTTTTAATTACTGAGATCATACTTGACATTTTCTGCTACTTGCTTGTTTTCACAAATGATTGATCTATCATGAATCATACTTCCTTGTCAGTATGTATACATCTTTTACGCTTTTTTTTTTTTTTTTTTTTTAAGGAGGTGCCAGGGATTGAACCTGGGACCTCATACATGGGAAGCAGGTGCTCACCCACTGAGCTACACCTCCTCCCCTTTTTATGCTTTTAATAGCCACGTCGTAATCTGTTATGGATGTATCATAGTTCATTATTCAACCATTCCCCTTTTTTTTGATCCTTAGGTTGTTTGCAGTTTTTTACTATACAAACACCATGTATACTTACTAGCCTTATGCATAAATCTTTTGTAGATCAATTTTCAGATGTGAAATTACTTGTCAAGGATATACACAGGATAATTGTTTTTCAGTTTGGAAAAAAAAAACTATTAATTTCATACTCTGATAAAACTATGGAAAATTTTTTAAATTAAGGGAAAAAAAAAAAAATTTCCCCCAGTTCTGCCACTCCAGTACAACCACATCCACATCCTGGGATGTTTTTATCCATTTCCTTTATTCCTTGTTATGCAATTGCTTTTGTATAGTTGAAATTATAGTGATTATTTCATTTAAAACATACATAAACAAAACAAGAAATAAATTGTACATTAACAGCTTGATTTTAGAAAATTTGGAAAACACACATTATAAAAAGCAAAAAGTAAAAACCATCCATGGGAGCCGATGTGGCTCAGTGGCTGAGCACTGGCTTCTCACTTACGAGGTCCCAGGCTCCATCCCCAGCCCTGGTACTTCAAAAACAAACAAAAAAAAAAACCCACCACGATCCTACCTGCCCTTTTTTCTTGTCAGGTATTTCCTTCCCTTTTTTTTTTTTTTCCTATGCAAAAATAACGAAAACATATATATATAATTTTACAAAAGTGAAATTTGTTAACCATTGTCTTGCTTACTCAGTTTACTTATTTTACTAATAAGTTTACTCATTTACTAACTAAATGTTAGCATATTTCAGTGAACATATGATTTTATATTTTTTTTTCTTTTCTCATTTAACAGTTTATGCCAAGCATCTAAAAATTATTCCAAAATTTTTAAAAAAGGTACATGTTCCTGGTAGAAAGCATGTATTTCTGTGTATTGCTGGCTTTCAAATTATATTTCACTGAGTAATCTGAGCTGTGCTTACTTACCCATCCTCTTGCTGGTCATTGTCAGGTTTCCAATCTAGGGCAGGCTAAAGACTGGCATCTTAGAATGTGGTCCAGGCTAGTTCCTGCCCTGCCTGCTTCTCTACTCTTCAACATGGTTGTTGCTTCCATACCTTTGTCTTCCAAACCCATCCCCATCCACACTGATCTATGACGACAGAGGCTGCTCTGCCTCACTGGACTGAGGAGTGGACAATGTGGCTTCTAGAATTGTCTGAGTTGCTCTTTGACTTTGAACAAGTTAATTCCCATCTTCAGGCCTTATTTTATCTGTAAAATGACTACCAACTCCTTTTTACCCTTCTCTTCCTTCTCCAAGGTAAATATTTGCATTGGCTTCTGCTCTACCTTCCATGGCCTTTACTGTGGAGTAGTGAATATGGTCTTGGAGCTGGGTTTGAGTCCCATTTCCAGCTGTTTCCTAGGGCAAGTGATTTCACTTCTCTGAATCTCAGTTTCCTGATCTATAAAATTGGGCTGAGGAAGCCTGTTGTACACAGTTGTTTTCAGGATTCCATGAGTACATACCTACAAAATACCTGAGACATACTTGGTGCTCATTCTCTGTGCATTCATTGAGTGGTAGCCTGCCCTCCTGGCAGCCTGTGATGTACAACATGAGCGGTTTTTCTAAGAGGAACCAGGTTTCCCATTGCTTCCTACCATATTCTCGCCACCATGTTCCTCCCTGTGTGAGTGGGGGTGGAGACAGGGAGCTACCTCTGGGAGCAGAGGGTGAGTGATGCTGTTGGGTCCTCTCCATCCAGATATGATGACTATGACTATGGGGAGGTGAACCAGCTCTTGGAGCGGAACCTCAAAGTCTATATCAAAACAGTGGCCTGCTACCCAGAGAAAACCACTCGGAGGATGTACAACCTCTTCTGGAGGCACTTCCGCCACTCAGAGAAGGTACAGCCCCTAGGGGCCTGGGAGGGATGGGGTGGCAGGGAGTGACATCAGTTGCCAACAGGCCCTTGTTTGTGCCCCAGGTCCACGTGAACTTGCTGCTCCTGGAGGCCCGCATGCAAGCCGCCCTGCTCTATGCCCTCCGGGCCATCACCCGGTACATGACCTGACTCCTGTGGGGTACCTGGGTCCTGCACACCTGACCCTGGGGCATCCGCCTCCCTTCGAGGACTTCTCTGTCTGGAGACAGACCCAGACCCCTTTGCTGTCCCATGCCCATCCACCCCACCCTAGGGGTGGGCTTGTGTGTGATGTGCAGCCCCTGAGCCACACCCACTTTTTCTCACTGGAATGGACAGGATCATTGCACTGACTCTGTGATCCCAGCTCCACCCCTGGGAGCTGGAGAGAACTAGGAGACCCCAATGGGCCACATCCTTCCTCCAGCTCAGGCCCCCCAAGGTGGAGGACACAGGAAGGAAAAGGGGCCCAGCTGGGACTCATCTGCCAGCAGGCTGGGCTGCAGGCTCCAGGAGTGCTGTTGCCTTCCTGGATGGGGCATCCCTGCCTGGGCTCCAAGGGAGAGGAGCAGATGCCTCCAGGGACTGACACTCCAGGCAGCTTTGCCCCCCTGAACCCATTTCCAGATTTCATTATTTCCCACCTGCCATTCACCCATCAATGTGAACGCCAGGGTCACAGCTGGTCTGTGATCAGCTCCCCAAAAACCTGCTCTTTAGGGGAGCCTGAAGGTTCCCTGTTCCCTGGTTGCCCTAATCCTAGTTCAGTTATTTGACCTCCTTCCTCTTACCCTTTTGTCCCATGCCTGGTGATGTGGGGGCCCCAGGAGAGAGGCCAAGCACATCAAAAAAGTAGATTTTTTTTCTAGAGACTGGGTCTCTGCTGGTCACTTTGCCTTCTTAAGAGGGAGTATTAGATTATAAATTCTTGACTTTTTGGTCCTTTATGGTTGAGTTTCAAAGCTCTTTAGGGCCTCTCCCCTGGAGTCACAGTCAGTGCCTGAGAGGAGTCCCCTGCAGGGGCTGGCACCCATCCATCTCTCCTATCTCCCTTGGCTCTGTTGTAGGCATTTGCCAAAAAGTTGAGCCTTTCTAGGTGGCTCAGATGGCACCATGACCCGGTGAGTATCACTGGCCAGTGACCAGGGCTACATTGCCAAACATCTAGATGTCTGCCTCTTGACCCTGGCATTCTCAGGACAACCTGCCAGCAGCAAACTGGTTTCTGCCTTGCAGGGTCTCAAAGGTTTTTGGGGACCCCCACTCCTGCAGTCAGTGTCTCCTGGCTGCTTCCCAAGGGCCCCTGCCTCTATCCCAGTTTCTGTCCCCTCTCTTTGATTTTAGGTAGGTTGTTTGGAGGCAGAAGCAGCCAAGAACTGATCCCAGGCACTTTGTGTAGTAAACAAGCTGTGAATTCTGACTTCTCCTGCCCTTCTTCTGGCAGCACGTGCCTCCTCTCTGACCAGTTTGGAGGTGTCTGAGGAAAGGCAGGGCCAAGCTGCTGCTGCTTCTGACCTCTCTGGGGCGGGGGTAGGAGAGGAGCCTGGTCAGTGTGCCACATTTCATTCCCGTGCAGGCATGGGGAAGCAACTGGCATCCCCTTCGAGCCTCCAGCCCCTCCCTGCAAAGAAGCCGGGCAGGAGGGAAGGGGCCCCAGCATGGGGTTTGGGTTCTGGAGGGGACATAATGACTCTGTGAATGTCCTCTGGGTGGGTGGGGAAGGGTAGTCAGCGTTCAAGTGCAGAATTCTTTGGCTTTGCTACCTGTTCCGGAAGATGACAAATAAAGGTTCACTGAGGTTTTGTTTTGTACTTCTTGTTGATGGGCTGTTTTTCCATTTCCCAAGGGTCATAGTTCATCTGCTAGCACAAGCAGGGAGTTGTGATTGCATCATGAACCTGACCTGCCAGTCCCTGCCCCATCGGGTACTTGTGCCCGGTGACTACAGGGTTGGGAGTGGTTGGCATTGAAAGTCTCCTTCTGTCCCTTGGGTGTCCAGTCCTGCCACCCATATGTGGCTGCCCTGGCATGTGGGCTAATAATGGCCATGTTGTTTTTCTAACTAAAGCTGGCCCTGTGCTGGGTACTTGGAGGCCGTTTCTCTGAATCCACAAAATTCCTGCAAGAGAACTGATACTCAAAGAGGTGAAGTGAAACTGCTGAGGCCACACAGCTGGTCACTTTTGGAACCAGTATTCCAACCCCAAAGCCCTGGAATTTCACCTTGCTGTTTTTCCCACTCCAGGGCTCCCCCTGTGGCAGAGGAAGGCCATTTGAGAATCTCTGGGGGAACCCCCCTGGTATCCTCTGCCCCACCTCGTGCCTACCTACTTCTCATCCTTCCCTTTCCAGCACCAAGCAGACAGAACCAGCTATAAGGAGTCAGGTGCAACCCCAAGTTGTGCTAGTGCCATTTGGTGGCTGTGTGATCTTGGTCAAGTTTCTTAACTTCTCTGGGCACCAGGAACTAGTAAGCTTATCAGGAAAACCACATCCTGACTAAGAGCTAAGACCTCCGCTGGCTTCCCACTTCCTTTAAACACTGTATCATAAAACTAAAACTGGGTCTCCTACAGGAAGCCTCCCCTGGTTGATTCCATGTCCCCATTCCCCTAGAGGTACGTCTTCATTTTTGCAATAAATCTTTATACTTACTCTTCCTTTTAGAGTATTTGAGGGTGTGAGAGAAGGTGAATCAGATGTGGAAGACAAAAATTGGATTTTCATCCTGACTGCTGCTTATTAGCCAAGTGGCCTGGTGGGTTGACCTATTTCACCATGCCTCAAGTTTCCTTAGTCAAAAAAAAAAAATGAGGGTAAATGTCTACTTTGTCTACTTTACCTCAAGATTGTGAATTTGGAAGCTATAATTTGCTGTAGAGGTGCAAGGAAGACTTGTAAGCTTGATATTTATTTTGTTTGTCCAGGAGACGGGTTTCCATTTCTTTTCCAGGTTGCATTTGAATGTGACTGCCAGGTGGTTTTTTTGTTTTTTGAGTTTTTTTTTTAAATCAATTTTACTGATACATATTAATAAAACATACAGTTCATCCAAAGTGTACAATCAATGGTATTTGGTATAATCAGATGGTTGTGTATTCATCACTTCAATCATCATTAGAGCATTTTTATTATTTCAATAATAATAAAAACAGGCAAACAAAAAACTCATCACTTTTCAATCTCTCTATGCTTCCCCAGCTGTACATACCTGCTATTTCTTGTGCCAGATGTTTTTAAATGTACCCTCTCAATCTTCCCAACAGCCCCATGGATAAGGGTGGTGTTCCCATTTTACAGATGTGGAAAGGGAACCTCAAGTGAAGGTCCAGGGAACACCAACTTGACAGTCGGACAGACGAGGGTTCAAATTCCAGCTTTGACATTTAATGTGTGACCCTGAGTGACTGACTTCACTTCTCCCTCAATTTTCTTACCTACGGAATGGAATGAATACCTAGGTCACAGGAGAGTTATGAGGAATAAATAATGCATGAAAACCACCTAGCGCAGTTCAGGTACCTGGCACCTAATGCGAGAGTAGGTCAGTTTTCAGGAATTTGCCCAAGAGCATCCAACTAGGATTTGCACCCTTGTCAGTATGATTCCAGAATTCCTCGTTTTGCATGCTTTTGCCCCCAAACTCCCTAGGCGCTCCACCTGCATCTGCATACTGTTTATCTTGTTCAAATTCATTTTCACATGGAATTGAAAACTCTTGGCTCAAGATTGTATGTAATAAACCTGTTTTAGCCTACAGCAGCTTGCCACCCAGGATCCAAGCACACTTAAAACGCAAAGAGGTTGGAATTGGGGGCGGGGGGGGGGTGACTCGAATTTTTTTGTTTTTGCTTTGAAGCTGTGCTCGGTTTGAGGACTGCTGAGAGTTGGTAGGAAAAGGAGTTGGGTGAGTCTGCAGAAGGTTTCAAACATTCATCTGAGCTCTGGGGCAGGCAGGTGGACTGGAGCAGTGGCTCACAAACTTTAATGTGCTTTTTTTTTTTTTTTTTTTTTTTACCGGGAGGTACTGGGGATCGAACCCTGGTCTCTCCATATGGTAGACGGACGCCGAACCTCTTGAGCCACATCCGTTTCCCTTTAATGTGCTTTAGAATCTCCTGGGGGATCACTGGTTGAGCACCTAACATACCATGCCCTGGAGACTTATCAGTGAACAAGACCGGCATGGTTCCTGCCCTCTTGGGATTTACTGTCTAGTGGAGGAGATAAACAGAGCAGTACACAACCACAACTAATTATTAAAATTACAATTGTAATCGGCACCTCAAAGGAGGAATGTGAGGTGCTGTAAAAACATCCATTTCTCAAACCTAGCATCAGAGACTTTCTTCCAATGAAATACTTTAGACTTCTGCAGGAGCTAACATACATCAAAGTGGAGCAGTTTCCCACCCACTGAGGTAAGTTCTTGGAACGTGAAGGCTCCATGGAAGAGAGTTCGAAACCTGCCAGCCCACAGTGCTCTGTAGTGGGTGCTGTGGTGTTCCACCATTGCCCTCTACCCCCCAACTCCTTTGGGAGTGTTGGCTACCCAAGGCTTCCAGCAGAGTCTGGGAATTGCCCTGGGTTGCAGGTTGTGCCTCACTCAAGGTTATCCCCCTTCTAGGCAATCTGCCTCTAATGACTGACTGATGCGAGCAGGAGTGTACAAAGGCCTGGCCCCTTTGTCCCCATTTGAATCAACTCTGAAGAATGTTCCCAGCTCCAGAGCTCCCTTCAGGATCAATCGATGCCTCTGTTGCAGCCTTGCGCTCAACTTCTCCCTTTACCCAGTCCTAACTCTCACTCTCCTACATTTGTCCCCAGTAAACCTCCCATATGCACATTTCCACCTGAGTCTGCTTGCCGGGGTACTTGATCTTACACACCACAGATGGTGAAACTAAAGACCAAAGAGGGGAAATGACTTGCTTGAGATCTCACAAGCCTGGACCTTCGGATCCTCTTC
This sequence comes from Tolypeutes matacus, assembly GCA_026826555.1. Classification (NCBI taxonomy): domain Eukaryota; kingdom Metazoa; phylum Chordata; class Mammalia; order Cingulata; family Chlamyphoridae; genus Tolypeutes; species Tolypeutes matacus. Next base: position 21,893,089 of record JAKSZT010053883.1, read on the forward strand.
CTAAGTTGCCACCACCCTGTCCCAGAGTCCTATAGCTTCCTGCCTCAACTTTCTCTTCTGAGGTTGGAGGCAACAGCTGTAATGCAGAAGGGACCAGAATAGGGTCTCACTGCCATCCCCACCCCCACGACCAGAGATCTTGAGCAGGTCACTCCCCTACTCTGGGGAAAGGGCAAAGTGCCCCATCTTCTCTCAAGTCTGCCTGTGTGATGCCCCAGGTGCTGGAAGAAGCTCATAGCAACAGAAGCCCTTTTCTCCCATGTCTGAATCATCTCTCACCTAATAGTTGGTTCCTGTCCTGTTTCTGTCCAATGTCTTGAGTGTCCAAACTCCAATTTCGAGAAGGAACCCCTTTTCTTTGATCATGCCAACATTATACTCACTGTGTCCCAGACACTGCTAGATGCCAGCAGTATGTACAGACACAGTGCTGGCCCTTGTGAGCCTTGCAGTACAGCAGGAAAGACAAACATCACACAGGATAAGTCCTGTTGGGAAACAAAGCACAGGCTGTAGCCCTCATACATTGCTGGTGAGAATGTAAAATGGTACAGCCACTGTGGAAAACATTTTGGCATTTCCTCAAAATGTTAACCATAAAATTACCAAAGGACCTGGCAATTCCACTCCTAGGCATATACTCCAAAGTACTGCAAACAGGTATTCAAACAAATATTTGTACATACATGTTTATAGCAGCATTATTCACAACAGCCAAATGGTAGAAACAGCCCAAATGTCTATCAAAGGATGAACTGGCAAACAAATTGTGGTATATACATACAAAAGAATATTATTCAGCTACAAAAAGGAGTGAAGTATTGATATATGCAACAATGTGGATGAACCTCAAAAACATGATAGTAAGTGAAATATGCTGGATACAGAAGGCCACATATTGTATGATTCCACTAATATGAAATCCAGAATAGGTAAATCCATAGAGATAGAATGTAGATTGGTGTTTGCCAGGGGCTGGAGGGTGGCGGCTATGGGGAAGTATTGCTCAATGACTATGGGGTTTCCTTATGGGGTGATGAAAATGTTTCAGAACTAGACAGAGGTGGTGGTTGCACATCATTGTGAATGAATAAATGCCAATGAATTGTTCACTTTAAAATGGTTAATTTTATGTTGTGTCAAAATTTCACTTCAATTTTTTAAAAAATGAGTGCATGTGTGTTAAAGCACAGGGAGTTATGAGAGGGTACAGCAAGAGAGGGTACAGTGTGGGAGTTCCCAGCAGGCATCTCCAGGACCTGAAGGCTTAGGAGAGGTGGGCCAAGGAGGGGAGGGGAGAGAGGAGTGTGGAGCAGAGAAGGTTTCTGGCAGAGGAAACAGCATAGGAGAAGATTTGGAGCAGGAAGGAGAAGGATGATGGTTGGGACAGAGGTAGCAGAGAGACAGGAGGAAGGAGAAGGGAAGGGCTGGAGGAGGAAACCAGGCCAGATCCTGCAGCGCCCTGCAGGGCATGTTAAGAATTTTGACTTTATCTTGTGGACAATGAGAAAACTACAAAGGAGATTTTGCTAGTTATTAACAAAATCAATAATATATATTAGAAGAGGGAATGGAGAAGGTAGTGAGCCTTATTTCAGACCACTGTGCACCAGCTACCCCATTAAGTACGTGGCAGGTGTGATCCCATTAAATCCTCACTATTGCTCTGTATCCTAGAGCCCATTATTGTGCACATTTTACAGGGGGAGCTTAACTGAACTTACGTTTGAGAGTCCCCTCACCCAAAAAGATTTCTCTGGTTCCTTGTCTGCACCCAGAGAATTCCTTTTCTGTCTTTGGACCTACTAAGGCTTTTTTTTTTCTCTCTCTCTCTAATATTATAATCATTTGTATGACTTGCTCATTTCCCCCATTAAATTGCAAGCTCCAGAAAGGCAGGGATTTTTGTCTGGAAGGTTTACTGCTATCTATCTAGAGACTAGAACAGGGCCTTGCACAAAGTAGGTGTTGAATAAATAAGTGAGGAATATACGTTGGCATCACCGGGACGCCTGGTCCAGTGCTGGGCGGCCTCCTGACGTTGTGTATTCAGCCTCTGCTCTGGTTGTCTCTGTGTTTCATCACCAGATCTCAGACGCAGCGTCAGTCTGCTGGCAGGGAAAGAGCTTGGACTTTGGAACCAGACAGACGAGGCTCAAATCTGAGTGCAAGTCCATCTGGAATGAGGCAGAGTATAAACAAACAGAACCAAGTGCCTGTCTGACCTTTGGTAACTTTCTTTTAATTTCCTCATCTTTTAAATGGGAACACTACTATCTACGTCAAAAAATATGGTGTTTCAGAATTAAATGAGAAAATGTTTACAAACAAGCCTATTCAATAAATTTAGTTCCTCCCTTCATCAGAAAACAGGGATTGTGTCAATGTCAATTTTCGAGATTCAGAGCCTCAGTTTCCTCAGCTGTGAAATGGGAGTTGTGTTGAATTTCTACAGCCTGGAATGCTGTTCTCCCAGCTTTGTGTGTAGCTCCCTCTAAATCTTCAGGTTTCACCTTAAAACATCTCTCAGAGAGTTCTGATCTGATCCCTACTTCTGCACCTAACCTACCTCCTCCTGTTTCTTTCCTCTTTAGCACTTTCATAACCTTTATTGTTTCTTGCCCGTCTCCTTGTTTGTTTCCCCAATGTCCACCGCAGTGTTAAGATGAGTGCTCAATGATTGTTTGTTAATTGCATCAAATGTTTATTGATCACTTATTTATGAGCCAGGGACTCTTCTAAGCAATCCTCATCATAACCCTGGGACATAGGCAGGGCACGGATAATATTACTCATTTTACCACTGTGTAAGATGAGATCTAGCAACGTTAATATTGCCCTGGGGTTTGAACAACCAGCAAGAACGGGCAGAAACATCTTTCTCAAAGCTCCAAAAGAAGGATGAGAAGAGAGGGCAGGAAAGAGACACAGAGAATTGCCCAGGAAATGGACACAAAACAGCAAAAGACAGGGTGGGTAGGGGGTTAAAATGGATAAAAGTAAGTAAGTAAGTAAATAAATATATCTAAAAAATAAAAATAAAAAAAAGCTCCAGAAAACAGGTAAAGGACTGCATGCAGTAACAGGACCAGCAACTAAGTAAGAAAAAGGCCATTTAGAAGCTGCAGGATCTCCTGGCTCTCCCCAATCCTTTCACGGGCTCGGTGCAGAGCCTACCTGCACCTCCAGTGCAGATTCCTCGTCCTGGTTCTTGAGGGAACAGAGTAACCCTCCTGCACAAGCTGGGAGCATATAAGTCTTGCCCAATCTGTCTGGTGGTGGCCTGAGGGACTCACTGTCCCAGAACTTACCCTATGTGTAGAAGGCAGCTCACAGAGCTCTCCTACAGAACAGAGCGCTGTGAGAGAGCAGTCAGGTTGTGCTGCCTGGGACAAGGGATTGCTGGCTGTAGAATATACAGTGCAGTGCCTGGGGTCATGAGAAAACTGTTACATAGGAAGAGGGAATCTATGGAACTGTGCAAACAGGGGAATTCCTGTGGCCACTTGCATGCCCAAAACAAGATGCATGCCCAGAAAGGATACTGGAGGCCCCTACCCTGTGGCGTGGAGCTATTCTCAAAATTCATTGTGTGGATAAACTCTGAAGGAGAGCACTTGCATAGGCCAATCTGCAAAGACTGGGGAAGGTGTTTTCTTTTCTTCCTTCTTCTTCATTATTATTATTATTTTGTTGTTAGTTCCTGGTAATCAAGGAAAGCTCTGTCATAACACTAGCTGAATACAAAGTTAAGGAACAGATGCCTCAGAACCTAAATCCCAGTGATAGCACACTAAAATATCAAAATGTCCTGGTTTCAATAAAAGGTCACAAAATATACAAAGAAACAGGAAGTGATGGCCCAAGCAAAGGAGAAGATTAAGGTATTAGAAACCATTAGTGAGGAGGACCAGACCTGGGACATATCAGACAAAGACTCAGCAAAAAAAAAAAAAAAAGGTCCTAAATATGTTCAAAAAGCTAAAGGAAAACATGGACAAGAAACTAAAGGAAATCAGGAAAACAAGAGATGAACACAAAGAGAATATCAATAGAGAGATGGAAATTATGAAAAGGAACCAACCAGAGCTGAAGACCACAGTAATATTGCCCAGGGATTTCCCAAGCAAAATACAGCAGTTGTAGACTCATTTAGCAGTGCTCTTTCCACCCACTCCTCCACTGCTGTCCAGGGTAAGGAGCACTGGAGGAACCAAAAGGAAGCCCAGGTACTAGATCAGGCTTTGCTTGAACTTGTCTTTGTCATCACAGAAATACAAACTAAAATCACAAGATACCACTATATACCCATGAGAATGGCTAAAATTAAAAAGACTGACCAAGGGAAGCGGCTGTGGCTCAATCAGTGGGGCTCCCGTTTACCATATGGGAGGCCCCGGGTTCGGTTCCCGGGGCCTCCTGGTGAAGACAAGCCTGCCCGCACGGCGTGGTTGGCTGACCCAGCGAGCACAAGCAGCAAGGGGGGGATAGATGAATGAATAAATAAATAAAATCTTTAAAAAAAAAAAAAAAAAAGACTGACCAAGAGTTAACAATGAAGCAGAACACCTGGAATTCTCATATATTTCTAAAATGAGAAGAATAGTCCTTGCACTGACTGAGATAATGGGCTAAAAGCACTCATGAATGGAGAATTTTTTTTTTTTCATGTTAATATGCTAAATAAGCATTGACTTAAAAAACTGGAGAAATCACTTTGGATTGGTACAGCCAAGGAAGTTTCCTAGAAGAGGTGGCATTTCAGCCCGGCCTTGAAGTATAAGTAATATTTGGGGGAAAGAAAGTTCAGAGACAAATTCACAGACCAAACAAAGCAGAGTCTGAGGACTCTCTAGCCTGTCTGGATTTACTCTTCCTCCCTGAGGTTGATAGCCTCTAATCTACATTTTCTCTACCCCGATTTATTTTTCTTTTCAAATCAACTTTCTTGAAGTGTAGTTTGCATACAGTAAAATGCACACATTTTAAATGCACATAGTTCAATGAGGGTTTTTTTTTTTTTTTCCTTTTTTAAAGATTTATTTAATTATTTTTGTTTATATGGCTTTTGAAGTTCATCCATGATTTTCCTGTATCCGTAGGGCATTCCTTTTTTAAAAAAAAAACAATTTATTGAAGTATATCATTCATACATGAACATACATAAGCTATAAGTGTTCAGTAATCGTTGTGAACTTACAAAACAAACATGCACAGCATCTTGCAGGGCTCCCATACATCATCCCCCCATGAACACCCTGCATTGTTGTGAAACATTTGTTAACAAACCATGAAAGAGCATCGTCAAAGTATTATTACTAACTGTAGTCTGTATCTTACTCCTCTATACATTTTTTAAGGATTTATTTATTTATTTACTTACTTTTATCCATTTTTCTCCCCACCCCGCCCCCGGTTTTGCTGTTTCTGTGTCCATTCACTGGGCAACTCTCTGTGTCCGTTTCCTGCCCTCTTTTCTCATCCTTCTCCTCTTATCTTCACTAGGATTTGTTCCTTGGAACCTCCGATTTGGGAGAAAGGCGCCCTACTGCCTGTGCCACCTTAGTTCCTGGTTTTTTGGCGCATCTCATCTTGGCTCTCCCTTGTGTCACTCTCCTGTTACATCATCATCTTGCTGCGTGGCTCACGGGGCCTGGCGGCTCACCCATGCATGGGGCCTGGCGGCTCACCCGGGGCCTGGCAGCTCACCTGCTCACAGGGCCTGGTGGCCCTCGTGCATTCTGTATTTTTCTATTTTTCTTTGTACCGGGAGGTCCCGGGCATCGAACCCAGGTCCGTCCATAAGGTAGACGGACGCCCAACCACCCAAGCCATATCCGTCCCCCTGCTAATATCTCTTAAGGGTGACCAAAGATACCCAAAGTTACAGTCTTTTCCCATACAGGATGGTCATATAATAAATCAGGCTTAGTCTATCAACAGCATTCTAAAAACCAGACCTAGGGAGAAAAACTAGGTCTGGGGACACATGCATGGTTTCTAAAACAGCGAATGTTTAGCTTACCCTGATTATCACAAAATCAGGACAGCAAGAATATTCGCACAGGGCATTCCTTTTTATGAGTGCTATTTCATTGTATGGATATACCACAAGTTGTTTATCCATTCACCAGTTAGTGAACATTTGGCTTGAACCCAGTTTGGGTGTGTTTGCAGGTCTATTTCTGATTTCTCTGATCTGTTCAATTGACCTACATGTCTATCCTAACCCTGATATTTAAATTTTTAATTTGTTGTTCACTCTTTTATTGTATGTATTGCCTGTAATTAAACTCCATTCCTTTGTGGAACAAGGCAGGAAAAAAAAAAAAAGTTGTTTTTTTGTTCACTGGAGAAAAACCAGAAAATACAGATAAGCGAAAATAAGAAAATAAAAATTGCCAGTAGTTCTCCCCCCACAGAGAATACTACTGTTATTTTTTTTTTTTGTAGAATTTATCTTCCAGATCTTCCTTCTATGCTTAGATATGCTAACAAAATGGCACATATTAAACATTCTGCTTTACAATCTGCTTTCTCCCTCCACAGTATATGAACATCTTTCTAAGAAAATAAATATACTTTTACAACATTATTTTTTTAACAGTTGCATGGTATAGTGCAGGGTTTCTCATCCTAGGCACCACTGACATTTTGGGCTGGATAATTCTACGTCATGAGGGGGTCTCTCATGCATCTATCTAGAATGTTTAGAAACATCTCTGGCCCTACCCACTACATGCCAGCAGCGCCAATAGTAATAACCAAAAACATCTCCAGACATTGCCAAACGTCCCTTGGGGATGCAAAATTGCTCCTGGTCTAGTGATTAAATGCCTGGGCACTGAAGCCAGCGCTCAAATTCCAGTTTGCCACTTGTTACCTTAGGTGAGTTCATGTCACCTTTTTAAGTCTCAATTTTCTCTGCTGTCAAAAGTGATGATAATAGTGCCTATCATTGGATTTTTGTGTCTATTCAATTAAATCAGCAGTTCTCAACTGGGGACAATATCACCCTTACGAGACATTTGGCAAAGTCTGGAGATTTTTTTGGTTGTCACAAGTGGGAGGGTGCTAATGGTATCTTGTGGACAGAGGCCAGGGATGCTGCTACATGTTTTACAACGCACAGGACAGTCCCATATGACAAAGAATTGTCTAGTCCAAACGTCAATAGGGCCAAGTCTGTGAAATCCTGAATTAAGTAATGCACATACAGTACAACACCTGGTACATATCAAGTGCCTGGAAAATGGAAAAGAGACTTTTGGAAAAAAATGTTTTCAGGTGAAGGAATATGAGTTTGGTGGATCCAAATCTCAATGCACTTTTCCCAAATATCTAGCAATAAGGCTGTTAAGAAGTGAGGAGGCTTGCAAAGAATGAGAAGTGGTTTTACCACCACAGATTCCTCGGCAACCAGACTGGAGATCTGCAGCCTTGTCGAACCTTGGACTCCTCCATGTGGGGAGGAGGATGGGAAGGCTCACACGTATCCCCTCCCCCTCCAGGTAGCATCACCCCTGGTTCGAGTTCCAGCTATTGTCTGGGGCAGTAGAAACAGAGACCTTTGGGCTGTCCCAGATCCAAGATTTATAGTCTGTAGTTTCCTCCCAGGTTACTGAAGTGCTCCGAAGACACATTCCAGGTCAGCAGGAATTAAATGAGGCTTTCAGGGGTGTGTGTGTCACGTGGTCTGGTAACACAGCCAGGATGAGGTAGATAGGGCAAACCACAGTCCAGAGGCAAGTGCTGCCAAAGCAGGATTTGAGTCAATTCAAGAGTCAAGCATTTAGCAACATTACACGTTCTCCTACTGTGTGCCAGGTACTGTCCCACGCCTATGTGGAAAGCCATTTGGAATAGTGGTAAGGAGCATTTGAAGGGCATTTGAATCCTAGCTCTGCCAGCACTAGGTGTTGGCCTTTTACAAGGCACATCAGTTTTTGACACACATGATACAAGCTTAAGAAATTATGTGTGTGTTTCAGTCCTCACAAAAAACTTACACAGCTAGGACTGTTATCATCTCTATTTTGCAAAAGAATAAATCAAGGCTTAAAGAGGTGAAGAGGGGAAGCGGCTGTGGCTCAATCAGTGGGGCTCCCGTTTACCATATGGGAGGCCCCGGGTTCAGTTCCCGGGGCCTCCTGGTGAAGGCAAGCCCGCCTGCATGGCGTGGTTAGCTGACCCAGCGAGCACAAGCAGCAAGGGGGGGATAAATGAATAAATAAATAAAATCTTAAAAAAATAAAAAATAAAGAGGTGAAGAGCTTTGCCCAATGTCACAGAACAAAATAAGTGGCAGAGGATCGCTGTGACAGACTTTTGGGAAAGTAGAAATAATAGAATAGAATAAGATGCAGTCCCTGTCTTCAACAAGCTTAGGGTCTCACAGGGGAGATAAAATAAAGGTGAGTTAAAAGTCTAATCCCTAGCAAAAAGACCATGAGAGAGGTACCAATAAAGAGTACTTGGGTGGGGGTGGGAAAGTCAGAGGTTAATTCCAGGTAGGAAGCAATCAGGAAGGCTTCATGGAGGAGATAGTGCTTGAGTTGGTCTTTGAAGATGGGTAGAATTGAAAGTAGGCAGCCAGACTTTTCCTTCAAAGAGTGAGGTCCCAAGAATTATGACCATGTTGTTGGGCAATAGGATGGGGCAGAGGCAGAAGATCTGGCTGGAAAAATTTGCAAATTGGGGCAAGACTATTTGTTTGCTGGAAATGGGCAGGGGTGATATTCAAAATATTTAACAGAAAGGAACAGGCACCAACCAATCAGAATGGATGCTGAGCTGTAAACTACTTCCAAGAACTTGTTGATGGAGACTAGTTGAATCCCATGCTGAATTATTGGAAAGGGTGTTGGCATTTACCCACTCAGACTCCTTTCTCCTTTTTGGAAAGAGCACACCCCCATTTTGCTTTGGAGATACATTTCTCTCCCTCTCAGTCTAGGTAGTTCTGGTGAGAATGGTCCCACCTTTAAATCTCCAGATGAGGACACATGACCCTGGTCTAGCCAATGAGAACCTAAGAGTGATTGGTACAATGATGGACATAAAACCCAAGCTGGGCCAATGAGAATCCTCCCCAGTTCGTTTGCTGGAACTCTTGGTACAAAAAAAAAGCTCTGTTTTACTTGGGAAACTAAGAGAGGAAAAGCCAAGTATAGAGATGGAAAAAGGAAAGAGAGACCCATTCCTTTTGATATTATTTGAATCTTTAGATCCAGCTATGCCTGAAAACTTCTAGACTCTTCAATCACATGAGCAATAAATTCTCTTTTATGAGTGAGACAGGTTGAATTGGCTGTTTTTCAAGTCACTTGCGACCGGAAGAATGCCAACTGATACAATTACCAAAGGGTCTCAAATGTCATTCTAAGGAGTTCTACATAGGCTCTGGAGAGACATGAAAGGGAGAAGAAAAAACAGCAAAAAAGAAGGAAAAAGGAGATGGGACAATTGGGGAAGCCAATTCCCTAGAGAGTAGAAAGAATTGGAAGTGAAAGTACAGGGAAGTAGATGGAGCTCCTACTTGATGCCTCTTCTCAGAGAAAGATGGCACTTGATAGTTTGCTTTGAGTTAAAGAGACAGCTGATCCAAGAAATTAGGCTCTGCCCTTCATCACTTTCACTCTGAGACAGCACTTGAATACTTCTATGATTCTGGTGTTAAGCACACCAACACAAGTTTAGAAATACATCTATGTGTTACAGAATTTAAAATGTTAACAAATTCCCTTAGCTATTAAAATCAAAGTTTTTAAAAATTAATTTTAAAAAAATTTTTGTTTGTTTAAAAATATTGCTATCAGGAAGCAGAAGTGGCTCAAGTGATTGGGCTCCTGTCTACCATATAGAAGGTCCAGGGTTCGATTCCCAGGGCCTCCTGGTGAAAGGCAAGCTGGCCCTCATGGGAGTTGGCCCAAGTGGTGAGCTGGCCCACGCCGAGTGCTGGCCTGCGCAGAGTGCTGGCCCATGCGGAGAGCTGGAGCAGCAAGATGACACAACAAAAAGAGACACAGAAAAGAGACCATAAGAGATGCAGCAGACCAGGAAGCTGAGGTGACACCAGAGATTGAGCTCCTTTCTCAACACTAGAAGGTCTCAGGATCGGTTCCTGATGCTGCCTAAAGAGAAGACAAGCAGACACAGACGAACACAGAGAGAGCAGACAGCGAGTGCAAAACAATGGGGCAGGGGGAGAAATATAAATAAATAAATCTTAAAAAAAAAAAATCTTAAAAAAAAATATTGCTATCTACACCAAACCTTCTTCCTTTATTCTTTGTTCATTGAACCCCAAGTTTGTTCAGGTATTCACCTTTCAGGGAAGATATCCATATCCAGAACTTGGCTGAAGACAATGCTAAATCAGTCATGGAAATGCCAGTGATTGGTTTAGGGGCAGCCATGTGATCTAGTTTTGGCCAATAAGATGTGAAGGGGAGTGTGCTGGGGAGCTTCTGGGTAGTTGCTTTGCTGATGAAAAAAAAAAAAAGACTTACAGAGGAGGATATGGAGAAATGGGAAACCTCATACGCTGCTAGTGGGAACATAAAATGGTTCAGCCACTTTGGCAAACAGTCTGGCATTTCCTCAAAATACAGAGTTAGCACATATCCCAGCAATCCTACTCCTAGGTATATGCCCAATAGAAATGAAAACATGTCTATGAAAAAAATTGGACAAATGCTCATAGCAGCATTTTGCATAATAGCCAAAATGTGGAAACAACTCAAATGTCTTTCAACTGATGATAAAGAAAATGTGGTATATCCATATGATGGAATATATGCAGCAATATAAAGGACTGAAGTACTGATTCATGCTACAACGTAGATGAACCTTGAAAACATTATGCTAAGTGAAAGAAGTCAGTCATAAAAGACCACATAGTATAAGATTCCATTCATATGAAATGTCCAGAATAGGCAAATCTACTGGGACTGAAAGTAGATTTGTGGCTGCCTAGAGCTGGAGGGAGGGTGCAGGGACACACAGTGGGGAAATAAGGAGTGACTACAAATGAGTGTAGTTTCTTTTGGGGATGATTTAAATGTTCTAAATTGATTGTGGTGATGATTGCCATTTAATGTATATTTTAAATGGATGAATTGTATGGCATGTGGAGTATATCTAAACAAAACTATTATTAAAGAGAGAGAGAGAAAAAAAAAGTACAAGAATAGTTATCCCTTCTTTGTTCCACTTGAATCTAGTGGAGCTAGATGTTGTTATATCTGCACACAGTATTTGGGACTATAGCAGCCATCTTTCAACCACAAAAGAGAAGAGAATGCAAACAGGCTGAGGATTAAAAGAGCAGAGAGATGGAAAGAATTGGAGTCCTTGATGAAATCTTTTAGCTACTGAAATAACCGATTCTAGAACTTCTCAACTTCAGGACTTCATAGTATGAGAGAGAATCAATTTTTCTTAAACAATTCTGAGAAATGTTGCTTTTGTTTTTACTTGCAGCTAAAAGCCTAGAAATTGATAGAGGTGTGAAGAGTGGTGGAATTATAGTTATTTTAAATATTTTCTTAATTTTTATTATCTATACTTTTTAATTTTTCTATAATCATACTAACCAATATTTATTAAGTCCATACAATGTACCAGACACTGTGCTTAGCATTTTTGTTTGTTTGTTATTTTCTCTCTTTTTTTGTGCTTAGCATTTTATATGCATAATACTTCTCATAACATATCTATAAGATGAGGGAAAACTGAGGTATAGAAAAGAAAAGACAGTTTCTCAAAAACACATAGCTCATAAATAGTGGAGGCAGGATTTGAACACAGAGTTCAGGATTTTTAAAAATTAAACTTTTAATTTTAAGAGTAATTGTAGATTCACATACAGCTGTAAGAAATAATACAAAGAGATCCTATGTTCCTTTTACCATTTCCCTCAGTGGTAACATCTTGCACTGATAAGACATATCACAACCACCATATGCACATTAATGCAGTCAAGATATAGAAGGCAGCCAATCCTCATTATTTGCTGATTCCATATTTGTGAATTTGTCTACCCACTGAAATTTATTTGTAATCCCCAAATCAATATGCACAGGGCTTTTGTGGTCATTTGCAGATGTGTGCAGAATTGTGAAAAATTTGAGTTGCCTGATGCATGTTCCCAGCTGAGGATGAAGAAAGTGAGGCTTTGTCTTCTTGTTTCAGTTCTCACCCTGTAAACCAGGGTATATTTAGTGCCATGTTTTTCTCATTTTTGTGGTTTATGTTGGTGATTTCACTGTTTAAAATGACCCCCAAACATAGTGCTGAAGTGCTGTCTAGTGTTCCTGAGTTCAAGAAGACATGTCACGTGCCTTAAAGAGAAAATGCATGTGCTGTTTGTTGCTCCTGAGTTCAGCATTAATGAATTAACAATGTATATTAAATAAGGTGTCTTAAAACAGAAATGCACATAAAACAAGGTTAAGTATTGATCGACTGATAAAAACGTGACCAAAGTCTTGCAGGAACCCAATCCCGAATTTCTCCTGGGAGCAATAGTTCCGTATTCGCTAACTCAGGGTTTGTGGTGATTTTAAAGGACATAACTACTGTGAATAATGAGAATTGACTGCATTTCTATCAGCACAAGGATGGCTCATGTTGCCCATTTATAGCCACACCCACTTCCCTCCCTCCCCTTCCCTCTCCTTAACCATTGGTAACCACTAACCTGATCTCCATTTCTATAATTTTGTCATTTCAAGAATGCTACATAAATGGTATTATACATATATCACCTTTTGGGACTGGGCTTTTTTTCACACAGCATAAGTCTTTGGAAATTCATCCAGGTTGCTGCATGTATCAATATTTATTTCCTTTTTGTCCCTGTACCATTGTTTATTTAACCATTAACCCATTGAAGAATATCTGGGTTGTTTCTAGTTTGTAGCTATTATGAATAAAGGTGCTTTGAATATTCACGAACAAGTTTTTGTTTGAGCACAAGTCTTCATTTCTCTGGGATAAGTGCCCAGGAGTGCAATTGCTGGGTTTTATGGTAGCTGCGCATTTAGTTAGTATTATTAGAGAAGTTGTAATTTTACAGAAAAATTATGCAGAAAGTACAGAGTTCCCATATACCTCTCCTCACACACACAGTTTTCCCTATTATTAACACTTTGCATTAGTGTGGAGCTTTTGTTACAATTGATGAAACAATATTACTATAATTATGCTATTGACTGTAGTCCATAGTTTATATGAGGGTTCACTTTTTGTGTTTTACAGTTCCATGGTTTTTTAAATTTTTATTCTAACATATATACAAGCTGAAATTTCTCATTTTAACTACTTTCAAATATAAAATTCCGTGGTGTTCATTACATTCACAATGTTGTGCTACTGTCACCACCACTGCCAAACTACTGTCCAGATTGCAGAGCACAGGATTTGGAAAAAAAAAAAAATTTATTGTGGTAATACACGTACAACAAAATTTCCCATTTAACCACCATCGTGTATGATTCAGTGATAATAATTACAGTCACAGTATTGTTCTACCCACAGCATCATCCATTACCAAAACTTTTTCATCACCCGAACAGAAACTCTACACCCAGCAAGCAATAACTCCCAAGCCCCAGCCCCTTGTAACCTGTGGTCCACTCTCTGTCTCTATGTATTTGCTAATTCTAGGTATTTCATACAAGTGGGATCATGCAGTAGTCATCCTTTGGGGTCTGGCTTATATCACTCAACACGTCTTCAAGGGCCAGCCATGTTGTAGCACATATCAGAACTTCATTCCTTTTTATGTCTGAATACTATTCTATTGAATGTACATAATACATTTTGTTTATCCATTTTTCTGTTTATGAACACATGGGTTGTTTCCACCTTTTGACTGTTGTGAGCAATGCTGCTATGAACAATGGTGTATAAATAGTTGTTCAAGTCCTTGCTTTAAATTCTTTTGGGTATTTACCTAGAAATGGAATTGCCAGGTCATATAGTAATTCTTTAACTTTCTGAGGACCCACCAAACTGTCTTCTACAGCAGCTGCACCACTTTACATTCCTACCAGCAATGCACAAGGGTTCCTAATTTCCCCATATTTTCACCAACACTTGGTATTTTCAGATTTTTTAAAAAAATAATAGTCATTCCATCGGATGTAAAGTGATATCTCATGGTTTTGATATGCATTTCTCTAATGGAGAACCCAGGATTTTCATCACAATATGCTATTGCCTTTAAATGAACTTTAGTAATTGAGTTTTTAAAAAACTCATAATACAAGTTTTTTTCATGACAAAAAAATCCACAGGGCCCTTACACATCAGAATACATAAAGCTGGACCTGGATGGAGCCAAAGCACTTAATCTTCTCTCTGGCACGTGGTCTCTGGTCCCCAGGTGCCAAGATCAGTGTGAACATGTTCAGTACTCACTGAGCCCTCAGGAAGCCCCTGCTGTAGTCTAGGGTATTAGTCAGCCAAAGGGGTGCTGGTGCAATATACCAGAAATCTGTTGGCTTTTATAAAGGGTATTTATTTGGGGTAGAAGCTTACAGTTACCAGGCCATAAAGCATAAATTCCTTCCCTCACCAAAGTCTGTTGCCACATATGGGAGAAAGATGGATGCCAACATCTGCCTAGAGTTCAGGCTTCTTGGGTTCCTCTCTTCCCGGGGCTCTGTTTCTCTCCGGGCTCAGCTGCTGTGCTCTCTCTACAAGGCCAGCTGTAGAATCTGTCTGTCTCCCCCAGGCTTGTGCTGTGTCTAAGGAGCCATTTCTATTCCTCTGTGCTCTTCTCCTGTGTGTTCACTTCCCAGGCTACAGCTCAAAACTCCAACCTCCCTTCTCTGCAGTGCGGTTTCTCTGTGAGTCCCCACCCACCAAGGGGGCGGGGACTCAACGTCCTACTGATGTGGCCCAATCAAAGCCTTAATCATTATTTAATCACGTAAAAGTAAAACCTCTGAATCCAATACACTCTAATATGCCCAGAGGAAAAGACCAGTTTACAAACATAATGCAATATTTCTTTTTGGAATTCATCAATAATATCAAACTGCTACACCTAGTGTGGGTGGATTTGCCCTTTTCTGAACCAGGGCTCTTTTGTGTGTAACAGAATCCTGCTCAGCTTCAAGCCACAAAGTGAAATCTATTATAAAGCTACAAGAAGTGCAGCTGAGCTATGCAAAGGACTGGAGCTAGGAAATATAAAGATCTGCAGATCCAATCAGTCCTTCCAGGGTACCATTCCCATGGTAAAAGTGTGGCTGTAGGCAAATAAAATGGTTAAGATTTTGAGCCCAGGAGAGAGACTTGAATTGAAATCTTGGTTCTATCCCTTCAAAGCTGTGCCACCACAGGAACATACTTCACCTTGTAGTACTTCAGTGTCCTTATCTTAAAACAGGGTAATAGTAATAGCTACATCATTGGCTCAATAGGGGAATCAAAAGGATTAAATATGTAAAATGATTTAAAAATGGGCATTGCATGTAGCAAATGCTAACATTAGTTATCATATTATTGTTATTTCAGAATTAAATGAGAAGTCATATAAACTGTACTACAATGCCTAGCAAGTGTTCTATAAATGTTTGCTCTTAGAATTATTTTTTAACAGCTTTATTGAGATATAATTCAGATATCATACAGTTCACCCGTTTAAAGTGTACAATCCAATGTTTTTCAGTATATACACAAAATTATAAAACTATCACCACAATCAATTTTAAAACATTTTCCCTCACCCCAAAAAGAAACAGCACACCCTTTAGCTGTCACCCTACTTTCTGTCTCTATAGATTTGTTTATTCTGGGTGTTTTAGTTTCCTAAGCTACTCCAGCAAATGTCATTAAATGAGTTGGCTCAAACAATGGGAATGTATTAGCTTACAGTTTTGAGACCAAGAAAATGTCCAAATCAAGGCAACACCAAGGTTATGTTTTCTTCCTGAAGACTGGCTGCCTATGGTCCTTGGCTCCTCTGCCATATGGCAAGGCACATGGCGGCATCCGCTGGTCTCTCTCTTCTCTTCCAAATTTCATTGATTTCAGCTTCTTGCTTCTGTGGTACATTTCTCTCTCTCTCTGTGTGTCTCTCTCTCCCCATTCCATTTATAAAGGACTCCAGTAAAAGGATTAGCTGAATGAGGTGGGCCTCACCTTAACTGAAGTAGCCTCATCAAAAGGTATTACTTATGTATATATATATATATAAATAACATTTTTGTAAGCAAATACACATATATGTACATATATTTATATATCATTATGCAAATGTTTGTATGTATTGTGAGAATTTTGATTTTTACCCATAATAAAAAAAAAATAAAAAAAAAAAATACCTCAACTATACCCCAAAAAAAAAAAAAAAGGTATTACTTACAATGGGTCCACACCCACAGGAATGGATTAAATTTAACAACATCTTGTGTTTTTTTCAAGATTTATTTTGTTTATTTATTTCCCCTGCCCTCAGTTGTTTGAGCTAAGTATCTGCTCTTTGTGTTTGCTCATTTTCTTTTTAGGAGGCACTGGGAACCGAACCTGGGACCTCCCATGTGGGAGAGAGGTGCTGAGTCGCTTGAGCCACTCGGCCCCCTCCTTTGATGTGTCTCTCATTGTCTTTCCTCTTTGTGTCTCCTTGTTGTGTCAGCTCGCTGCACCTGCCCATCGCGTCAGCGTCAGCTCGCTGTCTTACCCGTCTTCTCCAGAAGGCACCAGGAACCAAACCCAGGCCCTCCCATGTGGCTCAATCACTTGAGCCACATCTGCTTCCCAAGAACATGGTTTTCTGGGGTACGTACAACTTCAAACCACTGTACTGCACTGGGTATCGCATATAAATGGAATAAGAAAACGTGATTCTTTTTGCTTGGCTTCTTTATTTAGCATAATATTTTCAAGATTCATCCATATTGTAGTATGTATCATTATTTCATTTTGCCAACTAATATTCCATTACATGTATATACCAAAATATTAATTTTCAAAATCAATAAACCTAGCACTCCTCTCCCACTAGTTTCCTATTGCTTCTGGAACTAATCACCACAAACTTAGTGATTTAAAACAACAGGATTTTTTTTTTTTTAAGATTTATTTATTTTCTTTATCCACTTTAAACCCCCCCTTCCCCATTTTGCTGTTTTGTGTCCATTCGCTGAGCGAGTCACTGTGTCTGTTTCCTGCCATCTCTTCTCATCCTCCCGCTCCAGTCTTCACCAGGATTCGATTCTGGAGACCTCCGATGTAGGAGAGAGGTGTTCTGCTGCCTGTGCCACCTCAGTTCCTGGTTTCCCGAGCTTTCGGAGCATCTTGTCTTGTCTGTCCCCTGCGTCTCTCTCCTATTAGGTCATCATCTTGCTGCATGGCGCCTGGCGGCTCACCGGCACACAGAGCCTGGCAGCCCATGCGCCTTCTATAGATATATATATATATTTTATTTTACCGGGAGGTCCCAGGGATCGAACCCAGGTCCCTCCATATGGCAGACGGACGCCCAACCATCTGAGCCACATCCGCCCCCACAGGATTTTTTTCTCTTACAGTTTTGGAGGCTATAATTCCAAAATTAATTTTACAGGTCTAATATCAAGGTTTCAGCAGAGCCGGTTCCTTCTGGAGGTTCAGGGGGTGAATCTGTCTCTTGCTTCTTCTAGCCTATGGTGGCTGCTGTCATTTCTTGGCTTATGGCCACACCAGTCCAGTCTCTCCTTCCATTGTCACGCTGCCTCCTCTTCTATAGTCAAATCTCCCTCTACTCCTTCTTATAAAGGCTCTCGTGAATACATTTGAGGTCCACCCAGATAATCTGGGTTAATCTCCCCATCTCAAAATCCTTAGTCATATCTGCAATGTCTCTTTTGCCATATAAAATAATATCCACAGGTTCCAGGGATTACGGCCTGGGTATCTTTGGGGGCCATTATTCAGCCTACCATACCCCTTGATTAAAAGTGTCTCTTGGGAAGCAGATGTGGCTCAAATAGTTGGGCTCCCGTTTACAATATGGGAGGCCCCAAGTTCGATTCTTGGGGCTTCATGGTGAAGGCAATCCGGCCCGCATGGAGCGGTGAGCTGGCGCAGCAAGATGATGCAACAAAGGGAGACAAGCAGACACAGAAAAACACACAGCAAATGGACACAGCAAGCACAAGCAGCAAGGAGGGGATAAATAAATAAATAAAATTTTTTAAAAAATGGATTTTTTTTAAAAAGTGTCTCTTTCTCTTTTAATATTAGGAAATGAATACAGCTGTGGTCAATAGAATAGCAATACTATATCTGTCCTGGAACATATATCTGTCATAGTTGCACTGGTTGCTTTTTAATTGCTTCCGGGTGAGTGGGAAAGTGCCAGTACAATATAGACCCTTAGCTAGCAGGAGGGGCAATTTCAGCTTTGGATGGAGGAAGAAGATTTTGACCCAAGATCCTAATAATAATTTATGGAAAATGTTCTATGTTCCAAGAAACTTACATTTTTAATCTCTAAAAGGAAATTTTGCATGGTGGGCATTTTACAGAATAAGGAAATTGAAACTTGGAGGGGGTAAGCCACTTGCCCAACATCACAGACAATAAGTGGTAGAGGTAGGATTTGAACCCAGGTCTGCAAGCCAAAAGCCAGGCCCTGGCCACCACACCAAACTGTCTCTTGAGAAACAGGAGCTCCCCAGTCCCTAACACACACCCCATCTTCCTTCCATTGACTTTGGATGGTTGTTAGACCAGAAAAACAACCAGGAAATGTACATAACTTGCACACCCCAGTTCTGCCATCTGTGACGCCTCAGGGACCAGAGTTCATGGTTTGTGCTTGGCACCCCCGTATGGGCTTTGACAAACACAGTGTTTGTTAAATATGCTGTCCTTTCACAGCTCAACCAAACAGCCCCAGCCTGCCCTCGCTGACCAGCGAAACAGGCCTCCGGGCTGAGTCACTGCCCGGGTTGTTTCACAACCTGTTTGTGAGTCAAACAGCAGAGGCAGACTGGCGCTGTCGGTGGCAAGTGTCTTCTTGAGCTCCTGGACAAAAAGGTGGCTCCCAGTGCCAGGTGCAAGGGGAGCTTGGCTCACCCTATGCCTATCCAGTTCTCACCCAGGGGTTTCTTCTAGGCTCTCTGTCTGACCTGATGTGCAATCCTGAGCCAAGGGAAGTTTCAACAAACCTAGGTCCTCGTCTGTAAAATGAGAAATATATACATATTTAAATTATTGTGCATTCTCCATGCACCATGTAATTTAATCTTGATGGCAAACCAGTAAGGTAGATGTTATTTCCCCCCCATTTTATAAATGTAGATACCAAGGAACAGAGATGCTATGTCACTCACCAAAGTCACAAGGCAGATTAGTGCCTGGTCAGGAACCGTCCCCAAGTCTGTCTGACTGAAGAGCTTGGGTTCAGAAAGAAATGGCAAGACGAAAGCCTGGCCATCATTCAGGGCTTGCCATTCCATGCTGAGTTATTTCGGCAAGTCTCTTCCCCTCCCTGGGCCTTGTTATCCCCATCTGTTCCCTGGGGGACAGGGAGCTGGACTAATGTGTCCCAAGGCCTCTGTCACTTTTAAGTCTATGGTCCTATGATTTCATGTCAGAAGGTCTTTCCCTAAGTCACAACTTGGGCACAGTCTCTGTCCCCTGCTCAGACCCTAGCTCATTCTCATATTCTCTCTCTCTCGTGGTAAAATATACATAACTTAAAACTTACCATTTTAACCATTTTTAAGTGTACAATTCAATGGCATTAAGTACATTTACAGTGATGTGTAACCCTCACCACTTTTCCAGAACTTTTTCATCATCCCAAGCAGAGACTCCATATCCATTAAGCAATAACTCCCCATTCTCCCTCCCATAGGCCCCGCTCAGCCCCTGGTAACCTCTTTTCTACTTTCTGTCTCAGTGAATTTGCCTTTTCTAGATACCACATATAAATGGAATCACACAGTATTTGTCCTTTTGTGCCTGGCTTCTTTCATTTAGCATAATGTTTTCAAGGTTCATCCTTGTTGTAGCCTGTATCAAAACCTCATTTTATTTATGACTGAATAATATTCCATTGTATGGCTATACCACATTTTGTTTATGCATTCATCTGCTCATGGGCACTTGTGTTGTTTCCACCTTTTGGCTATTGCAAATCCTAGCACTTTCTTGAGCTTCCTCTGAGGGAAGAGCAGACAACAGTGATGAAGAATTTTTCCATGTTGGAGATTTCCCAGCAATTATCCGTTTTTGCTACTGTTTTTCGGGATTCCCATTGTGCCATGTCTTCATCTGTAAAATGTGGATGACCAGAGTCCCAGCAGCTCAGTCACAGCACATACCACTGAGCTATGTGAATCATATGCATTTCCACCTTTAATTTCATAGTGGCCACAGAAGGGGTTGCAGCTATTTGGCTCTTAGGAGGTGGAGTTAGGATCTCAGCCTAGGGGCGCCTGCCTCTTTGCTCTTTGCTACACTGCACCTCCCCTCATCTCCCACTCCTGATAGTGGGAGGATGCACTGAAATGATGGATGGAAAGCACTCGGCGAGCAGCACAGGGTTGTGCACATGTGAGCTATTAAAGAGTTACGACTGGTTCTCTTTTTCCCACTGTAGTGGGACCTGGGTCCTGAGTCTTCAACTATTTTTGTTTTCCCAGATAATGCCATCTTGTGGGAATTTTTATGGGCTCTTGGTGTATAATTGCTCACTGACTGATAGAATTCACTAAGGATAAACAAGTGGAATCTGTCAACAATACTTTGGCCAAGCAGGCAGGGCAACAACGCTGAAAATTAGCTGTCTAGTTGGCTTGGCCATTACCAAGGACCCTCTGCCCACATCCTCCTATGTTTTTCTCAGCTTTGCTCTGCCATTATGATTTTTGTCATAGCCACATTCTCACTTTTTCTCCAGTGAAGTGGGAGGAGGGAAACCTAAGAACAAGTAGAAAAGCCAATCAAGCACAATTCCTATCGGCCAACTTTCTGGGACCACCATCCTCCCACTTGTGAGGTCTCACAGGGGTCGCACAGCTGTCCTGCCATCCTGGGTACCTCATCCTCCAGCAAGGCTGCTTCTAGATTTCTGTAGTTCTTACTGGTTGCTCCACTCTATTCACTCTTCTTTATTTCCTAATGGGGTCAGTGCTCTCTCTCACTCTGTTTTTTGATTTACACACATTTATTGTGCCCCAAACCGTATGCTTAGAGTTGCAGTGACTTTCCAGTGTCTCAAACCGGAGAAAGTAATTTTCCAGCTTCATCTTCTTATCTGTTGAAAACATTGGAATTTTTTTTTTTTTTTTTTTTTTCGGGCTGAGAAGTCTGCACCTTTATTGGCTGGACCAGGCTACTTGAAAGGGATGAAGCGGGAGGAGTGGGTGGCCCCGATGCCGGGCCGGCCGTGCTTGACGGGCTTGTAGGTGATGGAGAACTCGCCCAGGTAGTGGCCGATCATCTCGGGCTTGATCTCCACCTGGTTGAACGTCTTGCCATTGTAGACGCCCACCATGCTGCCCACCATCTCCGGCAGGATGATCATGTCGCGCAGGTGCGTCTTCACCACCTCGGGTTTCTCCATGGGCGGCGCCTCCTTCTTGGCCTTGCGCAGCCGCTTCAGCAGCGAGTGCTGCTTCCTCCGCAGGCCGCGGTTCAGCCGCCTCCGCTGCCGCGCGCTGTACAGCTGCATCAGCTGCTCATAGGACATGTCCAGCAGCCGGTCGAGGTCCACGCCGCGGTAGGTGAACTTGCGGAAGGTGCGTTTCTTTTTTTGCTCCACTTCCGCCATCTTGCCGGCTCTTCGGAAAAGCTGGAATTTTTTTTAATAGTAAGTGTAGTGGCTTGGAGTTCTAAACCCCAGGAAAACAACACAAAACATGTTCTTAAACTTAAATCTCTTCCCGTGGGTGTGGGCCCCATTGTAAATAAGATCTCCTCAAGATGTTACTGCGGTTAAAGGTATGGCTCAAATGAATCAGGTTGGGCTTTAATCCGGATTACAGGAGCGCTTTATAAACAGAGAGAAAGTCAAATGGGGAAAGAAAGAAAGAAAGAGAAAAATAGCCAGCAGCCAGGAGCTGAAAGTCAACAGAACCAGAAAGAGAAGATCGAAGCCAGGAGAGGCCACCATGTGCATTGCCATGTGACAGGAAAAACCAGGGACCAAGGATGGATGGCAAACACCACAGTCTTCTAGGAGAAAGTACCACCTCGATGACACTTTAATTTTGGACTTCTCCAAGCCTCAAAACCAAGAGACAATAAATTCCCATTGTATAAGCCAATCCATTGCATGATATTTGATTTGGTAGCCAGGAAACTAAATCAGTAAGCAAGTCATCAGAAAAGAAAACAATGAAGTTTTCTCGTTATCAGAAAAGTTTTTCTTGTAATAAAAAAAGAAAACCATAGTTTTTTTCATTATTTTAATTTACTTTGTTTGTTGAGGATCCATTTGCATATGATAAAAATGCACCCATTTTAAGGGTATACTTTGATTAGCTTTGACAAATGTACCCACCCGAGTAATCACCACCACAATCAAGATATAGAGCATTTCCATTTCCCCAAATTTCCTTCATGTCCCCTTGCAGTCAATCCTCCCCAACCCCCTACCCAGGCAAGCACAGATCTGATTTCTCTTGAGATAGATTCATTTTTTCTGTTTTAGAACTTCATATAAATGGGATCATGAATTATATATGCTTTTGTGTCTGGCTTCTTTTGCTTGGAATGTTTTTTGATTCACCTATTTTATTGTATAAATCAATAGTTCTTTTTTTATTGCTGCGTAGTATTCCACTATAGGAATATATCACAATTTGTTATCCATTCACCTGTTGATGGATATTTGGTTTGTTCCAAGCTTTTTTTTCTTTTTATGCAGCACATGTTCATTAAAAAGAAAAAGAAAAACAGAGAAGTGGAGGAAAATAATCTCTGGTCCCATTAACTGAACACAATCACTGTTAGCATTAGAGTATTTTATTTTTATTTTCCCTTTGTGCACAGATGTTTTGGGAACTCTATGTAGTTATAATCATCTTATACATATGATTTTGTAACTCACTTTTTTGGTTAACATTATCTCATAAATATTTTCCACATTATTTCCTTTGTAACCATCATTTGTAATGGTACATAATATTTTACCAATTAAATGAATTCTCCCAGAAGGCAGGGAGTTAGGCTGTCTTGCTTCCAAGAGCCTAGAAAGGTGCATGGCCTATAGCAGGCACACAATAAATGTTGACTGAATGGTATGCCACATTTTACTTGCTATATCCATATAGAGAACATGCCAATTCTTCAAGTTTTCTTTTCATTGGTCTTCTTCTTAATGTTGAAGGCAGTTTCTGAGAACATCAACTGCGTGCCAAGCACGTTATCATCTATAATCTTCACTGCAATCTTTCAAGTAGATAATCTCCCTGATTTTCAGATTAAGAAACAAACTCAGGGAAGCAGATGTGGCTTAAGCAGTTGGGTGCCTGCCTCCCACATGGGAGGCCCTGGGTTTGGTTTCCTGGTGCCTCCTAAAGAAGATGAGCAGACAGCAAGCTGACGCGATGGGCTGGCAGGGCAAGCTGATGAAACAAGATGACTCAACGAGATAACACAATGAGGAGACACAACGAGAGACACAAAAAGCAGGGAGCAGTTGTGACTCAAGCAGTTGGGCACCTCCCACCCACGTGAGAGGTCCTGAGTTCGGTTCCTGGTGCCTCCTCAAGAAGACAAGCAGACACAGAGAGCACACAACAAACAGACACAGAAAGCACACAGCAAGTGCAAACAATGAGGGATGGGGGGATATAAATATATAAGTAAATTTTTTTTAAAAAATTAAAGAAAAAAACAGACTCAGAGAAGTTACATGACTGGCTCAAGTCCACACAGAAGTTTGTAGCTCAGTCTAGATGTTAACCCATGTTTAATAGAGTTCAAATCCCACAATAATTTCTATTGATATGTGTGATATATCAGTGAATCCTTATAACAATCTTAGAAATACTAGTATTATCCCATTTGAGAGATGAGGACAGGAGATTCAGTGAGGCAAGTAACTTGCCCAAGGTTATAGACTAGACAGTGATAAAATTTCAACCCAAGCAGCCTGCTTCTAGGACCCATCTTCAGTTCTAAGCAGTGTGTTAACTCATGCCTTTCTGCTTTTCCACACAGTGTCCTTGGGCTTCTTTATCCCCTTTGGGCTATACAGAGTCTTGTTCAGGAAATGTTTGAGTTGATGATGTCACTGATGGTCTATGACTCTCTGAGTCAAGGAAGGGGTTAACAGCATGGGATCTTCAGATACCTGGTTTTGTGTGTGTGTGTGTGTGTGTGTGTGTGTTTAATGTGGGCAGCTGGTACTCAAACCACTGAACCACATCTGCTCCCCTGAGTTTGTTTTTTCATTGTTTGCCTGTTGTTTGTTTTTGTTTTTAGGAGGCACCAGGGACCAAACCCGGGACTTGCTCAATCGCTTGAGCCTCATGCTCCCAGAAACAAACTTTACTTCCAAAGATACTACATGGCAGACTGGCAATTCTGGCAATTATAAGACTGGGAGACTGGGGGCAGATGTGGGTCAAATGGTCGGGTGTCCATCTCCCATATGGAGGGACCTGGGATCGATCCCCGGGACCTCCTGGTAAAATTAAAAAAAAAAAAAAAAAAAAAAAAAAAAAAAAGACTGGGAGACTATCACTCTCTTCAGAGGGGCAGTGTGAGGACTGAATGAGTGATTCAGGGAAAGTGCTTACCCCTGAGCCTGGTACCCAGTGAGCACTCACTGAAGGGGAGCTGCTAAAGGGACTCCATCCAGAAAATTCAAGACCCAGTGGGTTAATTATACTCAGCAGAAAACAACACTGACTTCCCTAGACAGACCTGGCTGGGGAAAACCCAAACAGACGGTTATAGTGCAGCTAAAGCAAAACTAATCTTTAATCTTTTATGGATATGTGTAATACATTAACTATGACGGCCTATCCCCCTTGAGGCACCTCACCTGGTCAGCCAGAGGCTGGGGTTGAGTTGGCTGGACTAAGTGGGAAGGAGCAATAAATAGGCCAATTACCCTTCTGTAACAGACTTTCCTAGGTCTCTGCCTTGAGATTAAGAGGATTAAATGGCTGATGCTGCCTGTCACACAGGGGCTGGTGTAGAGTGGTAAACTCTTGAGTCAGCAGCCAGTGAAGAACACTAGGCACAAAATGACCTGGGATGTTTGACCTGTCTCTCAGCAGAGCAAAATTCTTGTGTGCAAGAATTGTATCGTTTCTTGTTTGTCACTGGATGTTTGCTGTTGGTGGTTACTATTAATAATGACGCTGTAGTCAATGCAATAGGAAAAACAACAACAAAGGTGCTGAATTACTAAGACTAGGTGTCTCTATGAATTATGAAATCAAAAGGTTCAACAACCATAATTTCTCAACTCTAAGATGCATTTCTGTCCATGTTTATCAGGCTTTGTCTTATAATACATGTATACATGTATATGGAGGTGTTTTTCTATTGCCTGACACTCTGTTATTAAATAAATGCTGTGACTTAGAGTGGATAGTGTCTAAGAATCAATGAAATAGAATAGTTTCTCTTCCCACTTCTGTCAAGAATTCTTGGGGGGGGAAGCGGCTGTGGCTCAATCAGTAGGGCTCCCGTTTGCCATGTGGGAGGCCCCGGGTTCGGTTCCCGGGGCCTCCTGGTGAAGGCGGGCCCGCCCGCGCGGCGTGGTTGGCTGGCCCAGCGAGCACAAGCAGCATGGGGGGGATAAATGAATAAATAAATAAAATCTTTAAAAAAAAAAAAAAAAAGAATTCTTGGGGGACGGATGTGGGTCAAATGGTTGGGCCTCCGCCTCCCATATGGAGGGACCTGGGTTCGATCCCCGGGACCTCCCGGTAAAAAAAAAAAAAAGAATTCTTTCTACCATAGTCTATGATACAATACTTACACTGGAAGGGGACCCATTCCTGTGCAACCCATTCCATTGTCCATTACTGGACACCATAATTGTGATCAGTTGTTTCTTACCTGAAGCTGAAATCTGTCTCCCTACAATTTCCATCCAGAAGTTCTATTCCTGTCCTCTGGAACTACACAAAATAAGTCAGCTCTTTCTCAGAAAGCAGAGTGGCTTAGGACATTGAGCAAAGTCTCTGGGGGCAGCCAGATTTGGGTTTTAATCCTGGCTTTGCCACTTATTATCAAGTTACTTTTCTGAACCTACTTCCTCATCTGTTAAGCTGGTTAAAGTATGTCTCTTGTGGTGATATTAAATGAAATAAATATACAGAAAATGCCTAGGCTCCTGATGCTCAATAAACGAAAGATACCACACTCCTCTTCCTCACCGGAAGAGGTCACTGGCTTTGTCATATTTTTATATATTTGAAGGCAGATGTTATGTACCACTCTCCCCGTCTTTTCCAAGTTAAACATCCTCAGTTTCTCAAACATTCTCCTAATTATTATCTGGTTCATTGCATAACTAGGGCCAAAAAAAAAAAAAAAAATAGGGCCAGGCATGGCTGAAGGCTTGAAAGGTTAAATAATTTCCCTAGTGCTACTTAAGCAGTGGCAGGATTCAAACCCAGGTTTGTCTGGCTTTAAAGCCACACCTTTGAATCTAGATCCTACAGCAGTCCTGAACAGGATAAATATAATGCAAGCCTCATATGTAATTTTAGATGTTCTGATAGCTATATATATATATATATATATATATTTTTTTTAAGATTTATTTATTTACTTTATCCATTTTAAACCCACCCCCTTCGCCATTTGCTGTTTTGTGTTCATTCGCTGGGCAATTCTCTGTATCTGTTTCCTGCCATCTCTTCTCATCCTCCTCCTCCAGTCTTCACCAGGATTCGATCCTGGAGACCTCTGATGTAGGAGAGAGGTGTTCTGCCACCTGCGCCACCTTGGTTCCTGGCTTTTGGAACATCTCGTCTTGTCTCTCCCCTGCGTCTTTCTCCTGTTATGTCATCATCTTGCTGCATGGCTCCTGGGGCCTGGCAGCTCACCGGTACACACAGCCTGGCAGCCCATGCGCCTTCTATATATATTTTTTTTTTTTTTTTTTTTTTTTTAATTTTACCGGGAGGTCCCAGGGATCAAACCCAGGTCCCTCCATATGGCAGATGGACGCCCAACCATTTGAGCCACATCCGCCCTCCGCTATATTTTAAAAATGAAAAGAAAGAGGTGAAATTAAAATTTTTATTGGAACTAAAATATCCGAAACAGTCTCATTTCAACATGTAATCAATAAGAAAAATTATTAATGACATATTTCACATCCGTTTTTTTTCACGGTAAGCCTTCAGAGTCCAGTGTGTTTATTTTACACTTAGAGCATATCTCAATTTAGACTAGCCACATTTAATCACTTTATGTGAAAATGGATAAAAGTAAATAAACCCTTAAAAAGATGTATAGGGGAGGAAGATATGGACTACAGTTGGTAGTAATACTTTGACGATGCTCTTTCGTGATTTCATGATTTGTTAACAACAATGCAGGGTGTTTGTGGGGAAGTGATGTGTGGGAGCCCTGTATGATGTTATGCATGTTTGTTTTGTAAGTTCACGATGTTTATTGAACTCTTATAGTTTATGTATGTTCATGTATGAATGATATACTTGAATAAATTGTTTAAAATATATATATATATTAATAATAGCTACCATTTACTGAATGCTTACAATAAGCCAGGCACTGTGAAAAATGCTTTATAACCATTATCTCATTTTGTTTTTGCAACCTCCCGCTTAGAACGTACAATTATTGTCTCCAATTTATCAAAAAAGAATTGAGGCTCAGAGAGAGGAAGGGAGTTGCCTAAGTTTGCACAGCTGGAGAGGAGTGCCATGGGAGTGCCAGGCCTCCCATCCTTACCAAAGAAACCCATCACTATAACTCATAGGCCGTGTTCAGGTTTTACCATATTGTATATCCATTTCACATCCATCCTCTAAAAAAAAAAAATCAACCAATTATCTTCTACTGTGAAATGCCAGCTAAAATTTGGGATAAATATTATGGTGCCTTAAAGGACCTGTAATTCACCAGTCTTTGCATTTTGAAGTTAGTGTCTGAATAGTAAATGAGAGGCCCAGTATTTCTACATCCTCCTCCAGTCATTTTACCACTGAGAGTTTTGTTACTCAGCCCCATCTCGTGAATCACTAGGCTGGTCAGGATCACATCCTAAGCCCTGAGGTATATATGCAACTCTAACAACTGTGCAAGGCTCAGGCCTTGACCATCTTCTCTTCCTATTCTACACACTCTTCCTGGGTGATCTCTTCATTCTCATACTTTTCAGCCTATCTATAAGGCTATGGCTATGAAATCTCTACCTCTAACCCAGTTCTTTCTCTCCTGAACCCCAGCTGGGCATTGCTACCTGAGTGTCCCATGGACAACTCATACTCAATGTGTGTACATATGAACTCATCTTTCCTGACTCACCCAAATCTCTGTGTTTCCTAGCTCAGAGAAAAGAATTGCCGTGGCCACCCACGGTAGAAACCTAGACATTTGTGACTCTGTCATCTCTGCCTTTATCTCTGATTAGTCATCAAATCATACCACCTCTTAAATTGAAAAAAAAAACAAACCTATCTTCTTTCTTGGAGTTCTCTCTTAGCTGGAGGTGATCCATAGCTCCCAAATGGTCTCCTTTCTCCAGGCTTTCCTTTCCCAAGATTTTCTTCATGTTGCAGGCAGAGTGATCTTTTTAAAGTTCACATTTGTTTTTTCAGCCTGGCATGCAAAATCCTCCAGGATCTGGGCCTACCCCCTTCTCCAGACTCTTTTCTTACCCCTTCTAACCTCAGGTTCTATCTATATCCCAATTCTAGTTAACTTGATGTCACTTTGTACATACTGTTCCCATGGCCTGCAATTTCCTTTCCTCCATTCTTTATCTGGCTAACTACTATTAAAACTTCAAGTTCTTCCAGCATTAATGACCTCTTTCAGGAAACATCCTCTGATGCCCCCAGGACGGGTCAAATGCCTTGGTTACTTCCAAAGCCACTGAGCCACTTTATATTTCATTACCCCATTGTATCAAGTCACACAGTACTGTCTCCTTAGTTTAATTCTCTGATTCCCACAACTTGACTATAAATTCTTTTGAGAGTACAGATGGAGTCAAGTCAACAAATACCAGAATGTCTAGAATACAGTAGACTTTCAATTAAAAAAAAAAAAGAAAAGAAAGAAAGGGAGGTAGGTGTAGGTTGGAGCAGGAACTATAGCTAGAAGTGGAACTATAACTAGAGGTGACAGTATATTGTAGACAACAAGAGTGTGTGCTCTGAAGTCAGCCGCTCAGATTTGTATTCAAACCTGTCCCCTTCCCTATAACTTATTTAGTATCTCATTGCCTAAGTTTCCCTACTTGTAAAATGGCAGTAATTGGTTCACAGGTTTGCTGTGAGGATTAAAAGTTTAATTTTGATATTTTGTTCATTGTGGATTTTTTGTGTTAATTCTGTAAAACATTGCATTAAAATATTAATTATTTAACTTTTTGGCGGTTCCTTCAATTTTGTGCCCCAGAAGAGTGCCTCACAGGTCTCACCCCAGTCCCAACCCTGCCCTTCTATATACCTGACATAAAAGCAGCTTTCCATAAGTATTTGTTTAATTTACTTATTTTCTTTTTATATTAAGATATACACAGTAAAGTGAACAAATATTAAGTGTATTATTGAGCTCCCTAATTGAGCAAAACATTGTGAGAGTTTTCAGTAATGAATAACACTCATGTCTTCCTTGTCATCTTCAGGTACCCAACAAAAAGAGGTCTTTATTTTATAACATTCTCCCCTTCTCTTTTCTTGGTAACTCCCTTCCCCAGGCTCTCTTTTCCTCCCTGGGAATCACTACACAGTGCAAAGTTTAGACATAATCTCTTTCTTCAGTCCTATCAGTCCCATGAGATTTCGTACATGAAAACTTCACCAGGTCATCGAACTAGGAAAAAAAAAAAAAAAAGTTTCCTTCTGGACGATTTATGACGTTCACGGCCGCGAGGAGTTCCCCCCAAAATACGCCACTATCTTCCATTCAGCAGCACCAGCTCTTGAGCATGCTGTTCTGCTTGCCGAGCATTAAAGAGTGCCTTTCGTGCCCTCTCGGCTCCCGTACCTCAAGGGGCTGTGGCGTCAGGTTTGCGCGACTTCTGCCGACTACCGGAAACAGCAGGAAGTGGAGTCACAGCTCGCCAGGATCGGGTAACCTGGCAACTGGGGGCTTATTGGCGCTCTGCTTAAAGGCTCCGAGGTTCGCGGGTGTATGTAATTCCCAATTTTGAGAGACGAGGTCAGAGCACCAGCGGAGTTGTGTTACTAGTGTAGGTGGGCACGTGTTCTGGAAACAGATTGAGGAGTACCTAAACCATCATCTTAGAAGAACTTCATGCTTCCACCTGACGTACTTTATAAGGAGCTTTCAGTGTTTAGAGAGGCAGAACGCCTGGGTTTTATTCTGGTCCGGGCCTTATCACTAACTTGCTGTGTATCCTTGAGTCCTCCGAATTTTAATACCTTTATGTGTAAAATGGAGGGTAGACAAGGTCCCTTAAGTCAACTTTGAGTTCTTCTGGGTTTTATTGCACGTCCATTGTATCAGTTGAGTCGCATAGCCTTGTGGGTTAGGTATCATTTGCCCCATTTTTTAAAGGGAGAATTTGAGTCCCGGGGTCAGAGGTCGCTCAAGATGGTTCATCTAACTTTTGAAGGATTCAAAACTTGAGACTAGAATATTATGCTGTAACTCTATGACCAGGTCTGTTTTGTATATTTCTGTATCGTCAGTTCCTGAAACAGTGCCTGTCTATAATAGAGCAGTTATCCACAACATTTTTGAATGAGTTAAAGTTTTGATATTAAGGCCAATTACACAAGCAGACCTGGCATCTCTCCACCTCTTTTATGTGTGTATAAACAATTCTAACTCTTCTCCAGGTCTATCTGTGCATTACCTGATTGAGGTCTCTGAGTCCAGTTCTGTAATCTTCAACTTAATCAGACAGAAATCATGGAGGCTCCGCCAGTCACCATGATGCCGGTCACTGGGGGCACCATTAACATGATGGAGTACCTGCTGCAAGGTAAGTGAACTGGGGAACTTGGATTACCTGTCTCCCTCTATTTTATTAAGCTTCCTTGGAGATGGGAGACTTATGCAAAGGCAGCCTGCAGTTTCTGGCACTCAGTAGACAACTCTTTATTTATTTATTTATTTATTTTTTATTATAATACTCAGGTTTATTCTAAAGTAGCTCCTGACAGGTAGCAAATAGGTTAGTTTTAAGTTTTTCAATGGGAAATGTGCTGGGGAAAAAATCTATCTTAAAGTTTATTGTTACATTATATATACATTCAATATGATCTGGGGAGCAGATGTAGCTCAGCGGGTGAGTGCCTGTTTCCCATGTACAAGGTCCCAGGTTCAATCCCCAGTACCTCAAAAAAAAAAAAAAAAAAAAAAATCCAAGTAGACTGCTATACTGATTGCTTATATGCAACTAACAATTTACTCAATTGTGCTAATCCATACTAGATAAAAGACATCAGAGGGAAGCGGCTGTGGCTCAATCAGTGGGGCTCCCGTTTGCCATATGGGGGGCCCCGGGGTTCCGTTCCCGGGGCCTCCTGGTGGAGGCAGGCCCGCCCGCAGGGCGTGGTTGGCTG